>PVKA01000374.1:0-102438 GCA_004027165.1 Ctenomys sociabilis
AGGATATATATATATATATATATATATATATATATATTTTTTTTTTTTTTTTTTTTTTGTCTTTTTGAGACAGGGTCTCACTATGCAGTTCAGGCTGGCCTTAAGCTCACTTTGTAGCTCAGGCTGGTCTTGAACTCACAACAATCCTCCTGCCTCAGCCTCCCGAGTGCTGGGATTACAGGCATGCGCCACCACGCCCGGCCTAAGGATATATATTTTGAGGTGGGGAGATGGCTCAATAGAATAAGCGCTTCCTTGGCAAGTGCAAGGGTCTGAGTTCAATTCTTAGTTTCACATACACATACACAAATTATATGTATATATATATATGTATATATATACACACATATATATATATGTATATATATATACATATATATGTATATATATATTTGTATAGTATAACACATGAGCATAACTACTTTGAAGATAACAATATGCAATATAACAGCAATTGTTGATTTCCTATCATTTTGTTTTGAAATTCTGTACTTTTTAAAATATTATTTTTAATTCTCTTTAAAATAAAAATATGAGAATATTAATGGGATATTTTTTGATATTGATATGGAAAATACAATAGATAAAATTTAAGTAGTATTGCTGATTAAAAATGCTTAGCAAGCTATAAAACGATTATGGGAACTTCCTTAATGTAGTAATTTTTAACTTTCAAAATCCCAAATGGGAGCATGGTGGTACACACAATTCCTGTATGCAAAAGGCTGCAAAGTCAGATATCGTTTCAAAAAATCAAAACACAAACACAAAAGAATTCCAAAAGAAAAATATGTAGATAATTACAAGTGGTCAGGGAATAGGTAATATCTGAATTTTCTCCAATTGGAGTCTTAAGATTAAAAAGTATACACTGAATAAATGACTGATAATTACAAGGAGCTTGTTTATTGTTTGTTTGTTTGTTTTTGGTATGGGAGATTGAATTTAGGACTTTGCATTATGACTGTTCATTACAAATAAATTAATGAGGCAGAAGGATTGCTATGAATTACAGTCTAGCAGTAGGATCCTGGTGAATTTCAGGCTACAGAATTCAAGGACAGCTTGGAATACATAACTCACAAATAAAAACAAAACAGCACCCCTACAAAAAAAGAAGAAGAAAACCAAGAAAACATCATATTTCCAAAATATTTCTATAAAAGAAAAAGGGCACTTATCAATAATATTATGAGTTCTATATAACACTATATAGAGGGTAAAATAGGCTACAAAGAAGAAATAAAACATTTAAGAATTGGAGTTCAAGAGAAAAATCTATCATTGTTCATGACGATATGTTTATGTTCATGTAGAAAAGAGAATTATAAGGGTTAGCCATTAAAAGTAATAAGAGAAATCAGCAAGGTTGGTGAATGAATGAACATCCTGAAATAAAAGACTGAGTCTGTATATAAAGCACAAGAAACTAATTTGATGTGAAGAAATTAAAAATAGGGGCACAAGATATTCATGAGGAAAATTATAAAATAGTATTAACACAAAGAAAGACTTAAAGAAGTACAGGTATCAAGTTAATGGGAAGAAGACATGTAAAAGTGTCACTTCTAACTCCTGTTATTCTCCAGTAGTAATGTATTTCAAATAAATTTAGCAGATTTATTTTTTATTTTTTATTTATTTATTTATTTTTTACTGTATTTGTTGTTGCAGGGTACTATGCAGCTTGGACTCATGGTGATCTTGCCATTTTCAGACTCCCCAGCACTGGGATTACTGGTGTGCACCGCCACACCTGGAATCTGGCTGGCGCAGCCCACCCTGAGGGTGGGGCTGGCTGTGGTGCTGGGGATCTAACCACAGTCCCTGCGCTTGCCTATGCCTGCCTAAGCAGGTGCTTTAGTTGGCAGAGCCATCTAGCTGGCCCCTTAGCAGAATTTTTGATAAATTATGTTATGGTAAGGCACTGTGATATTAGTCTAAGAATAGAAAAATAGTGTATTGAATTAAAAATCCTGAAAACAAATTTGATGCAAGCAACTGATGATGTTGCAAATCAGACAGTAAATGATGACTAATTTTTTAAATACTGCTAGGAAAATTGGATTATCTATATTGAGAAGAATAAGATGGGTTCATGATCTAAGTGTAGAAGGCAAATTTTTAAAACAGGAGAAAATATAGGGCATACGAAAAGATTTCTTAAATAAAATAAAAGCATAAATCATTAAGGAAAGCATCAATAAGCTGAACTGCATTGCAATCAAAAGGTTTTTACTTTTATTATTTTGTATTCTTTTGTATTTAGGGAAGGGCCTACAGGGTGCTCAGGTTCTCACTACTAAATCAGACTCATAGTGATTCCCCTGCTTACAGCCTCTCAGTGGCTGGGATTACAGGCTTCACAACCACGCCCAGTCTCAACTGCCATTGCAGCATGCCTGGGGCTGGGGCCAGCACACAGGCCATGGGTTCCAACTCCTCGCCCCTGCACCTGCATGCAGGTGCTTTAATCTGCTGAACTATTTGGCCAGCCCTAAAATCATAAGTTTTGTTAAAAAAAGAAATGTTACTAAAGACATAGTTAAAAGAGAAACTACAAATTGGGAAAAGATGTTTATATGTCCTATGGCCCAAAGGTATGAGAATGCAGAGTATTATAATAAAAACAACAAAACTAACTTCACAGCAAAACAAACAACAGAAAACAGAGAGAGACTTTAATGGCTTATGAATGAAAAAAAAATTAACTGAGAAATCATTTAATCCTCTTTAGATTGATAAAAATTTTAAAGTGTGACAATTTCAAATGTTAAGAAGCATGTGAAGAAACTCAGATTTCAAACAACGTAAATTATTACTTTGAAGAGAAGCTTTACAACATCTTGTAAAGCTTAAAATTAATGTTTCATAATGTTTAACAATTCTACTGCCCTGTATGTATATGTACATAAATATTAATTTGGTTGAAAACATAGGAAATTATGTCTTATAGTGTGAAAATCAATAAATACTTTAAGCTATAACATACGCTCTAGATAAAAGTTCTAAAGATTATTATTAACCTTTGGTTAAAGCTTTGGAGAATATCAAGTTCAACAAGGCACAAGTGATGCTATTCATAGTCCTACAAATGCTTCACATGGCTATTTCACACTGTTGGAGAGTTTAGCTTATCAAATTATACATTTAGTTTTCCTACTGTAAGTAATTTCTAAGAGAATAGTAATAGAAACAGGCTTAGAAACAAATTTTTCAAATTATTAACTTTGTTTTACTTGTGTTCTGGATTCTTATATTTACTGTTCTTGATTCTATGTCATTCTTTTTTTTTTGTGTGAAATACTTCAATTTAAAACATTTTTATAAGACACAATCACCATTTTTCCTAACTAAAGTAAAGAGAAACAACAGTGCCATTTTCTCTCCATTGTTTCTAAGGATAGATTCCAGTATAGTAAGAATTACTAAGCATCTCACAGCCAAACATACTTAATTTAATGATGATTTTGTTCAATCAAAAGCAACACTTTCAGTTCATTTCTTAACAATGTGTGGAATCTTAGTCATTATTAATGAGTGATCAAAGGCACGTGTCTTGAATATAGGTAGATGTTACCAATGTACAGAGATTATTTATTTAGTCCTTGGAACTCACGAAATGAGAGATTCACTGCCAGGGACTTTTCTGATGAGAAGTAAAAGGTTTTTGGCAATAAATATTGCTATTTGGTCACGGGTTTCACCTCTTGTTTCAAGAAAGAAAAAAAGAAGATACCTTTTCTATGGTGCATTTCAAGTCCACCATATGGAAAGCAAGCTTTTATTTCAGCTAATTCTCCTTACAATGTAGAGGAAAAGTGCCAGCCACTGCTACTCTCGCCACCAGCCACAGTACAGATGTTTGGAACATGTGAAAACAGAAATGAAACAAAAAGAAAAATAAGTTTTGCATAAATAAAAATAGATATCTAATTATCATAATTACAAAAGGTAAATTTATGTTTAACTTTCCTGCCTATGTTAAATGGAAGAACTCAAAGAAAAAAATGCTGAAACTTTAATGTTTCGTCCAAACTAACAACTCCGAGAAGAAAATAAACATGGCTAAAACTGGGAATAAAAAACAGATTTCTGTTAATCAGATAAAAGACTTTTTACCTTCTAGAATGTTAGACTATAATATACTTAAATACTTATTAAAGAAACAGACCTATTTGAAAAAATTTTTAACAATAAGGTTAGAATTCTTTAAGAGGAAAAACTTCACTGAAATCGTAAAGGTTCCTTACAATACTCGGATAAAGTACAGCTTAAAAAGAAATATTTTAAATCTGTTCAAATGCACATTCTACAGATAGTTTAGCCATATGAAGGCCCCATCACTACAAAAGCAAACTTCCCATTAGGTTAAGCACAATGGTGCAAATTGTTAAATGAAACTGTCTTCATCTAAAAGAAAGCTTTAAAAAATGTAATTAATGTCTGAGAGAATCAGGACTGAATTGAAAGTCAGTTCTTGGTTTTAGGCTTTGCTTTGGCATAGCCTCTGTTTACTTTGGTTTATTTTATTAAACATTTTGGGATCTCAGCATCCTCACCTCACAAGTCAGAGAGTATGATCAAAACCTCATATCTTAATATTCTGTAATGGATCTAATGAGATTATTACAGTGTAAGGTTTTTTGTTTACCTTTTCTTCTGCCTTTTCTAACTTCCTTAGAATAAATAGAAAAATAAGTAAATATTAACAACACACACTAATCAGATATCCCTTGGAATAGGAACCAGAAACTTTTTTTTTTTGGTCTGTTTGTCTTTTCTGCCATTACTTATTTCTTGAATGTGTATTTCAAGAGTTCTCATAAAAGGATTTTATATTTTTCTTAATCAAAAATAGTATATAATTTTTTAACCATTTAAATTCTATCATGAAAGAAATCAAAGTCATATGAACTTAAAAAGACAAAGAATTCAGTAAAACTCCATTTAAAATTCAAATTTTTCATTCACATATTTTCTTTTGCAGAAACTTTGAATCTTTGCCTCAAACTAGCCTCACTTTTTCAGGGACAATATTCTTACTTCTGGAAAGCAAAGGGCGTTCTCATGCCCTTTCCACCTGTCCTCTGAAGTAGCTTTTCCACAAAGCAGAGGTATAGATTGCAACATGAGATATTTGAGGTAAAGTAAAACATTTCGTATGGGAGACACTACTGCAGACAAGTTGCCAACTCTAAAAATGTTAGGGCCTACCACCACCTGGGCAAGAAATTTAGTTCTCATGGCTGAACAATGATAATCATTTTTATACAAGATTTAAAAAATGAAAACTCCTGGGGCAAATACTCCAGAAAATAAGTCAGAAAATGAAAGTTTTTCATGTTAATATTAGAATCAGACCAGACAGTAACACTGTACCCTTAACAGACCTGAAGGGTCTAAAAATACAAGGTACCTGACACCTTGGTGAATAAAAGAAGCTCAGTTTTATGAAAAGGCCAAAGATTTAGGGCAAATACATCATTGTTCTAAGTGCTGATATACCATGGCATCAACAAAAGCAGAAGCTTGGAGGATAGGGGGTGCACAGGCAAGGTTCCAATTACAGGCTCCAGCCAGGTTCTGTGTGCTGATAAGGCTGGGACCCAATGGAATGCATACCAGAGAACACCAACATGGGCCCCCAAGGGAGGAAGGCTCCTCAGATAGACAAGTCAGCACTTGCACAGAGTACGAGCACTCCCTGCTGGTAGCTAAGTTGGAGATGAGCTGATGATATGTTTGGGAGGACTGCCTGAGGTTTCTGTAAGAAGGCTTAAGGGAGATACATTGCTCTTTATGAGACAAGAGCTAGCTCTCATGAAGTTTAGATAGCTCTAGATATTATGCTGATTGGGAAGGAGATTAGTATATAATTTTCATTTAAGTTTCTCAGCTATTAACATTAGATAAAGTACACACAGGTATGTGATTGTGGAAGGGGCTTGGGAACAGAGATGATATGGGAGAAAATCAATTTCTGTGCAGGTCATTTTACTCCTGCAAGAGCAATCCTTTGGATCATCAAGTGCATTAAAAACATTTATGTTTTGGTAGGAATCCTATCAATAATTTGATGAAACTGCCAGGTAAGCCCAGTCCATCAGCACTGCAACAGGTGGCCTTTGTGAATCTGCAGAGGCCTGAGGCAACAACACTGGTAACTTCCTAGTGCTCTGCTCTGCTAGGTTTTTTTTTTTTTTTTTTTTTTTAATAATAAAATGAAGGTCAAAATAGCAGCCTACAGAAAGCAGCAGTATTTCAACTGCAGGAATAACTTGCTTGTCATCAACTTGTTAATGCAATAGTCAAACATTTCTTTGACATGTTACAGTATCAGCTAACTTCAGTAGATAAAGGGTCTAGAACAGGAAGATGATGCAGATGCTTTAGCTTGGAGGAAGGCTTAACAGAGCCAAAACGTCAGCAGGGCTTGTTTGTTCCATACTTTCCATCGGGCTCTGTGAAAGAAATGTTAGATTACTGCAATGACAAGTTTGTGACAGCAAGTCATTTGTGCAACTGGTGCGCTCCTGTTTTTATCTGTTTACCATTCAGACTTGTGAATGCCATTTCAAGCACTCACAGGATTTCTGGCTCCCATTAAGGGGAAATGGTTCCTCCATGTTTAGAATTTTCTGCCTCAAAGAGAATTACTAAGCAATTATTTATCCCTGTGGTCACAGTGTCACACAAAAGCACTCTTCGAGTTGTTTTTTGGACTCTGAATCATGAAATGGAGTCCTGAGGACTGGATAGCTTGGAGCATCAGAAATTTCTCATCTAGTTTATTGGAATGACTACAAAGCAAGTCTGAGAGAGTCAATAAAATTGTGGCCAGCTTGAAATACCTTGCTCTTTTGCTCTGGGATCATATATCAAGGCCATATGCTTCAAGGCACATAAACTCACTTGTAACAAGTAGATCCTTAGAAGCTAAGGCTTGGCTGCGGACTCTGACAGTGCAGCTAACATATGATAGCTTTGGTGACAAGGACTGCCTTAGTTGTTGAGCAGAGAATTTACACCACTTACTCCTGTGTTGTATGGGTAACTAAAGGGATAGTATAAATCCAGAAAACACATTAACTGTGTGATGAGAAGTAATATCATGATACAACATTAACACTTGAGATCACATTCAGTGGGCGGATTTTTTTAGAGCAAGTGGAGATACTGGCAGATTTGAAATCAAGAATTCAAGATCTTCCCAAGAATTCAAGATTCTTCATTTGACTACCCAGTAATTTTTGGCAACTTACTTTAACTTTCTATGAGGAGAGTAGAAAATAATAATAATACAGTACATATTCCCTGTTCACCTAGCCTGCATAGTCACAGGGTTTATGTTATAAAAATAAAGAATGCCTTCACAATTCAAGATCAAAAACTCTATGCTGAATATTATTTTTATGGCTTTAAATTTTTGTACATTACTAGTTTTGAGTATAGATAGTCTAGCTAAATGTGTGTGTGTGTGTGTGTGTGTGTGTGTGTGTGTGTGTGTGTATGTACTGGGGATTGAACCCAGGGACTTTATACTGAATTGCACTTCTAGACTTTTTTATTTTGGGACACTAATTCCCTTAGATTGCCTTGTCTAGGCTTAAATTTGCAGTTCTCCTGCCTCAGCCACCTACAGTGCTAGGATGATACGTATGCCCCACTATGTTCAGCTAATTTTAGGTATAACTTTAAAGAACAGAGGAGCATGAGGTTTTGAAGCATGGATATATATAGCCTTGACAGCACCATACAGTGCAAACTAGAATGGAATATGCAGTTATCCTCCTGCTTCAGCCTCCTGAGAACTGGAATTATAAACATGTGCCACCATGTTTGGATCTCTCTCTCTGTCTCATATTATATTCTTTTGTTGTTGTTGTTGTTGTTGGCACTAAGAATCAAACTCAGGACCTTGTGTTTGCCAGGCAGGCTCTTATTCCATTAAGCCATCTCTCCAGCCCTTTCTCTCATATTATATTCTGGGGAACAGGTCAAAGCTGCAATCAGGCAGAAAGCAACAATATAAAATGAAAATGGGTGAGTAGGGAACATCATTCTCTTTCTTCTTTTAATGTAGGAACTAAAACTTGGAGTTTAAATATCTTCCTATAAATATGTAAGATGCAGAAATTTGAAACCAGTTTTCTTTCATGCCAAAGCTCATGTACTATTAACAACTAACTTGAGCCTTTTCCACTGCCTTCAGAAGACCTTTCTCTCTGATTTACTGGAAGCATTTTAATTCATAAACACAGAAATCCAGTAATTGGATATAAAAAGGCCACTGAGTAGACTCTGGCTCTAGCTGAGTTGCCACCCTTTCTGGGCCTCTGAGAAAGCAGAGCTTCGGCTTGACCAATTCCCCTTCCAATGAACTGGGGAAAAGGGAAAAGATATTATAATTAATCCTGTATCTCTGCAGTGAATGCAGGACATCTGTCAGCATCACCTTATGTCCTTGTCAACTCCTTCCTCATTCTTTGCGTGTCTACTTTTAGTTTATTCTCCACTCCCATGTTACTTCCATGCAGCCTCCTTTGCCCCTTTCCTGCTCTTCCTTTTAAATGTGGGGAAGGGGCAGACATCTTTCTTAGCATGAGAACAAACCCTGAAATAGTCTAAACTTCACACAGAATGTATCCTTTGTTCAGTTTTCTTTTTTGTTTCTCTTTAAGGATAGCTTTGCTACCAGTACCATTTTTATGTAACTCAGATCTATGCAAATCAGACTAAGCAAGACTCTGCAGCTACCCCATCTCAAAATGCCATGTGCCCAAGCGATAGATAACTTGAGGAAGCCTGGGTCCTGAATGTTACATGTCTAATGGCTGTTTTCCTTGTATGGGTGCCAAAGAACAAGATCAGTGAGATATGCTTTATACTCTCTAGTCTCTTTAGAATGTATATTCAGAGTGGGTCACAAGAGGTCTTAACCCATAGAATTGTTTTATTATTTTCCATCATGTCTCTATATTTTCAAAGATTACTTTGTCAGGTGTCCCTAATACAGAATTCTTAAAAGTTGCTCCAAAAGGCTCCATTCAGGCTGGCCAGATAGCTCAGAGGATTAAAGTGTCTTCTTAGGAAGGTACAGGGACCAGGGTCTGATTCCTGGCTTGTGGAACTGGCCCTGCCCGAGGGTGTGCTGAGATGATAATTGAGACTGGGTGTGTTGGCACATGCCTGTAATCCCAGGGCTTGGGAGGCTGAAAACTGGAAGATCACTCTGAGTCCAATCTGTGTAGTGAGACGCTGTAGATCCTGTAGTAAATACATTTAAAAAAAGTTCCATGCATGTATGCAATAGGATCATTAATTCACTGGACAATGACATATAAAGGCCACTACATCACCACTGGTGTCCTAGCTTGTTCACTGTGAGCATTTATCTCGGCTTGATAACAGCAGAGGCTGGGGACTCCCAACCTCACAGGTAGCTCCACCCCATTTCAGGTCACTTCTCTTTGTAAAACATGGCTTTCTTATTTTTAACTTCAACTTGATTTCCTATCCTCCTCTTTGCTACCAGCTTTTGCTCATCTACCTTTCATTCTTGAGTCCATCAGGAAATTAACAGCGGAATGTACATTTAATGACAACCCTTGTGTATTACATATGACTAGCGGGCCAGGGAGATGGCTCAGTGGAATAAGTGCTTCCTTGGCAAGCGCAAGGACCTGAGTTCAATCCCTGGTACCACCAAAAAAAAAAAAAAAAAAAAAAAAAACATAAATTTTGGGGTTGGGGAGATGGCTCAGAGGAATAAGTGCTTCCAGGACAAGCACAAGGGCCTTGAGTTCAATCCCTGGTTCTGCCAAAAAAAAAAAAACCCCAAAACAAAAAAACATCAAATACATATGACTAGCTCTGGACAGAGTGTCCTGTCTGTCTCTCCTTTACCCAGTGAGTTTCTTTTTCATGCTCCCCTTTTGAAAAACCTAAGAGAAATGATGCTACTTGTTTTCTTTCCATAAGGCTTAGGTATACACATATGACAAAACATTCTTAATGTTTTTCATTTTCTGCCCTATTCTGCTGAAAATCTTCCTTGACAACCTCAAGGCAGATTTGATGGATATGGCTGCTTATGATATAACTTAGTGTCCACACAGGGATACTTTTGTAGGTGAAAGGGCCTTCTCATGACTACAGCTTAAACTAGATCTGCTTCATACAAAACAATACAGTGCCTTCCAAAAATCTCTACTCCATCTTCTATCTGTTTGTTTGGTAATTATGTTTTCATGTCTGTTTCTCCCACCAATATGTGAGTGCTTTTTTAGCAACAGAGATGTATTTATCTGTGTACCTTTAATTTCTGAAAAGTACTTGGCAGGTAGAAAGAGCTTGGTATGCATAAATATTTGAATTAAAGATGTCTTTTCTCTAATTATGTACTGTGGACCTTTCTCCTTATTTTATAGCAAATACCACCAACACATGTTGGCTTAATGTTCTGGAATTGAATCCAAAACAACCCCAAAGGAAGGGAATGTTTTAAGTACAAGAGTAATAGAAATGACTTTGAATACTGACAATACAAAAGTGAAATGTGATAAATTTCCATTACAACTCTCATTTTTTAAAAAAATCAAATACTAAATCATACACTAGTCCTTTCTTCATGAGTAAGTCAATTACCATAGGCAATCTTGGTAACACTGTAATTCCTTCATCTTTATTTTATTTTATTTTTTTGGTTTGCATTAAACGCAAGGCCTACACACATTCCCAGGCTTCTTAATTTTTTTTTTTTTTTTAATTTGAGACAGGTTCTCAGCTAAGCTACCGCGTTGTTCAGGCTGGGAGTGAATTTGCTACCCTCTGCTCCAGCGTCCCACATGCTGGTATTACAAGCATGCATGACCAGCCCCCAGGTAACAGTGTAATTCTTCTACACTAAAACGTTGGTGGTGACTTCCAAGCTGTTATCCTAATCATATACATTTAAAGTTCTGTTGACCTTTGGCAAGTTTCTTTTTTTCCCCTTTTGAATAAAAATGGCTTTAAGGAAGATAGGAAAGAAAAACTGAAAAACATCAATCATCTAGAGAAATTATTTCTTCCCGCTCCCTGACACATTTCAGATCATTACAGAAAGATGCGAATCTACCCTCTTTATATTAAAGGGGTTCATGGAGGAACAATCCCACAGTATTCTGCAACTTCTTTCAGTGTTTAAGATGTCTATCAAGAACACACCTCATTATCAAATCTAAAGATTTTCTATTGAAGTACAAGCACATTTTTAATGTCCTAATTCTTTGTTCCCATAACTTGTTTGAAAGTTGGCATTAATTCACTATCGCAACCTCCTTTTTTTTAAGATGAAAAAAGAAAGACCTCCATATCTGACTTTTCCTCAAGGATTTTTTATTTTCTCAACATGTTAAATTTAATTTTGTGGAGGAGGGATTCAACAACTCTCCCACAGCTAAGTGTTTAATCTATGCTCAGAGAAAATAGAAATGTCCATGTTTTGCAATGTTTCTTATATATTTTACTGTTATAGTTGTTGCTAAATTTCAGGTGTACATTTTACACCCTAGATTACAGTCTTATATTCTACCTCAGTTCTTATCCTTCCTGCAGAGCCAGTCATTCTTTATTTTCAGTTTAGCAATGACATTTACTGTGCTATCACAGGCAATGGAAAATACAAGACTTGGACTAAAAAGAGGCAAAGTCACATGCCTGCTCTTACACAGTCTTAAATCTACGAGGGAAAAGTGAGTAAACACGTTTAGGTGTGTAGTGTTAGCTTGGTACACATTAGCACATGCAAACCAATGTAGTTCTATAAAAAATATAATAACTTGGTGCTTTTCAGATTTGTTTTCTCTCATAAAGAATACTAATAATAAATTTTATGTAAAAAAATCTCTTAATCCCATTTATTCCTGATTATTCACTGCAATAAATGTCTTGCTTTCAAAATGGTCTCTCAGTGTCACTATTTGGACATTCTCTTTCCCCAACATCTAAAATATTGATTTAGAATTATTTAAAAATTCTGATGTCTTACTGTTCATGTGATTTTTTGAACTTTTTACACACAATTTCAAATTAAAATTGATATTGTTTTGCAATTTTTTTAAAGGCCTCTACTAATAATTTAAAATGCTTTGAGTTTGTCAAACTTGGAAAACATGTATCAAGATAATCACACTGCAATCCAGGGCTGATTCCAGTGGCATACGGTGTGTGTATTTCTCCATATTTATTCTGCTACCTGACTAGTCATTTCTTGAGTGTTCTGAAATGCTTTGCACAAAACAAGAGAAATCTTTATCATTTAAGGCAACATTACATTAAGGCTCTGCTAAATAAATGAAGTTAGATTGGAGCCTTAGTTTTGCCATAGTCTACAAGAGCTCTTCTTGGGCCAAAAAAGATGAAAACATAATGTTTTGGTATCAAAAAAAGGTTTCCAAATCAGCTTTAACAGGGTTCTCCCAGGATATTTGAGATAATAGGAGATAAATTTCCATGGCTTTACTTGAAATGTAGAAGTAGTGATACAGTTGTACAGAGGTGCAATTTCCCAAACAGTAAGCTTCCTTTTGGCAGAGAAGAGACAATAAAAGTAAGTGTGAAAGTGCACATTAGCAACCTTCTGGGGGCATTCAGCTAGATAATAGCATTTATATAAGAGCCTTAATTAATTTCTATATTATTGTTTTTAAATTATATTTAATATAAATGCAATAATGTTAATAAGTAGATTATATATTAAACTTATTAACTAAGAAATTTTACTATTTAGTAAAATATGTTATGTATTATAATATATTATCCAGTATTTCTTCAATATTACTTTCTGTCAGGTTGACTTTTTTATGTTGGCTTTGGGATACTGGAGACTCAGCCCAGGGCCTTCACACTGATCTATATCCTAATACACTCCTCCCTTACCTACCTTTTAAAAATTTTGAGACAAAGTCTCCTTAAGTTGTGAAGTCACCCATGCTGGACTTGAACTTGCAGTCCTCCTGCTTTAGCCTCCAAGAGTTCTGGGATCACAGGCATGAACCACCATGTCCAATAGGTTTACTTAGTGTTGCACATGCCCAGGATATTTTTTTTCTCAGCTTGTAATTCCTAAGGATCCATTATGTGCCTTAGTATTCATTACTTCAGATCACTGGGCTCATACCTGATGGTGAAGCAGGTATCTCCCAGGCCACTATTACATCATTAAAGACTGAAAATCATATGCTATTTAATTGTTGAAGAAAGAGAGCTTTTATTCTAGGTACATATAAAGCTATTTCCAAACTCATACCTTCCAAAAGGACAAAGGAAAATGCCCCAATTTTGCAGCATATGCAACAAAAATTCTCTTACAAGTTAGATCTTTTGAAGTGAATTCCTAAAATAATTCCCTGCTTGGACTCCTTCTGAATTGAAGGTTGGCAAGTGGACTTCTCATAGCATAGGGGTAGAAATCATAATAAATTAAATAAAGAAGTTAATAAACTAAATAAGGGGGCAGATTTTTGAAAAAGGTGTCCCTGTGAGTAGAAAAACAAACCTAATGATATTTCCCTCCAGTGCCTTTTAGAGTGAAATTGTATACCTGTATTCAAGTATGCGTATCACTATGGCATTGCAGTGCCATCAACAAAGATCATCTCTGTAATATCAGAAGATTTTACTTTCTGTTAAAGTAGGTCTTTCAAAGCACCTTTCAAGTATTCTGCTGATTACTACCTATGCAATCAGGCAGTTATTTCTTTTCCAACAAGGTAAACAAGGTGGAAGAGTCACATATGACTCCCTTGCTGTGGTCGAACCATATGGATACCCTGAGGACGTATGTCCTGCTGTTCCCATATCCCTCATTTTACTTTGTGATCAAGAGGAGAAATACTAGTTGAAGAAATAATTAAAACTACTAGGATATTCTAGGAAGAAAACACAAATTTTGGCCATTTTAAAAAAGTTGTCATTAAAGTATTAATGAAAAGAGATAGCTAAATTAAATCCATCAGATTAAAGTACAGTTCCAAAGTGTGTCTAAGGAAAACAGCAATTCTTCTATTATTAAATGTAAATTCTGCAGGCTAATTTTATCTTCTCATCTCATATTTGTTTCTTCCTTTGCTTCAGAAAAGATTAGTAGCTAACATTCTACTGTGTAAAATGAAGGACAGATATAACATGTACCCATTAAGTTCTGAATCCGGAGCAAGAGGGTAAATGCTTAGCACAACATATGAGTCTTGTAAACAAAAACAGAGACCAGTTTCTAAGACACTAAAGAACCTTGCTATTGTAGCTTGAGTTGAAGGTTTGGATGACATAAGTAAACTTCTGCTTTTGGATACTGTGTGGTTTTTTTTTTCTTTCCTATCTGAAACCACAGCAATAGATTCAAGTATAGATGGAAACAGTAGGCCGGCCATGTGTGTTTATTCATTATAATCTGTGTTAATTTCTTTTATTATACATGAATTAGAAAAATACTAAATTCCTTGATACAAACCTTGTTATAAATCCATGTATACCCCTCTTTTCATTGATCTTTATGCCCATCATTCCTTGTTGAAATTACAGGCTTTCCTTTATACTACCAAATGGTTTCTGGTAGAAGGGTACTTTTGACTCCTCTGTCCATACATGCACCTGATTCATCACAATACTTTCAAAAAGACTTCATGCTACCAATGACAATGACTAATTTGTCTTAAAAAGATGAATGTCTATAAATATGATACAATATCAGGAAATAGCATTTGTAGCTGGTCAAATGAACCTTAAGCCCTATAAGACTCATAAGTACCAGGCTATAAACATGTGTATTTCTCTTTCTGAGTAAAACTAAAGGATCTAGAGGTCCTGAGTTAGTCTTTAATTGTTATATTGAAATTACACGTAGCAGATTTCAGAAGTCCATATGGAAGTCAACTACTCAAATGTTACTAAACTACATTAAAAAACAACATTGAGACAGATTTAACTCCATTCTATTTAAGAGAAATTGCTGGTCCAGAAGGACCAAGGAGGAAGCCATTTCATGATTCCACTAGGGGTACTAAGAGTTCAAGGATATTCTCCCAGTTATGTGAACACAGGGATTATTTGGTCTGAGTAGGACCTAAGGTTTGGCAAGATTTTTCACATTTGCTCTACATTAGATACAGATCTCCAAGATAAGACTGGTACATGCTAAGCTCTCATTTTTCCGATTCCTGTCTTTAAAATTAAGATTCTTGATATGTTCTTATCCCAAAATAAGACCAAGTTGCACATGGGTTGAGAAAAAAACAGTACTTCGTAACTAACATGTACCACTGTGGATCTTCCTGACAGACCATGAAAGGTCAATGTGTTATTATCATGGTTGATATAATACTGTTGTAATGATTCCATTTATACATGACCCATTTCACTTATATAACAAAGATGATAACTGAGAAATATTTGAAAATAGTAGTTTTTACTTCAGCGACAACCTTATCTAACTTTTTTATATTTTTTCTATGTGTACCAAACTATCTATTGCACTAGGGTGAAACAGAAGCTAAAGACATTTCACCTAAAAGATGGCCTCATAAATGTATATTTCTATCATAAAACAGCAACAACAATTTAGGCTCAAATATTGTTACAACATTTAAAAAAGCAAGCAAAAAACACCTAGAATATAATTTTTAAAATGTACTGCCAATATACTATCACCTGATATGGATAAAACTCACTAAATCCACATTACACAATGCCATTTGTTCAGTTTCTATAAGAATACTTTAAAAAATTCTCATTTATGGGCCATCCTGATAGCTCAGTGGACTAAAGTGCCTGTGTAGGCAGAGCACAGCAACCGAGGTTCAACTCCCAGCCTGCTTTGCGGGCCCTGCCCACAGGGTGCACGGAGAGGGCAATTGAGACTGGGTGTGGTGGCATGCACCTGTAATCCCAAGTGCATGGGAAGCTGAAAACAGGAGTACCATTATGAGTCCAATCTACATAGTGAGACCCGGTAGACCCTGTCCTAAATACAGGGGGAAAAAATTCTCATTTATGTATATAGTGTGAAAAATTGTAACATATAAATAAGGAAGACAAACAGAAGGGCGCAGAAAGCACATGTAAGATGCCTATGCACTAGTTAGTAAGTGTTTACAGTTGTGAAAAGATCTGGCATGCTAATACACACTCACTCAGACTTGTTACAAAGGCACTAAGAGCAAGATGGCTAGCAGACTCTGCATTTAAGTTGTTATCTAGGCCCCCAAATATTGACATAGTGCCAGATTCTACGAAACTATTGATATACACAGCCAGCCACAGCTCCAGACACCTTTCAGACAGTCTTTAAATGTCACAGAAAAATGAATTTTCATGAGAGGGAAAGAGGGGGGGGGAGAGAGAGAGAGAGAGAGAGAGAGAGAGAGAGAGAGAGAAAGAGAGAGGAAGAGAGCATGTAGAGTAAGTAGAAGTAAATGAAAGAAAAATCACTTCTGTAATGCTGACAGGGTAGAATGTGGCACACCACTCTGAAGCTCAAGCAGAACTCCTGATATAGGCTATGAGAACAAGTCTTCTGAATACACTGTGTTCCCTGGAACATGGGCAACCTTAATCACGCAACCAGCACAGACAAGGTCTCTAAAAGTGTGCCTTGACTTTGTACATTTTTTTTAACGTATTTTATATGGTTTTCAGTCTATTAGTCTATTTTTTAATCTGTATATATGATTATTAAGTTTAAAAGTCTTATCAAATTAATAAATGAATCTGATGCTAGCAAAATAAAAGGAGGATATAGATGGAAGGAAGGGAAAGAAGTCAAAATGTTCTTTATATATGCCGTAATTCCCTATGACGAACATAACAATTATGGACTTCAAATATGTAGTAATAAAAATAAGAATATAAATAAATTTTTTAAAACATGAAGAGAATAACCATTATACAATAGTTTCAACAAACCTGTTCTAAGAAAGAAAATATGATTCAAATATAAATTTCACCTAACTACAAATTTAAAATAAAACAAAGCAAGGGGGCACAGGTAGAAATAAAGATAAGGAAAGTCTCCTGAATCATTTTCTTCACATATATTTCTCCTTGGAAGTCAAGGTGCCGTGAAATCTGTTACTCACTGAGGTTCAGATGTGTCTCTGACAGTTGCTTTCCAGACTCCCACCAGAAGCAGCGACACTCGGTGGGCTTTATTACAGGAGATGAAGGGATCCCTTCTTCCTCCACTTCTCTTTTCCACAGAAAACTCCTGCTGGGAAGTATGTAAGGTAAATAAGTTATTTGATATATGATTATAATAGAAAAAAACATGGTTATACCTAGAACAACCAGTTACTTCTTAGAAATCATGTGTAACTCAATATATTTTAAATATAAATGAAGCTTTTTTTCCTTGGAAAAATCTTCCATCTGCTGAGGGCACTTTTTTCTGACCTGATACACTGTACCATTAAAAGCAGCCACACTTTCAAGGTTAGAATATGGCTCGCTTGTGCATTTACTTTTCTATATTAGACTTGTACAATCTCCATATTTTACATGGATCAATCATACAAAACCCAAGAAAAATTCTTCCTTTAGAAAAAGATTGGTGAATGTTTTCCAAAAAAAGACTTCAGCAAAATGATTTCACCAAACTTCAATGGTTTTTTTTTGGCTAGAATTAGAATGAACTTCGGTATAAATTTTTCTTTTGCATCTAGCTCTCTTTTTCATAGGTACTAGGAGGTAATCTGAATACAGTTCCATAGCTTTACTATTCAACAAGGTTTCTTTTTGCATCAATTTTTCACTGATTTTTAACTACCTTTCTTTTTCATGTTATGGGATCAAATGAAAGGATTTAGATTTCCTGACATGGGAAAAATAATTATTTTCCCTTCTTTTAAAGGCTTTTATTTTGAAGACAAAATCAGTCTTAACTCAAATGGCAATTGCAGTAAAATCTCAGACACTGTAATCAGTGACAGCATTAAAACTCTACAGAAGTAGTACAACTTCAGTGTGAGGCCTCAATTCATCTGGGATCACAAAGAAACATTATCCACTTTACCCATGGGCATTCTGACATTTTATATAGTGAATATTTTATATTGTAAAATTAAGGTTCAAGGCAATCTTCTCTAGTGAGTTACACACACACACACACACAAACACACACAGAGACCTACACACACATGATTTTCTCCTGTGACCATATAATAAACACAGAAGTTTGAGTTATCTTAGACTAAGATCTAGTAAACACTTTTAACAAGATTATTTTTTCTGATTTTTTTAAAGTAATAATATATACTAAATATTGAGTTGACTGGTTAAAGTAAACTATGGTAAACATATGCAAAAGTATTACCAAGTTGCTAAAAAAATTATAAGACATTATACATGGTATAATTCCTCCTATAGCATTAAAACTGACATTTATATATATTAGCATATATATATAATTTTTTCTGGTAGGCTATGGAAAACAAAATATTTTAAGGTATTTGAGGTTAATGAGAAAGATAATTTCACTCTAGTGTATAATATGCTGTTCTGTCTTAAGTTTTCAATCATACATTTAAAAGATAAAGCCATAGATAGCTAAGTAGCAAGGTTATAAGAGATTTTTCTCTATATTGGAGCATTTACTATATGTTATTTTCAAAGGAAACAGTTAAAGTGACTCTACAAAAAAAAAAAAAAAAAAGCCGCTTCAGGATAGAACAAGGCACCGCTTATGGCAGCCAAAGGTTTGGAGGCAGAGGTGCCCTCACGATCCCACACAACCATAAGGTTCGCACTGAAATGCTTTCTGGAGGACTCAGGAATGTTTTTCTCTTCCGATAGCAAAGAGCTTCTTCCCTGAAACACACACTGACTCCCTTCTGCACAGCCTAAGGAAGAGAGGTAGTGTTACATAGTAGTTAAACAAACCTTAAGAATTGTTCTTTGTTGAGGATCATTTTTTGAAAAATGGTATAAGCCTATTTCATGAAAAACACTAGATGCTATTGTCCATCTTTTAAGTAACACTTTCTCCTTTTAAGAAATTCTAATTCATTTTCACTGTTTTTGTTGCTAGTCATGAAAAGACAAAGCATGAAAATTTTATGCTTTCTTTTATTTTTAATTGCTTTCTATGGATTGGGTAGTTTACTCATATTTTTATTTATTTGCAAAGTACTTATATTTATTGTTGTTAATATTGTTGCCATTTAATAAATGAGGCTTCACATGTACAAAAACTTGCCCAATGTCACAAATCTGTTAAAAAGCTATGAAGATGCAAATCTCTAGCAGGCTGATGCCAAAGCTTCATTCAAATCATTTTCCAGATTAGATTTAATGACTCTATTCAGAAGTTTAAACCATACTTAGTGCTTTCTGTTCTTTTTTTTCCTATTACTCTGTATGTGCATGTGTGTGTGTGTGTGTGTGTGAGAGAGAGAGAGAGAGAGAGAGAGAGAGAGAGAGAGACCCAAAGTATAAAATTTCAAATTAAATATTAGAATATTTCTATATTACTCCATTCTCTATTTTCTTCACCTCTAGAACACATAGCACCTACCAGAGTTTATTACGAAGACAAAATAAGATAATATGATGAAAGCACTTAGTATACCTAAAATAAAACATTATCATTATTGCTACACAAGTTTCGTTCCTTTGCATAATGGATGTGTTCTGGAGAAGGTGATTATGAAAATGTATAGGCTTAGCTTTTATTATCAAATCACAGAGCAATTACATTATAAAGTAACAGAAAAAGATTCCTAACAGATTGAGATGAGCACTTGATAGAAGGAAGGGGTTCAGGAGAAGGGTGCATCTACGGTAGCTTTACTGAGAGCAGTCTGTGAGTGGGCTGTAGTTTTAGATCCATCTCCCTCTCCTCAGTCACTCTGGTGTTTCTGATTTTTACTCCAGCAATTTTTAGACATGATTTTCTTCCTCTTCTTTGTCTGACTGCAAGGTCTAATGAAATGTTTATGCAACTACAATACTTCATCTGAAGGACCTACCTCAGATATCATATATAATAGAAATTTTCTTCAATATGAAAGTCCCAATTAGGCATGTTAGTGTTCTGTGTACTTCGTATGTTGGGTTACCTGTTTCAGTCGTATGTATTAAAAGAATTTGCATTAGCTTCATCATATTCATTATATAGAAGAGCTCCTGGCCAGGAACTATGTCTTCTACTTTCTTGGAAATATTACACTTACTAGTGAGGACTATAAATAAAATGAAACCTTAAATAGCACTGATTTCACCTTCTACTCATAACCAAACCTGACTCGGACTGAAGAGCTATTTTTTCCCTCTGGTCTCATCAGATATAAGAATGTCATGTTACTGACTCAGGACAAACTACGCACTCCCACTCTGTCCTTCATGCCAACAGCCTGCTGCATCTTGGGTCTTGCCTTTTCTTGAGGTACCAGGACTTTTACTTAAGTAAATACTTTATGTCTTCTCTCAGGACATTCTTTTACTTGTGGAAAGTATTTAGAAAGAATGGAATGTGAAAAATAAATCATCTAGTATTCAGATCTTAGGGAAAGCAAGGATGTTTCAAGATACCAAATGCACTAATCAAGCATACAAAAGCCTTATTAAATGTATTCATTCTTATCTTTAGAACTGAAGTAGGAAACAAGATCCAACCTCAGCATGTCAACCAGTATTAAGTGAAAGAGGTCAGTATAGTCCTACATCCAGATGAGCTAGCTTTGCCATATCAATTCAGAAATATTAATCATAAATTGCAAAAGGAGCTCTTCTTCTAGGTTATCTTGCATATTCTGGCATCCTGGAAAGCCACCAGACAACTTCTCTGTTTCTAGAAAAATTCATACAGGTGCATTTATATAGTATTCAATATTTTGTCATAAACAAATTGTAGTATCTATTCAAATTACATTAATTTTACTATTTTTGGTATGCTCATCTCTATTTCTTTTCTCCACCTTATAGCTTTCTTATTTTTAAAGAAAAAATTTATTTATTTATTTATTCATTCATTCCACAATAAATATCAAGTATCTCAGGAAAGAATGGTTAGATCATTGATAGCTAAATAGAGATAGGTTAATAGCCAGATAAATATCTAGATAAAACAAATACAAATCATGGTCTCACAAAATGGCTAAAAGAAGGAGACTCCAGAGGGAGCATACTTTAAATTATATACTTATGATTTTGAAGTATAAAGGATGAGGATAAATCATTTGAAGCAGAATAAGCAGCATGAACCAAAATTAGCTGATTCATTAGCATAAATTAGGCAAAGCAAACAATTTGGTTTATGAAAGAGAGTAGTGATAAAAAATTGAGAAAGTAAATTAAGGTTAGATCACAGGGGAACATGAGTATCAACCAAAGATATCATTCTGTTAGTAATCTAAGTCTGAAAAATATAGTCAACAAACTCCACAGCTTTCATTATCTCTGTATACTATAGTATAATCCTTAACAGTCTTTGACTCTTTAGGCTCTGCATGGATTATGTTACAATACTGTGGAAGAAGAGTCCTCATAATTAAAAGATTCCTATGCCAGCTGAAGTTATCATACCACATGATTTGGAAAAGGATCTTGCCAGATCCTAAATACATCAACATTGGTCTTTCATTCACAGTTGTAAATTCTACAGTATTGCCTGAAGGCTGAGAGGAAGGCTAACTGAAATGAGTGGTATCATTAGCACACGTGAGATGGCTACAGAAATGTTTCACAAAAGCTGTCATTTGATTCGCCTAGTGGCAACATCTTCCTAAATGACTGGTTACTTACATGTCTAATCCATCAATTCCACTGACACCAAAAGTCATTTCAGTGAAAATCAAATACTGAGATCTTCTTATATATTGTTTAAGGTTCACTGCTAGATGTTCAGGATTCTCTGGTTCTAGTGAGCACAGAGATAGCCTTGCCCTATACTTTCTTTTCTGCTATCTCTTCTTCGTACCTTTTGCATGCATCGATTATACATATACTCCCGTCTTCTGTAAGCATTTGTTTTTTTAGCACCTCCATCCCAAATGTTATTTCTTTGAAAACAATGAATATTTCTGTAGGTTTGTTGTGTTTCTTGTGTACCCCTAGCATCTAGAACAGATACTTTACTTGTTGAAGCACTATTTTTGAAGATGAAAGCAAAATACAGAGAAGGGTAGCAAGTATTAACTAGGATGTGGAACAAAAGCTTTCTGCATAAAGCTCTCCAAAATTCTTTACTATGTGACTTGAAAATATCATCAGCTAATTACTTCATAAACTAATTTTTTATAGTGTTCAAAGCATTTTTTAAAAAGTACATATTTTTATTATGGTTACCAAAATAAGAATATCATGCCCTCCATTTTGTACAAATGTAAATCATGAAAGAGAGAGATGCTCCATAGTAAAGCAGATGAACTTAGGGCTTCTGACCTAGAGGACTATATTCTATCTCTTATCAGTTTGTATGGTACTGTCACAGAGCTTTTAGTGTTGAATTGTTTATGGCAGTAACATGTGAACCCATAGATATTGTAATGCCATTAGCTTATGGCTTCTCTATTAGCACATAGTCTCAAAGAAACAAGTGAATGAATTACCAAAGAATAACATAGAAAAAAAGATGAACAACTTAGTAGGCTGAATGTGCTTGTTAATTTTAAGTTTTAAATCAAGATCATTTTCTTCCATTGTAATTATGGAAAGCAGAGAGGAAAGAGATTTAATGCACTTTGCAAATATTAGGCCAGTCACAGCTCATCAAGCTCTAATAGTATGATTTCTTCTCTTCACATCATCTTTAAACCTGAAAATATCTTTTGGATGAAAAATATCACACATTGGATCATTTTTGGCAGTATAATATTGAAACTATAAAAATGCTAAAAGAAAAACATTAGTGAGTTTTTTCATATCTTGCCATGGGAAAGGACTAGAAGTTTATCTGTGACTCAATATCTGGAAGCCAAATAGAAGACTGGTAAATCAGATTATACGAAAAAGAAACTTTTATATGGCAAAATTCCATAATATACAGTTATTAAAAATATCAAATGGGAACATTTTTGCATCTCATATAGACAAAGTGACTGTCATCTTATTAAGTCAGAAGAAATCAATAGAAAAATACCCACAACCTTATAGAAATAAAAGTCAAAAGACATAAACATATAAAGAAAACAATACCATTAAACATATGAAAGATGCTAAGATGCTTGATATGACTAATAAAAAATGCAAATTAAAACTATACCAAAATGTTATATTTTACTTACACAATTGTAAAAAAAGTGAAGTCTAAAGAAAATATTCTTGTTTAGGCTAGTGTAAAATGGTACTTCCATATATTACTCTATGGTACTTCTAAGTAATTCAATCCCTGTTAAGATCAATTTCTCTAAATTTAAGAAGCATGTATCTCTTTGATGAGTAATTTTAAGAATTAATCCTAAGAATGGGTCTGCATATTTGTGAAACTATTTGCTCAAAAGCATTGTTTGAATTAATAAGAATTATCTAACAGTACAAGCCTGGATGTAGTGACATAACAGAATGCTTTATCAGTGGAAAAAAATTTAATTGATATAGAAGTATCTTTAAGAAATACTGGAGAATGCAAAATTGGAAACACATTAAAAATTGAGAAACACTCTGAACATTGAGAAACACACTGAAATTGCACCAAAGAATGACAGACTGAGAAAAGTTTACAAAACTTTGACTAACTTTTATGTGAAGAGATGAGGAGAAAAAAATATATATATATCCTCCCTACATTTTAAGAACAGTAGAAAACCATTTAAGAACTAAGCAAGAATAATTTCATAAAAAGAGAAATGAAAACTGTATTTTAATAATGAAATGGTTCCTGTATCCCATTAAGTTCCTCTGATTTTCAGACACTGGTGTAACCATGCATGAAAATATTTAAAATAATGAGTATAATATCTTCATTAGTTAGATAATATTGACCAAGATTTTAAAGACTGAAGTGACAGTATTTTTAGAATTAATGTGAGACAGAATATGACACCAAAATAATATTGATAATAACATAGCAGCAAACAAATTTTTGTAAAATAATGCACACATTCATTCACTCGTCAAAAATTATAGTATTAATCCAATAAGCTATTTCCCTAAAGACCTCCTCATTTTATAGTGAGAGTGCTATCTGGAACAACCTAAAAGCCACATAAAAAAGTTTCAAAATTGGATTTATTTACTTCATCTTACAAGTGTTTTAGTGAACAAGTAACCAGTGAGATATTCATTCTGTGGAAGACTTTCTTCCTCTAGTTTCTGTTACTTTATTTCAAGCCATGATTTTAAAGAATTATTGAGGTATGTAAGGAATATTCATTCATTCATTCATTCATTCATTCATTCATTCATTCATTCATATTAAGCATCCAATATGTTCTGTGTATTTTGTTAGCACTAGATAGACAGAGATAAAAGTTTCTGCCCTCAAATGTCCCGATATAGTTGGGAGAAGGGAAAGTAAATAACCAACTAACTATACTTAAGGGTGATAAGCTCTTATAATGGCTTTAAGAATATATGACTGTGGGAGAACAAAGATGTAGGAACCTGACTTTTAATGAAGTGGCTCAATAATGAGTTTGAGGATATGGTGCTTTAGTTGAAAGTTGAGGAAACTGACCAAAGAAAGATTAATAAGGATAAAAAGAGATAAAAGAAAGGTAGAGCTAATAGCAGGAAAAAATTTCATATATGGACCAGTCAAAAAACTTCAGGTGATTCCAGGTAGAGTACAGAATGACTTGGAATGGGAAGAGGTGAGTTTTCAGGCTCACTGAGAATGTGATGGAAACACAAGTTCAGATGATTAGGGAAGCCAAACACCTGAATGAAGAGAAAAAAGCCCATCAGGAAAGTTCAGTGAGAAGAATGTCACCAGCAGAGGACTGTACTCAGTGTACACACGTGTCTATTTCTAGGGATGACTAAGGAGCTAGGGGGCACTGATTCCTGGTTGTCAGAGATGAGCAGAATTATTCCAAATACTATTCCCTGGACTATTATGTAATCTCTTTTGTTGTCTATAGAACCATAACTCTTTCTCATCAATGAATTCATTCAGTCTCTGTAATCAACTCTGATTAGTGTTGTTTAACATCAATCTTTTCTAGTTTTTTCAAAGAAAGATACCAATCAGCTGCTGCGTACCCCTGCTTGTTAAAAGCAGCACCTCTCCTGCTGACTTACCCTTCTCTTAATCAAAAGGGCAGGAGGAAGCAGTTGGGATTCATTTTCCTTTTCTTTTTTTCTTTCAAAGTACACAAATGTCAACTTCCTCAAGGATGTTTGGTATAGCTGAGCTCAGTCATGTAACATAGAAAGTCAGCTTGATCAAAAGGTTACAGGCTGCCCACTGTTAAAATCGAGGGAGAAAAGGAAACCACAGGCTTCCCTGAAGTGTGAATGAGTGCATAGGCCACAGTCACATGTGTATTTATACTGTCATGCTGGGCTAAAAAGGGAGTTTAAAAATATAAACTCCACCACTATACTTCTCTGTCTTTATCTCTGAATTCCTGAAGCAGTTCTCTATCTATCTATCTATCTATCTATCTATCTATCTATCTATCTATCTATCTATCTATCTATCTATCTATCCATCCCCCAGCCCAGTGGTTACTAACAGCTTTATAGCAACCCCAGTGCTATGAGCCTTGTTATGTGTTAAAAATTATTTTAACTACAACTTCCCCAATATTTAGCTGCACAGTATAATCTTTCATACTTTTACGGACATGAAAATGTTAGTACCTAGTACAGGCACAAGCTTGTTTGTTCATTCATACATTTTCGTCAAAAATCAGTATCCACTATGATAAACTTTTTCTTATAACCAATTTACAACTCATGTCAATAACTGGCCTGAAAGACACTTCTAACACTATGATGCAAGAAGCGAGTTTCTTGAGTTATCTTAGTTTAAATTGTGACTCGAATTGATTTTAGAGACAGGGAAGTATCTAAATAATAGAAGTACTTATGGGCATATGTAAATCTTGATGTATGTCCCATCAAGAAAAACTCCTTATGTATGCTTATTTCCTACCAACAAGAGTGTGAGAAATATTTAATATTTGTAACAATGTGTATCTGGTGTGATTTACAAATAGCATTGTGTGCAGCCTCATCACTGTTAAAATGGAAAAACTGAAGTGATGAAGGTACATACAAGTATAGACATACAGCTCTCTGTTTCAGCTAGACATGGAACCTAAGATCAAAATTTCTTATGATTATCATTCATTAGACTGGGATAATAAGTAACAGGGAAGGAAATACAAAGTCTTAAAATCACCACAATAGGGAAATAAGGAGAGATATGAGATAATTTTAAAAAGCAACAATAATTTTCTCCTAAAAAGTATCTTGTCTTACTTGAAATACCTCAAAATTCTTAGAAAGAGACTAGGGAGACTTTTTTCCCATGCCACTGAGCTATCTCCCTGGTGAAGAAGGATAATTTTCCTACAAAATAGTTATACATCACATACCTTTTATGTATTTTGAAAAAGATCTCTAATGCATTTAGTTTTCAAACTTCCCTAATCATAACAATCTACTAGACTTTATATCTAAATGCCAAATCTCTTCCACATAAGTTTTTAAGTCTGGGATAGGCTTAGGAATGTGCATATTTCACAGTGACCTTGATAATTCTTAGGATCAAGGATGTTTAGGAAACACTATCCTACAGAGACCTTGGCCACAACAAGTTAAACATTGTTCATTTCTAATGAATCATCCATTCCTGTGTTTCTGTTATTACTCTTAAGCTAGTGCAGACTTTGACAGCAAACCATAAACTCATATGCTCTTTTAAAATAACTTTATAGTCATTGCTTGGTCAACAACCCTCAACTGCCTAGTTTCTTTTTCTACTTTTAGTTCACTGTACTCATCTGTTTGATTATTAATTTCCACCCCATTGGAAGTGATTTCAGAAAAATCAGTCAGTATTTTTTATTTCAGGAATATTAATATTAACAACAGCAAGAGCAAAAGCATCAGCATCAGCAACAGCATCAACAACAAAGAAACCTTGAAAAAATAAACAAGAAAAGGGAACTTCATGTTTGAGCCTAGTGCTGATACTTCTTAGAGAAAGAGCTGTATCATACCTTTTGAAAGAGAGAAATAAGCCCTTTCAAATCATCTCATCTCTTATTCTGCTAGTTTCTTCACCAATTCAGTCTGACAAAAAAATGCTTCTGCTCTTTCATTTGTTTTAGAAAGACACAGTCAGAAATATTATGAGGAGCTCATTTGTGACCTTCTATTAAACAGATATCAAGCCAACTTAATCAAGAAACAAAATATTTCTGTTACTTCTTTTGCAATAATTCCACACTCTTGAGAAAAATTGAATTTTCGGGAAAAACAGTCTACATCCTCTTAAGCAGGGTAGGGAAAGACAAGGACTATTAAAAATTTGTTAATTGTGGTTGTATTGTAGTTACATTAAGAATTGCACAATTAATTTCCATTATCAAATTAAACTGGTAATTGGGCCTAGATTTAAAACACAAGTTTGTTTGCATGTCTTGCTTTGCTAGATGTAATCTTAAATTCAGTTTATCACCAAAATGATCTTAATTGGGACAAGAGTCCTTTTTCTCATAAGAATATTATAGAGTGAGATCATGAAGGTCAATGATACGTACAACTTTAGGGGAATGAGAATTGCTACAATAAAAGCATCTAATTTAGTGACTATTTTCCTTAGAAGCTAGGAGCATAATAATTTTTCCTACTGGGAAAGAAATTCTCTTGAGTAGGGCTAAGACATAGTGAGGGATACAGCCTTCAGCATGAAATACATTTGAAGGGCAGCATCAAAACAGTGTAACAGAGAATGTCTAGAGATAGTAAAGATATGAGGACCTGTGAGGTACAAGTGAAAAAAGAGAGATTATAAATTATGATAGGTAAGCATATTTTGGACAGTGTGTTGGCCACAGGAATACTAGGATTTGACTTTTGGTAGAAGTCAGCACTAGAGTCCCAGGTTAAGTGGGAACAAGTAAAAAGCTTCCCCTACCATTCTCTAGGAGTTAAATGATAAAGCTATGGCAACCACAGGCATGGCAGCAGCAGCAGCAAGAGCATAACATCAACCTGTAGTTCTTGCCTGTCAAAGAGCTGTGCCCTGTCTGCTCCTACTGACAGGTAGATAAATATGGAGATCTGTCAACAAGTATATATTTATGTATATCTATGTCTCCTTCACACAGACCTACAGAGAATGCATAACAGCTCCCACTGGTTTAACGCATACACTCACTAATGTGGTGAGACCCATTATTCACAAATGGGTATATGGAAACATCAGTATGCAGGTCTTAACCCCATTTTGGGGGCAGAATCCTGTCATTCCAGTGTATGCTGATAGGCCTCCTATTCATACAGTTCTGTTTCATTTTCCAAATATTCTTCCTGTAAGTGGTGCTACTCTGCATAGTGCAGGCACATAGGTTTGACAAGCAAAGGTGGCAATTTCATATTCTCTATCCCAAGTGATGGGCAAAATTAGGTCTAATATTGTATCTGAGATTGACTGGTTGGGGAAGTAGCAGATCTTGGCATTGAAGAGGTAAGTTCCATACTATAGAAAAAACTTAGGATGCAAAAGTCAGAGGTTTTCCCAGGTCTAAAATCCAAGAAATCAGAAGATTCTACAAATGTTTCTATGATCTACTATGGGCACACATGTGTCAAGTTCAGAAACTAAAGAGAAAAACTAAGTCAGGGTCCTGCCTAAAAGGACATAGTGGAATGGCACTCACTCAACTATACAACAATTACTTTTCTTAAGAGAAAAACAAAGTAAAGTGTAAATATAAGTTGGTTAATAGAAAATTAAATAAATATTTCACATATTGGTCAAACTATTAATCTTCCAAAAATGTCAGAAATAACCAAGAAAGGTCAACTAGATGAATAAGAGTAAAGATGAGTGAATTAGGAATATAACAAAAGCAATTTAATGAGCACTGTTTCTCATGAGGTCCCGGAGTATTCTTGAGATCTCCTGGAATGTCTCAGAGTAATGACAAAACTTGATACAGTCTTGATATCTCTGCTAAAATATATTTTCTTCTGTGGTTTCCTTTTAGTGTTGATATGGTTGAACTGAAGAAAGGAGAAAATGTAGAATATGCTATTGTTATTTCAGGCATCTTAACTATACTGAGAGTATATATAAAAATCTGAAATGAATGCTCCTCCAGAATCCCCTGAATAGAGCAGTACTCTGCGTGTACGATCTCCCATAGACTTGCATATCGTTGACTCATAACCAGAAATCTAGGGAAGTCTGTGTGTCCTCTGAGTTTATGCTCAAAGCTGTCAAAACTAATACAAATTGCTGGATGAGTGAGTGAGCCTAAGAGCTCAGCCCTCAACCTATCCCTGCCCCTTCAGGAGTAAGAGAGTTCACTAAAATCACATCAAAAGGCAGAGGGCCAGGAATTTAGGAACCTTTTTTTACAGTTAAAGATCTAGGTAGGTGAAACTATGATTAGCGCTGGTAGAGAAGAGACATGGAAAGTACTGTTAATGTTTTTTTTTTTTTTTGAAATACTTCTTTTGAAATTTCATTAAATATTTATTATTAGATTTTCTATTGGCTTGTATCAAATTAGTAGAACTGCTCTTCAAGTAGCATTTCTAACTGGTCTCAAACCTCTCAATATACTCCGCAGATTATAGTGAACTTCCAAAACACCGCTTTCAGTATTTTGTTTACTTCTGTAAAATGCTTCAAATTATTCAGCAAATCCTTATTGCATTCTAATTGTAAGACAGTCTTAGTTCTTACTGTCCTGAAAGAATAAATGCTGGAGTCCATGTGACTTTCCAAATTTGTATCCTACCATTCACCCATGAAAATTTCATTTCTAATTTCACTATTTCCTCTACATACCTTCTTTATTCCAACTGGGTAAAAATTTTTTCTATTCTCTCTGCTTCCTTATTTTTTCCAAATCACACTAGTAGCTACCACATTCATATCCTTCCTAAAGCCCTTTTATTCCTTCAGCATTCATTGCTAAGCCTTTACATTTATAAAGTACTTCTTCTATCATCAAGTCCTCCTGATAGTAGGCCATGATACAGATTTCTGAAACATTCACTATCGTCATTTGTTGATATTTGGGTGCAAATTATTGGGCTAATAATTTCTTTCCAGTTGATTATAGCATCTATTGATCTCAACAATAAAACCATAAAAACTATATCATTCTTGAGAGTGGGTATTGTATTTCTGATAAATGGTTAACATTGTTAACTACTGTGATAATTACTAATTCAGTTTTGCATTCTACTTTTTATGAATTTAACCTCTTTTTAAATCTTTCCTGTTTTTAAGAGACCAAAGGAAATGATTGAAAATAAAGAAACATAATAAAAATATATCAATATGCACCTGCCAGTGGTTTCACTGGCTTAAAAAAAAGTTGCATTTTGCTATTAGCTTCTCTCTTTTTTATATTTAATTTGTGCTGTTTGGAACACTACTACACTAATACCAACTTTAATAGGGTTTGGGTATTATTAACACCACACTGTGGTTAAAGGAGATATGGGGCAGGGGTTGGGGAGGTAGCTCAGTGGCATAAGCGTCTGCCTGGGAAGCACAAGGTCCTGAGTTCTATCCCTGATACTACATCATCATCATCATCATCACCATCATCAACAACAACAACACAGGCCAGCCAGATAGCTCAGAAGACTAAAGCACCTGCTTAGGCAGGCACAGAGACTGGAATTTGATGACACAGCGATTGAGACTGGGTGTGGTGCTATGCACCTGTCATCCCAGCACTTGGCAGGCTAAAAACAAGAGGATCATTATGAGTCCAATCTGCATAGTGAGACCCTTTAGACCTGTACTAAACACATTAAAAAATGAGTTAGGGGTCATCTGAGACTTATTTCAAAATAATAGAACTCTTATAATCATGAAGGACAAAAGAGATCACTGTGAGGTGAAAGAAATGGTATAGCTTATGATCTGCTGAGGTAGTTTAACACTGTTTCTCACAGACACAGTTTGATACTGATTTTCACTCACTTATTGATATTAGTATATAGTTCTCAAAATATGATAAATGTGAATAATATGATCAGGTTCAAGGTTTGAACCAAGAACATCATATTAAAATGCAAATGGATAATGAATGATTTATAAAATTAAAATTCAAGTTCAAAATGGGAAGGAAACATAAGCAAAACAGGAAGTGGTGTTCATAGCTTCTTAAAGGAATAGAGGATAGGCTTGTTATATGTAAAACATATTGTTATTGACATTTTGAGTCAGGCAAGAAGATCAGAGTAATTAAGACAATTAGGACTAGAAGAATGAGAATAAATGAAAATAGTGATACATTGGTTTAGGTAGCCAAAAGATGTGCATTTTGTGCAGCAGGAAGGCAGGACTACAAATTAAGGTAAAAAGCTGGATAGAAGGCCATTTATTCTTTTTTTTTTTTTTTAATTATTTTAGTGCAGGGTCTAACTACACAGATGGGACTCACTGTCCTTCCTGTTTTCAGCCTCCTAAGCACTGGAATTACAAGTGCATACCACCACACCCAGTCTCAATTGCCATCTCAGCACACCCCAGGCGTGGGGCCTGCAGGACGGGGATTGAACCCAGTCCCTGCATCTGCCTAAGCAGTCACTTTTGTCTACTGAGCTTTCTGACCGGACCTAGCTAAGCTACCTGGCCAGCCCTTATTTGTTCATTTGTCTTACATTTACTTATTGGGCTGGAAATGTAATGATGAACCCATAAATAGCTTTGGATTATACTATGCTTAGCAGAATTTATACTTCAGAAAAAATAGTCATGAATGGCTCAAACAATTAGATGAGAGCAGGTAGCATGAGTAGGTAATAGGATTGAGGTTCAGCTATGGACTGATCTTTTATTAGGGCTTGAAACTTGGGTTAATGTTATATTCAGTACCAAGCATATTTCATATAAAGCACAGAATCCTTGTTCTCTGATTAGGGTAATACTGACATTAACATACAGGTAAAGCTCAAGCCTGCAGCTGCACCAAGCAAGCATTCATAGTTAAGTGTGTGTGTGTGTGTGTGTGTGTGTGTGTGTGTGTGTGTGTGTTGTCTATGCATGTAGGCTTTACCTAACAGGTGAAAACATGAACCTACATTTCAGGAATAAGTGATGATGAGAAAGATGATATTTGTGATGATGGAAACAACAGCAAATGTTCATTGAGTGTTTACTACACACTGCGTCTTGGCTTAAATATTTTATATTTACTAGATTTTGCATTCATCACACTAATTTTATGGTAAAGATAAATTTATGATTAGCATCCTGCTCCTCCTCTTCCTTTACAGATTAAAAAACTTGAAGTAATGAAAATAAAATAGTTTTCTTATGTCTGCACTCTTAATTATGCTGATATACTGCTTAACCTAGGAAAAACAGTAAGAAAGTTGCAATCCCTCATTTTGAGGCTTAGTTCTGTCGGCATATTATGTGTGCTTTACAGTCCCAAGGATAACAGAAGATTGAGGATATTCTTACCAGATCAGTAGTCATTCTCAGAACCATGACAATGGTATAATATATAGCTTAGGCATATAATGAGGTTATCATAGTGACAGATGAGAGGGCTTTGAATCTCATATAACTTAATTTTGAATTGTATTATTAAGCAATCAAGAAAATATTGTGTTGGAAATATTTGAACGACAGACAGCATAATATAAACAGTGAAAATTTTGGCCTCAGTAAGTTCACTAAGAGTGAATTTCTACCTCTCCATGTCTTTCCTCTTCTATAAGGCAGTGTAAGAATTAATAAGATGACTAAAATACAGCAACCATATGACAAGTCATATATTCCATTATCATCTGTGGGTATTTTTATTAAAACAGAATGTAGATAGATGAATCCCAAGATTATGCAAGAGAATGAGCAAGTAAAACAACAATGCCATAATGACTGCAGAAGTTTAAATTGCAGTGTTCAATTTTGACAAAGTTGATTGCTACATGGGGAAATGTGCATGAAATTTTTGTTAAAATCAAAGAGAAACATATAATTTTGAGTTTTCACTTATTAGAAAAATCCAATAATCATCTAATAAATATTTTTTGATAATTTGAAATTCCTTAGAATGTATATAAACATTTAAATTATTATTCCTATTGTCTATATGAATATATCTCAAGGTCAATATTCCTGATATATATCTAGGAAATCAATTTCATGGGATCCTATATAACTTGTATTTTACAGAATAAGACTATAGTATTGTTATTTTTACAAGTAAGCCTATGTCAAGGAAAAGGGGAAAAGAATGGGGGAAACACATCACACTGTAAGTCATAATGTCCAGGTAAAGCCGAAAGTTCTTTTTTTCTAGCTTCAGCATGCTGAATGATACAGCATAAAAAGAACACTTTTGCAGTGAACCTATGGTGGTTTGGGGGATGGTGCCTTGTCCCTTTTTATCATTTGACCTTCAGTGAATAATATAACTGCTTTAGCCCTTGAGCCTGTGGCAGCTACAAAGGTGACAGATAGATGTCATATTTTAGGACAACTTATCACCTAAGCCCCTGAAGTGATTGAGTATTTATAGACACAAAGATAGAAATATAAAGCATATATGTATAAGCAGGAATCCCCTGGAGGTGGCGATTAGGACCAGGCAGTAATTTTAGCTTGAAGTTCCTATGACTTAAATAGCCACTTGAGCTCTGCTCTTGCAGTTTATGATGTCAATAGAACCCCTAAATGAAATTACAGCCTTCTGATACGCAGCAGGATATCCTTTCTTTGCTATGAAATGTACACGGCCAGGAGAAATTGCTCTGTATATGGGGTCTCACTAAAGCAGAATTTATCATAAGGCTGCTCTGCTAAAATACCATTATGCTGTTATTCACTGGATAACACATCTAATGACTCGGGGTGCACTTGATAGCCATGTTTCAGCGAACACAGACGCACGCCCTGATGTGAACTGGGCACTCCAGTGCTTCAAAGCACTATCGATTTCAATTCTACCATAATTTACACCTGACTTGTTTTGCCAATACCTTGAACCCATGCTAACACTGGAACATACACATATAGCAATAGAGAAATCAGAAATGAATGGTATAGAAAAAAATGCAAGGAGGAAACTTTCCAGGATGCTTTCTTTTTAAAAACCTCCCTTGATGCTAAATAAATATTCTGTGCAACTTTCTCTGTTACACTTGGACATTTCCTCTGGTAGCTCTGTCCAATGGTGAGAGTAATAACAACCTCTTACATGAGTACAACTGTGAGTAGTTCTGAAACAGGATTTGGGGGCCAGGCATTTGGCTTGTCTTCAAGTACTACAGTGAATGGCACATAACAAAAAGTTAAAACTAATCTTTGAAACCTTTTTCTCTCTTCATTCTGTGAATGTGTTATACTCCAATGATCTGTATTTTTTGTTTTGTTTTGTTTTGTTTTTTGGCAGAACCAGGAATTGAACTCAGGCTCTTGCACTTGCCAATGAAGCGCTTATTCCACTGAGCTGTCTCCCTGGCCCCAAGATCTGTTTTCTTTCACCATTTTTCAGTATATTTTACCCTAGAACTGTCCATTCCATAATTATAACTCTCATCATGATGACAATGTTTCAGAACACTGTGAATCTTTTATGCTTGATCCTGACTTCTCCCTTGCATTCCTGACTAAATCTAACTACAGTACTTACTAGACATTAATGTAGGGGCCTTCAGAATACCCCCAAATTAAATACATTCAAAAGCAAATTTATTCTCTGCATAAGACCTACTCCTTGGCTGGTGACACAGTTCAGTGGCACAGCACCTGCATGGCAAGTGCAAAGTCCTGAGTTTGATGTCCTGTATCAAAATTTTTAAAAAAAGACCTACTCTTCTTTATCTTTTTTCTTTCTTAGTTGTGTCAGGCAGATTTTTGACCACAGTGTGAAATTCCTACTGTGGATGACCAGCCCAAAGGTTATTAAATTGTGTCTATTCAGCCTCTTATCTCTTGAACACATCTCTTCTTCTTGTATGTATTCCCATAGTTATTGTCCTAGTTCAGGATTTCATTGTTTCCTGTCTGAACAATTCAAGTTGCCTCTTAACTCATTTCTATGCCTCTATTCTCCCATTCCTATAATCTATCGTCCACTCTGCCACTAGGGTGTTCTTCTGTAATACAACATGATCATTAACCTTCTCTACTTAGAACTTTTCAATGGCTCCCCAAATGCTACAAGATGAAGTTAAAACATCTTTGCATGGCAATCAATGCCCAACATGATTGTTCCCTGCCTACATATACAGCAACATCACTTCCCCCCACTTCCCTACTAAACATCAGTGATACTGTTCCCCAATTCCCCAATTCTGTTTCCTATTAAAGTGCCTTTGGCCCTCCTGGTCCTCTTACTGAATTCTCTTCCTCCCTGTGACTGTCTGGGAAAAATCCTTCAGGCCTAGCAAGGATTTATTACTTTTTCTGTGAAACTAACCCTGACTCTTCACTCCAGGGTACATTTAGTTGAACGCTCACTATATTTTTTTTTTTGCCTCTAAGGCTACTTGAACGTTCTTCAGGTATGTTATTCAGCATGCCATATTACTCTGACTTATTTTTGTCTACTTTGTCTGTGGAGAGGAACTTAAGCCTGTGTCCTACTTAGTCTCTGTGTTGTTAGTAACAAAGCCAAAACCTTCATATAGTACATACAGGCCTAGGTGAGGAGCCCCTCATTGCCTCCATTACATCTTCCATTCTGTTTTTCCACTATAATTCTACCATCCAAACCCAAGCCAGGCACAACTGGAGGAATTCTGCACCCCAGTTTTAGTAGGTGCTCAGGTTATAACTGCACCAAAGCTCTACAACAAAGGTCAGAGGACAGTGTTACACAAAATGGCAAAGAGAAGCCGCAAAATGCAATCTCAGGCCCTGAGCCCACCCAAGAAAAGTGCAGAAGACATTAGCACAGAAAAAATTGGGAATCATACAGCTGAAATGTCTGAGTTAATAGCGTCTGAAGTAAAGAAAAAACTGCAGAAAGGTATAGAGGAACTCAGATCAGAAATAACCTTTGAAAGAAAAAAAAAGAAACCTTTGAATTAATAATGTCTGAAGAATCAAATTCAGAAACATATAGAGGCTATGAGATCAGAAATAATCTCTAAAGCAAAAAAAGAAAGGATAACTATAATGAAAGAATTAATAACTGTTTCTCAAGAAGACAATGACAAAATTAGAGATTAGAAAAACAATGGGATCCTTCATTGAGCAAGATAGGAAAGAAATAGATCTCATGAAATAGTCAAAGAGATAGAGAGGAACTTAAAATCTCAATCACAAGCTTGCAAAACTGTTTGAGTGAAAGTGAATATAGTTTCAGATCCTGAAGATGTGTTGCAGCTAGTGAAAAGGTAAAGAAAAGATCGATTAAAAACAACTGGGATGCAGGAAAAAATAATTCATCACCTGCAAGACGATGCAAGGATGAGTAACATGACACTAATAGGAATCAATGAGAAAGGAATCAATACCAAATGATATAGAAAAAATAAAGGCAGAAGTAATAGCAGAAAACTTCCCAAATATGGGGAATCTGACATTCAGGTATCTGAATCATACAGAACTCCACATAACATCAACCAAAATAAAAACACTGAGAATGTAATAGTCAAGATCACAGAAATCCAGCACAACAACAATATAATAAAAGCTTCTAGAAAAAAGAATCAGATCACATTTAGAAGAAAACACATCAGAATAATGGCCAACTTCTTTTTACAAACGATGAAGGCAAGAAGAGCATGGAGCAGAGTACTTCAAGTCATCTATAAAAAAAAAAAAATTACAGCCCAGGCTACTATACCCTGCAAAACTCTCTTTCAAGTTTGATGGAGAAGTGAAATACTTCCATGACAAAGAATAATTAAAGAATTTCATGATGACAAAGCTAACCCTACACAGACTACTAAAAGTTGATCTAGAGAGGGCCAAAATGATTAGAACTCCATGAATGGAAGGAATCCACTAAGACAAACAAACACAGGAGAAAAAGGGGTAAACAACAGTAGGCAAAGAACATGTCAACGGTAAGTCAATACATCTCAATTATAACCATCAATGCAAATGGACTTAATTCACCAATTAAAGAAACAGTCTGCCACAGTGGATTAGGAAATAAAATCCAACAATATGCTGTATATAAGAAACACACTTAAGTCATAAATAAATTCATAGGCTCAAAGTCAGAGGATGGAAAACAATACTACATGTCCAAGCACCTCAGAAAAAAACAGGAGTAGCAATCCTGTTCTCAGACAGTCTTAACTTCAAACCAATAATGATCAAACAAAATAAAAAAGGCCACTATATACTGGTTAGGGGAAGAATTCAAAAGGAAGAGGTAACACTCATAAATATGTACACACCAAAATATGAGAGCACCCACGTATATAAGACAAATCTTAATGGACATGAAAACTCAAAATCTAATTCATCAGTCTTACCAGGAGACATTAACATACCCTTATCCCAAAAAGATAAATTAAGCAGACAAAAAAATTTGCTAAGAAGTACCTGAACTGAACCAGAGCTTGGAATAAATGGATTTAGTGGACATATACAGAATGTTCTACCCAATCACACCTGAATACACATTTTTTTCAGCTGCACATGGATCATTTTCTAAAATAGATCACATACTACTCCATAGATCATGGTTCATTATATGTAATACAGAAATTATGCCATGCATATTGTCTGACCACAGTGCAATGAAATTGGAAATAAATGACAAAACAAACCAGAAACACCCCCTAAATGCATGGAAATTAAACAACACTCTACTTAGCACCAAAGGGTTACAGATGAAATTAAACAAGAAATTGATCCATATCTACAATTCAATGAAAATTCAAGCACAACTTATCAGAATTTATGGGACGTGATGAAAGCAGTTCTTAGAGGGAAATTTATAGCTATGAACTCATGCATTAGGAAAACAGAACGGAAACAAATAAACACCCTAATGCTGCAACTCCAGCAACTAGAAAAGGAAGAACCAAACCAAAGCTCAAAGACGGGAAGAAATAATAGAGCAGAAATTAATTCAATCAAGATGAAGAAAGCAGTTCAAAGAAATAATGAATCAAAAAGGTGGTTCTTTGAAAGATTAGATAAAATCAATAAGCCCCTAGCTAACATCATAAAAAAAAAGGAGAGAAAAAATTCAAATACAAGCAATAAGGAATGAAAAGGTTGTAATTACCACAGACCCATTAGAAATTCAGAAGATTATCACCAGCTTCTTTGAGAATCTTTACTCTCAGAGAATAGAAGATACAGAAGAAATATACAGATTTCAGGAAAGGTACAAATTACCATAACTGAATGAAGAAGATATAACAACTCTCAATAATCCAGTAACAGCCAATGAAGTACAAGATGTAATAAAAAAACCTACTGACAAAGAAAAGTCCAGGACCTGATGGATTCACAGCTGAATTCTATAAGAAATTCACAGAAGATATAATCATTATACTTCTCAAACTCTTCAATGATATTGAAAAGGAAGCAGTCCTCCCAAAATCATTCCTGGAGGCAAGGATTATACTGGTACCAAAACCAGGGAAAGACACAGCTACAAAAGAGAACCTCAGGCCAACCTCCCTCATGAACATAGATGCAAAAATCCTCAATGAAATCCCAGAAAATAGAATACAGCAAATTATCAAGAAGATTATATATCATGACCAAGTAGGATTCATCCCAGGGATGCAAAGATGATTCAATATTCAAAAATCTATAAATGCAATACACTATATCAATGAAGCCAACTCCAAAAACCACATGATCATCTCAATCAATGCAGAAAAAGCTTTTGACAAAGTCCAACATTCATTCAAGTTCAAAGTCCTACAGATAAGTATAAGAGATGGCCTCTACTACAATTTGTTAAAAGCCATCTATGACAACCCAACAGCTGACATAATTCTAAAGGGGGAAAAACTGAAATCTTTTACTCTCAGATCTGGTATAAGACAAGGAGGTCCTGTACCACCACTCCTATTTAATATAGTTCTGGAATCATTAGCTAGAGCCATTAGACAAGTAAAAGGAATTAAAATAGATAAAGAAGAAGTTAAACTATCATTATTTGCAGATGACATGATACTTTACTTGGAGGGTCAAAAAACTCTACCAAGAAGCTACTAGGATTGATACACAAATTCAGTAGCATAGCAGGATACAAAGTCAATCATCAAAAGTCAGTAGCATTCCTCTATGCTGATAATGAACACACTGAGAAGGAAATTAGAGAAACAATACCTATCACAATAGCACTCTGGAAAATGAAATACCTTGTAATTAATCTAACTAAAGAAGTCTAAAATCTATTCAATGAAAGTTACAGTACTCTGAACAAAGAGATGATAGAGGATTTCAGGAAATGGAAAGATATTCTTTGCTCCTGGATAGCATAAACCAACATTGTGAAGATGGCCATACTCCCAAAAGTATTGCACAGATTCAATGCAATCCCTATCAAAATACCACCAACATACCTCACAGACCTAGAAAAATCGTTCCTGAAATTTATCTGGAATTAGAAAAGATCTAGAATCACAAAGGCAATCCTGACCAACAAAGACAAGGCAGGAGACGTAATTCTTGACTTGAAAACATACTACAAAGCTGCTATGATAAAATCAGCATGGTATTGGCAACAAAATAGACCTAAGGATCAATGAAATAGATTACAAGATGCAGAAGCCTCTATAAACATGCTTATCTACCTTATCTTTGACATAGGGGCCAAACACGCTTACGGGAAGAAAGATAGCCTCTTTAACAAAAGCTGCTGGAACAACTGGCTCTCCACATGTCGAAAACTAAACTTGACTCAGGTTTATCACTATACACTAAGCTACAGTCAAACTGTATTAAAGATCTAAACATTAAAATAGAAACATTAAATCTCTTAGAAGAGAAAGTAGAAGGAACTCTTGAAGATGTAGGGGTAGGCAAAGAGTTCATGAACAAAAATCAAATCGCACGGGCAATACTTGTAAGAATTAACAACTGAGACCTTCTCTCATTGAGAAGGTTTTGCATGTGAAAAGAAATGAACAAAATGAAAAGACAACACATAAACTGGGAAAAAAATCTTAATTATTAAGCACTCAGACAAAGGTGTGCTCTCTAGAGTTTAGTTCTTTATAAAGAGCTAAAAAACATTAGGGCCCCAAAATTTAAAGACACAAAGCAGAAATGGGCATCCGAGAGGAACATACACTTCTCAGAGGTAACATTAGAGAAGTGAATAAATATATGAAAAATGCTCCACATCACTAGCCATCTGTGAAATGGAAATTAAAACAGCTCTGAGATATTATCTTACCCCAGAAAGAATGGCTAATATAAAGAAATCAACCAATAACAAGTGTGGGAGAGGCTGTGGGGAAGAGAAACCCTTCTCCATTGCTGGTGAGAATGTAGACTGGCGCAACCATTATGGAAATCAGTGTGGAGACTCCTCAAAAGAGTAGGATTGGAAATCTCATTCAAGCCAGCTATCCCCCTACTGGGAATTTTCCCAGCGGAACTGAAAACGTCATATCATAGTGATATATGTGCATGAATATTTTACACTATGTTTATAGCAGCACAATTTATGATAGCCAAATCCTGGAAACAACCAAGATGCCTGTCACCTGAGGAATGGATGAAAAACATGTGATATTTTCATATAATGGAGTATTTACTCAGCTATGAAGAATGATAAATTTGAAACCTTTGCATTTAAGTGGATGCCACTTGAAGACATGTTGATAAGTGAAACAAACCCTACCCCCATGTGTAAATATTGTATAGTCTTCCTAGTGTAAGAATTCAAAAGAAGAAATAAAAAGAGAAAAGTATAATGCAATAGAAAGGAAACTGAGAATTTAAGGGTTAAGGAATAAAAAGAGGGCAAGGTGAAAAGCTCGGAAACATGACAGGGACCAAACCATGTATAAGCACAATATGATTAAGGCAACGATCCTGAGAATCTTCAGCAGGCTTTTGACACTAGTGTTAATTGGTAGGATTCTCCCCTGATTAACTACATACACCAGTACCTGTGCACTAAGCAACTGCACTTAATAGCAATGTGTAATAGTAGGGTCATGTTTGCAATGCCTGTCATTCTGATCTTCTAAATATGTACTGTTTGTCATGTTATATCAATTACTGCTACACTGTCTCTCAAATAAATGTTTGTTTTAAAAAAACGGTAATACATGAAAGCAAGAGACAAGAAACAAAATGTCATAGACTGTCCTGCTACAATGCTGTATATATTTAGATTTCTAAATTTCTGTGTAAAAATATGTAATTGTTTATTCCAATTAAAAATATTTTTATTTAAAAAATAAAGTGAATTCTATGAGAACATAGATGCCTCTTTTTTATTAACTATAGATTCTTCAGCTTGCAACATATTTTGAACATCTTAATAAACATCTGTTAATCAATCAATTTTAGCTTCTAGACAAATAACTGACAGTAGTGCTTCAAAATGTTTTATGAATGAATTTTAAATGCAATTTTAATGAATGTAATGGAGAAACAGTCTTTGTACTTTGATCTTTGGAACAACACTAGTGCCAGTCAAAGGAATACTCTAATCTCCCTGAGACAAATGAGGTAAACAAGTCCCTTAATTTAGGACTAAACTAAATGTACCTGGGTGGCTTCAGGTTTGCTCTTTTTTTGTTCAATTCACTATTGAAAGGCAGAGATGATTCTTACATTCTATTTATGATCTAACATTTTTTGTACTATTTTGTTTCCTCTTGCCTGGGAAGGCAATTAGCAGGAGGTACAAGGTGCTAATACTTTTTATTACAGTTTATGTCTTTCTGTGTTTGGTGTTTTTCATAAAACAGATCCTTTTCTTTCATTTTCAAAAGTGGATTAGGCACTCATACAATTTAGCCCACAGAGTGATTTGTACAGCACTACCCAGGAGGACATTATACTAGAAATCCTGCCAGAATGAACTGGAAGGTGAGTGTGGTATTTATAGCTTGAGGACGAACAGGTTGTATGGTGCCAAGTTTGTGCTAATGGAAATGTCCTCTATGTGTTAACACCCAAAGGAGAACAAATTCAACGATAAAAAAATTTCAGTTTTTGGCATGTCTGTGGAGAGTTAACTTTATATTGTTCAAGGGTTAATTATCCATTATGTGAATTACTTCTCTTTCTCTATCTAACTGATTATAACTAGGAATCCAGTTTACTAGAGAGTAAGTAAGTAAAGAAATAAAGACGAAGATCCCATTTATGTGTATTAGAAGCTCTGAAAAACAATTTTGTTCAGAAGAATTAGAATTAATTGGGGGGACTGTCAAGTCGATTGACCATTGATAATAGATGAGATTAATGTGTAGTTTGCTCAGTATTGTTGTTGCCTTTATTTACTGCTTATTAGAGTTAGTTTGTACTGTACAAAATTATTATCTAGATATGATTTGTATCAGCAGGGTATTATTCTTGATCCCAGAATGGGGACTTAGCAAGTGGTAAGTAGAGGCTGGTTCAGCTTGATGTTCCTCTCCTTGGAAGATGTCTTTGTATGCCGTGGCTTAATGACTGAAGCAGCACCAAGCAATTCTTACCAATTCCTCTACTCATCGATCAGAAATAATTGAGCTTGGCTATTTTCAGCTATTATTTATCTCAAACAGGGCATTTAATTAGTGCTCATTAAGACAGAACAAATGATTTGGAAGCCTGTTCTCTTGCCTCTGTTCTTTAATGTGGTGCCTGCCCTTTCTCTCATGTCTAGTTCACAAGACATTTATAGCTAGTCTTCACGTAGTTCTGCATTTGACATCAGCCTGAATTCCTTTGACATTGAATTCGAGGAAAGGAAAAACTACGGACTAGCTGTAAGCATGCATAACACGGAGAGGTCTTTTTGTTAATGTGATATATATACTATAGGTAAGTCTGTTAGTTCAAATTTCATGAGCAAACAAAACTAGGGATTGGGTCACCCTCACAAGTTTTAGAAAATGGCTGCCATAAACTGAAAACCTCTATATTCCTTCAGAAATTACGCGAGCTTCTTCGGTATTAAAAAAAAAAAAATCTACCTCAGCTAAAGGATGGAGATAGCTGTCACAACTATTTGAAGGAAATGATAATGGGGTTTTAAGAGGCTTAAAGAAGTATCTATTGATTCTCCTTTTTGGACATGTTTCTTCCATTATGACAAACAATATGTATTTTCTGTTGATGCACTAGGCATCTAGAGATTAATTAATTAATTACCTTTCAGTGATCTTCCATTCAATGAGGCAATTTGATACTGGTTAAAGTAGATAAACATAAAATATAATATCTGCCCTTTAACTTAATCACTTGCAGTTTCACACATGCAAACAAATTTTAATTCAAGGTAGCATATGATAAGTGATATATGTTAATTTTTAAGATACTATAAGGGCCGGCCAAATAGCTCAGTGGATTAAAGCACCTGCAAGCAGGTGCAGGAGCCAGGGATTCCATCCCCAGGCCAGCCATGCCAGTCCCACCCCCGGGGCACGCTGAGATGGCAATTGAGACTGGGTGTGGTGGCACACACCTGTAATCCCAGCCCCCAGGGGGCTGTAAACAGGTGCAGCACTATGAGTCCTGTCTAGTAGTGAGACCCTGAACACCCTGTAGACTCTTCCCTAATAAACCTATAAATATTAGGTCACTTTTATTTTGGGTTATCATGGAAAGCTACAGAAACAAACTGTAACCTCACAGGATGACTTTTTATCTTCCAAAGGTATTTGGAAAGTTATAGTTACAGATGGTGACATGTAAATGAAGTACTATATCAAAGTATTTAATACAGATATTAAATAACTGAGAAACTAGAATACATTGAATTGTTTCTATATATATATTAATTTTCACAAAGTGAATTCATTAACTATATTCTCAATTTTATGATAATTATTAAAAACTTAATGTCCTACTTAATTTTAATACTTTACAGATATAGCAATTAACATTTTGAAGTTGCAAGTAACAGAATTTAATTTTATAATATGACATATTTATTTAGTGAATTATAATTACCAAACTTGTCAACTAATCAAATCTTTCCTTTGCAATACTCTTCTCAGATATTTGTGTAAATTTTCCACCTTCTCAATGTCATAAATGTCCACTTCAATTCTGGTCAATTTTAAAAATATTTTGTTAAATTCAAAAACAATTCTTTTTAATATTTAGTCATATTTTAAATATTTCAATATATATATGCTTTGTTGTATATACACACATCCATATATGGACTCATAAGATAACATATTTACCCAATCATATAATGCAATAAATCAACCCTTTGTAAATTTTAAAAATGCATCATTGCTTCTCAGCATTTTGATTACAATCAAGTGTAAAAACTTTTCTTTTTCTTAGAGAGTTATACAAATACAGAAAAACATTCCAGTACAAAAGAGAACATTTTCTTATTGGAGCATTCATAATTTCATTCCTTAGAATTTTCATTTGTGTATAACTGTGCCTGCCTAACCAAATAAATGTAACATATATACAGTGCTTACATCTAAAGCATGCATACAAGAAAATATATACTTTAAAGCATATACTTTCAGTAATTTAATGAAATTAAATTTTCCAAAAGAACACTAGAAAAACTAAATTATTGCTTGTATACTTTTTATTATAATACTGAAAAAAATCAAATAACATTAATATACCTGTGTAAGTGCAAAGAAATACATGGTTTTGCCTTAAATGACTTCTTATACACTTTAGCTAGCTGTGGAATGCCAGCTATAAGGAAAATCTCTCAGGCAGATTAGTTTTTTAAAGTGTCATTTCTTGGGACATACTGGTATTCTTAGATACCTGTGTTTGCCTAGTCTCTACCTCTGTTGTCTAGATAGTTGTAGTGTTCTAGAATAAAAGGTTGTCAAAGTTTTAAGAGAGCTAGGTTGCTTCAGCATAGTCTACACTAACCATGAGATCCTTTTATATGTACCAAACACATTTAAAAAAATGTAACTAGTTCATAGGCTATTACCACCAAGACTTACATAGAATATTGTACGAGATGCCTTTAATGATAGGACTACACAAACTCCAAGCAAAAATGCCTTTTTTAATGTATTCGGTACAGGGTTTTACTACACAGCTCACATTCCTAGTGATTCTCTTGTTTTCAGTCTCCCTAGCACTGGGATTACAGGCGTGCATCACCATGCCCAGACTTAGTGTCTGGCTCAGTGCACTTGAAGGCGGGGTCAGCATGGCACTTAGTACACTGAGTCATGTCACCAGCTCTGCCGGTTTTATTTTTATACTATGTTAAAAATTTTTATACCATTTTCTCCTTCAACTCCTTAGAAAATAAGAGAAATAATGGAAAGTATCCAAGAAACACCATAAACCATATAGTAGTCATGACTAAACAGGAGCTAACTAAAATGGGTAACTTATAGTGTACATTCAGTTTTTGGCATATTGACCCTAATAAAACTGTTTTGTATGACAATGATGGCTGAGGAATTTGAGGATATCAGAAATTATAAGAATTGTTCTAGGAGGAAGACTTTTTCTTAGAGGGCAATGGCAGACTGGTGAGGCTGTAGTAGGAGATAGTCTCCATAAGGCACTTGGCATATATGAGCATCCATGAGTTCCATAGTTAAGAATTTGACCTTCCCAGAACAGTAAAAACAAATTTTTTTCCGAAGTAAAGTACCAATGTTGGCTCATCACACCAGTTTGGATAAGAGTACACACAATTGACATATACAATACACATCTGGTTACATGTAAAAAAAATCAACTAATGTTAAAGCATTTTTAACTCAAGGAGAATCTACTAGCAATGTGCTAATAGCAAAGACAAGGAAAACAAAACAACATCTCTTTTCAAATATTTAAGAACATGGCGTAGTGCCCCTAAGGCTGGGTTGTGGTTCTGGGAAGCTTTAGCCTATGAGAACCATACTGGGGACATCAAAGACTCTTTCCCCCCTCCAAAAAGCAATTCACTTCAGATGCCACCACACAGTTAAATGTTTTAATGGCCACCATGTTTTTTTTGTTTTCTCATTTTTTTTCACACAATATTTTGTGACATGCCAAATTCTTGAAATTAAAAAGGAAAAAAGAATGACTGCACAATAAGATTAAATACCTCCAGAAAAGCATGAAATAGGCATCTGAGATAAAAGACAAGCACATACTCTACCTGAAATTTTATTTCCAGGGAGAGTAAGAGTTACTAGGAATGACGTGGAATTCTCACCTTGGCTGTGAAAGAGCAAGTGGCAGCTTCTCTGGTAGCCCCATTTCTGATAGGATGCCACTCCTCCCATTCCATTCCTTTGACAAGTTCCCAGGGCCTATTCAATCAGGCTCTTATATTGAGGACAATACTATATTTGGGTTTAACCATCAGGATAGTCATCTAGTTTTCCTATGTCAGCATGATGAATTTCCCTGGGACTAAATAAGTATTTTCATAGCATTCTCTTGCTGAATGCCATGAATGTAGATGAACAAAGAAAGGTATATGAGAAATAATATTTTACTTTGAGTTGGGTAAAGAGAGGCTCTATAACATTTAAAAGAAACCAGTTCTTAACAAAGTGATCTTTAGAAGAACAGTACCAGAAAAAAATTTTAAAAATAGGAAAAAGAAAAAAAATATATATATATATATATATTGCTTGTTTGTTTTGTTTTGCTCTATTTTTCTCTACAGTTTCTCTTTCCTGCTTAGCTGTACATGTAAGTACTCTGAACATAACATAAATGCTTAGAATAGAGACACATGAAAAGTTGGTAGAGGGAAACTTGAAGTGTACAATTAATCCCACTTTCATTTCTCCTTCCAGCCATCCTGAACAGTACTCCTCTGACCCTCCCCCGTCTTCCTTCTTCCACAAGCATGTTTGCGAGGCATGTCAAGCTGACAGCTATGTGTGACAGCATAGAACCTCTGCCTGCAAGCTCTCCTGAGCACACACTCCAGGCTCTGCCATTGTTCACAGAGTGCTCTCAGCTGTACACACTACAAATTTTCATCATTCTGTTTGTTTGCTAATTTTTGCTTTTCTTTTTTAAAAAAAGTGTGTTTTGTTTTTAAAAACACCCTTTATTTCCTGCCTGCCTCAGAGACACCAAGAATAGAATCCTTGACACATCAAATTTTGGAACCTCACAACTCACCAGGACTGTGGTTCCTGGTCCAAGGAGTGACGACTGAGAATCAGCACAGTCTCTTGAGAGTGTCCAGGCCTGGCCGTAAAACTCCCTGCTCTGATTAGTTTGTCGAGTTCACAGTGTTCCAGAGTGCTGAAGCACAGAAATTAGGGAGGGGAAGTGGAAGGAAAATCACTGGAGCCTCTTACGATCTAACTTCCACTAACTGAGAGGAAATGTCTTATAAATAAACAACAGCAAGAGAAACAAAAAAAAAAAAAAAAAAAAAAAAAAAATCCCGTCCTGCCAGAGGAATGTACATTATTGTCTCCCAACGGAAAACTTTACAGCATACTAGAATTCAGCCATTTCTCCTGAAACTACCTCCCTCAAAACAGAAAGAAAAAGAGAATCAAAAAGGAAAGAACAACAACAACAAAAGTTTTTTTTCATCCCCTTGAATTCTGTTGAGAAGTTCATGTGAGTTCCCAGTAGACAGACTAAACTAAGCAGTTTCAACAGTGTCACTGTTCCAAGGTTTTTCTGCGGAGGCTGCTTATTAGCAAAATTTCATTTCTGTTCAGATCATTGCTGTACCACTCGGACATTTTCAGAAGGGAAATTCAGGAAAGGGGAGAAAGGGGTGTAACTGGAGGAGAGGAAGAAGAGAGGACAAAGGAAAACTCCTGATGAACTGGAATGCCCTAGCCACGGCCATGATAAAGCAAACCCCCACCCGCCACCCATCCACTGCTTGTTGAGGACTTGGTGATGCGGTGTGTTTATCTACTTACTCTTTCTGCTCGAGAGGCTGAGGTTCCTACATTTCCAGCTCATGCTGGACTGTACCGTAAGCAACAAGTGAAATGAGTTCAGTGATCTCATTCTAGTCCTTCGACTCCTGTCCACATCACTAAGCGACTGCACAGCTTGGCACAGGCTAGGATGAGTCAGCAGTCTCTGGTCATGAGAGGCCAGGCCTGGAATAGCGGGGGTGGGGGGGTTACATCAGGAGCAAAATGAAGCAAAAGGCAGTCTAGATGGCAGGGCTCAACTCTGCAATACACTGGGATACTGCAGTCAAAATGAAAGCGCCTCATCAGCTCTGCGGTGAAGACTATTGTGCTGTAGCACAAGGGTCATCAAGGAAAAACACACAGTCTACCAAATACAGCAAGAACAAAATGGAGTACCATAATCTGAAAAAGAGGACACTGGTACAGCCCTGGAGGATAAAAGATGCTTCTTAAAATTTCTGAAATACTTTTCATTCCATGTGCTCCTGAACTTAACATAAGAAGTGATGCTTACCTATATACTGTCCTGGTATTTTGTATTTCTTTCCCCAATATATTGCAGAACAAAAGATCAAAGTGCTGTTCCCAAATAGCGAGAGAAGCCTCACCTTTCATAAAATAATGTAATTATCAGCAAGGGCCTGATTATCTCAAGGTACACATTTCAATCAGTAGCACCCATATGTATCCAAAAGGAAATAGATAAAGGCAGCATTCCCTAAATCAAACTTAAGCAAAGTGAAGAGCTGAGAGAAAAGAAATACAATACATTGAAGAACAAAATTCAGGGAACTGTAAAAATGTGTCCGTATTTTTACTCAATACAGTCAGTATAGACCTTTATTCAGAAGAAGCAGTCCCTACCAATAGGTTCCAAAATCTTTCCCAGCCAGAAAAGTGAATGAAAGTTAGAAAAAAATTAAAGGTTTTAATATAAAAAAATAAATCATTGCTAGACAATTTGTTTCAGAGTAGACAAACGCCTTATAAGGCAACTGATAAATAGTCTTAGTATATAAAACACACTTTAGAGGTCAGGGAGATGGCTCAATAGAATAAGCACTTCCCTGGCAAGAGCAAGGGCCTGAGTTCAATCCCCAGTTTTAAAAACAAAACAAAACAAAAAAACAACCAAATAAAAAAACACACTTTAAAGTAAACATCTAGATAAGAATACTGAACTGGAGATGGAGAATTATCAGCATATCATAATGATGACACTAAAATAAGGAAGAAAGCAATCTAAATCTAGATGGCATGAAAAACAGAGTATGATCAACAGATTTGGAAAACACTGGTAAAAGATTTCCTTGAAGTTCCCTGAAGAGGAATAATAAACACCAATGATAGATATCTAATTGTTTTCCCTTAGAGGCATAAATATATACATGTAAGAAAATATATATTTCATTGTATTTTGATCCCAAAGAATACTAAATAATCTCATCACATCTTTATTAAATGTTTAATGAACTTTCTAATGATTTTCCATTTCTTTGAAATATAAGTAATAATATCATCCTCATTTAAGTAATAAAAAGACTGACTCAATGATTATCCAACCTTGACATAGTGGTATCAGTTTCATGGTGAACACTAAACAAACTATTATTATTACTATGGTTATTATACTATGGTTTATTATGTCATCTTTATAAGAGTTCAGCACCCTTCCACTGTTGTTTACTTTTGAGTGGAACCAACACAAAGATTCTTGTAAAATCAGTTGAGTATAGAGTGTTACAGAGCAGTTTTAAAAAGCTTGTTTTTATCTGATACATTAAACATTATACTTGAACACAGAGGATGTTGAATATATGTTATGTGAAAACCTTGATTTGGGAATCTATGTTGTGAAAGAAACTTAGAGCCTAACAGTGTCCAGTAATGAGAGGCCTAAAAAAGAAAAGAGGAATTTTTCGAAGCTTCTCCAAAAGCAACAGGATAAAAGTGCTATTGGCCTTGACCGCATGATGAGGGCTTTTTACCAATGGGGAAAACTTAGTCCAGTTGATTATCCCAGCCTAATTGATTAATTGTGGGTCTGACCATCTGGCTGATGAATGCTGACACCCAGCAGTGATTACTATGTAACACAAGTCCGGATATGCTCTCCCTGATGCCTCCCACAATAATGGCAACTCTGAACTTAGGGTTAGTTTATTCAGGCCTCTTGGCTCAGTCTCTTCATGGAACAGTGGCTGTGGCAAGGAATATTTTACTAGACCTGGTCAAGCATTATCTTCTCTTGTTTCAGTTACTTCTTCTTTCCTGCTCCATTCCTTCCCACTCCTGTGCTCTCTGTTATATATAATTGTTTTTCATGAAAAGCGTTCCATCTGTACTTTTCATCATGTTTTTTATTCTCCCATTTCTTGTTGCTTGAATATGAAATATATTTGACAACTAAAAGACCTATACTGTTATTTAATGGGGGATCTTATCAAGAGATTTTTATTGTACCTGCTTAAGTAAATCAGGGGTTTATTTAGAGTTACTCTCCACTTCCAAAATAAAGAAAATTGTTTCACCTAACAAATGAAATTTAGTAAAAGTCTCACAGTGAGCCAGGCTCTTTATGATGTCAGTGGCTTACAAGGGGAAGAAGTTCATATTTTAAAACTACTTCTGATCCTCAATTAGAAATGTCCCACTGACAGAATGCCTCCCTTCTGACCCAGAACTCTGAAGAGCATTGGACTGCCACAAAAAGAAAGTCAGGCTCAAGTAAAAAAAGGGGTAAATAGCAATGCCACTCATAAACCATTCTGTATACCTGGATATAACTTGTATATAGAAAAATTCTTCAAACAAATCAAACCTAAACACATAAATGTAAACAGTAGGTGATTACAATCAAATATTTTATTTTCTTTTACACTGTGAGACAGCATGGGGGAGGAAACTAACACAAAATGGTTTGCACAAGCTTGGCCAACAGGTCACAACAGAGAATCATCTGTTTCCTCTGTCCTTTTCTCAAACTGATTTCTACCTCTAAATACATCCTTTCTCTTGCTTCCCACATGCTGAATTCTTCTACATTCCAGGCTGAGTTAGTGTTAATTTTTAGTAGAGGATGGTAGTAGCATGCTGAACTACAGAGATCCAGACTGGGAGTTGGGAAATGTTTTTGGCATGACTGTCAGTAAACAACTATGTGTCTTGGGCAAGTCAAATCCCTTAACTCCCTGTGTTGCAGTCTCTTTGTTGAAAAATGAGAGGTTAGGACTGCATGAACTCTGTGGTCTCTGCCAATACTAAGATTCTATAGCTCATCCCCCTACCCCACACTGAATGCTCAATATTGCATATCATAATTCTGTGCCTCTCAGTTAATGATGGAAAAATATATCTCTCATTTACTGCCCTGTATTCTGTTTATGTATCCTCTTTCTCTTTTTGATGCTACATATTCTGCGTCATAAACGCTAACATATCCAGATAGATGCTTTAAATTTGAAGGCATTTAAGGAGAATAGCTTTCCCATGTAGAACATTTAGTGTAGCTCTGCATGGAGAAAGCCAGCCATCCAAAAGTGGAGCAAAGGGGCCAATTCACAGATGAGAGGAAGCCTTTCATAATAAGAGTCTCCAAATTCTTCAATTTAGATACAGCTCAAACACTATCAACTTCCAGCTACTTTTCCAATCAATCCCAGACACCATTACAGACACTTAGGACTACAAATTTGAGGACCAGGACTGGCAGTGATGCAGTTCTTATTTCACCTCCACCATTCATTGCCAAGTAGGATTTAGGATGGCACAGTAATAAGAGCCAAGAGGACAATCTGTCATTTATTTTCCTCCAAACTTTTTGAAATTTCCCATTTGGGCTCTGTTTCCCAGTTTTAATTTGGTAGCTGCCATTTTTCAGCATTTCTTTTAACAGGTTACTAATAATTTCTGATACAGGATCTCATATTTCATTTTGCACTGCTAGAACTGTTGTTAATATTTCATCTGCCTTCAATTCAGCTCTGAATAAAGGCTGCTGCATTTCTGATACACTGGCAACATTTTGGTCCTGGGGATCTGATAAACTGGCATTTTTTTGTTTGTTCATATATGGTTAAGTAAAAGTAATAGGTTGAATCAGATATATCTCTGGGTATGCTACACATCCTAGAGATAGATACCTGAAGTGAAGCAAAAAGAAAACATAGCATGCTATAACAGGAACTTGTTTGCTTTTTCTGGAAGCAGAGTGCAGTGGTTAAGATTCAAGGCTCATGGGCAAATCAAATTTCACATTTTGGATCATAAATTTACGGTATATATCACCTTAGGCCAGTTCTCTAACTTTCCCAAGTGTTTTTTTTCCCATTTGTAAAATAGGGAAAATAACAACATCCATCTGCTTTGTTATGCTGGTCTAATAAATTAATGTAAAGTGCAGTGGGTTTTCTGGGTCCTCACTGAATGATGGCTATTATTGTTACTTTAGTGTTAATAATCTACAAGTTCACATTATGTAATTCTCTGCAAAATTTTTCAAGATTACCAAATTACTTTTGACTCCAGATTTTTGTTTCTGGTTTATATACAGATTCCATTTTAATAAACTATCAGTGAGATCAAGCGCAGCACATAATTTTGTCTCCTTTCAATCTAGCCTCAAATTCTGAAAATATTTTTTCATTAATATCTAGCTCTATATAAAGTATATGGTACAATGCTAAGCTGTTCTATAGAGATTACTTGTGATATTTACATTCTCTACTCCTAATAAATATAGATTATTTTAATATTATTTCAATATATGTCAGTTAGGGTCCATTAGGAGAGAAAGACCATATGGACATTTGAGCAGAAACAATGTATTTTAAATAATTATTAGCAACAATAGGGGGCTGAAGTAATAGTGGAGCAACTAGCAAGAAGTAAAGTGAATTCTAAAGGATATAGACTAGTAAATACATTAAAAAACCTAGTTGTAGGACAAGCTACTGTGACAAAGGAAGAGCTGTTCCTACTTCTGGCCTGGAATCTTCATCTTGTTGACATACACATAACATACACATAACTCACTGAACGTTTGAGAAGTCACCTGAGTACTTCTCCAACAGAATTTTGTGGAGTGTCATAGAGAGGGGGAGAAGAGAGAAGGAGGAAAGGAAAGAGACAGAGAGGGTGAGATACTGGGAGAGAGGACAAAGACAGAGAGAAAGCAAGACTGTCTGGTGAGGGCGAGGGGAAATTGATCGAGGCCAGGTGCTGGGGACTCTGTCTATGATTCAGCTGACGGGCACAAAGGTGGCTGTGTATGGTGCAGGAGCTAGATTCTCGAAAGGCTACCTAAGGCACAGAAGCCATGTACACTGGAGAAGCCATGTACACTTCAGGGCTCCCGCAAGGGAGGACAAAGCACTTTCATAGCAGCTGGAAAACAAGAAGGAACTCAGGTACATTTATTTATTTATTTTTAACTCACTATCAACTTTATTGAAAATCAGTAATGATTGTGTAGCAAATTAAAAATTGTTGACACATATTGAAATGTGAAAGATATAAGATGTAGACAGAGTGAATTTCAGAAAAATATTTCTAAAATGAGTACATAAATGAGGTTAACAACAGATTACCTGTAAAAATCAGGTACATTTAGCACAGCAGGATGGTACATTTGGACCTAAGCAATAAACTGACAACTGGCACAGATATTTATTATGACCTGCTCACACATTTTATGAAGTAATTCACTTTGCAGGTGATGCCAAGTGTTCTCAAGTTATTGTACTGGTGTTCACCTCTACTAATTCATGAACTCTCTTCACATAGCATAATACATATTCTCAGGATTAAGAAAAATAAGAGCCTATTAAAAACCTATAGACTATATGTGTTTCTAAAAAAACTACTTTTTAAAAAAATCACTGAATAATTACTTTAATAATCCTTTTCTCCAAGTGCTGGCTACATGTTTTAAATTTTTATAATTTATGTAAGAGAAAGATGTACAGAAATGTATAACTATTGACCTAAATTAATGCATCAGTGATCCCAGTCCAGAATTTCCACTAAGTGGATAATCAGGAGAGTCATTACCAACAACTGAAAGTTCTGAGATAAGTAAAAACTGGCTTCAGTTATTATCTCTCCTTTTCATATTAAGTGGCTTTACAAATTATATTTGTTATATTACTCATAATTTAAGGAAGCAGGCTGAGGCTGTTAACCATGGGCTATGACTTTTGGATAAATGTATCCTGTATTTAGTAGTAAGATTTTCTTATTAGTTTCTCCTATGTTGTTTTATTCTCAATATTAATAGAGCAGCATCACTAACTAATCATATTTAATTTGGTACATTTCTTAAGGATTGGTGATGATTGTTAGAATTTGTTTTACATATAGGTGGGGAGGTATACTTCAACACATCTCTCCTGTTGTTGCATAATTTTTAAAATTTCTTTAAGGGAGGTCAGAAGCTTTTATTCTGTAACTAGAGTTAGAGTTTGAAAACACAAATCTATGATACTATACAAGGGCTGTGGCTGTGAGACACTGAGAACACAAAAACTAACTAGGTGAGAAGAAAGCCTTTGCAGTGCATATGATAATGAAACTCTTGTCACAAAACCTCTTCTTTCTCCCTTCAGCTTTACTTAGGCCTGGCCCCAAAAGGTACTACCTGCTCTCACTATCATAAAATGGGTCTTCCTGTTTGCTCACAGTTGTGTTTGATGAAAACCAGTGGGGTCTGGCAAAGCAAACAGCATTGGGTTATATCATAACATATTGTAGGCATCTCTGCCATCAGCAGGTAGCTGTCCTTGGGGTTTCCCTTGTTTGTGTTCTATGTGAATACTGAGGGCAAACTTAATGGCCCTATATTTGATCCCTATCTTCAACACATGCACACATCTCTCCTCTTCAATTCCTGAGTCCTAAAGGAGATAATGACAAAAGGGAGTTATAAATCCATGTGAATCCATCAGGAAAGTCCATTTTATTTTAGTTTGCCCTTCTGTTCAGCTGGCTTTTCTGCTATGACCCACTATACCTACCCTGTTGGCTGCTCTTACTAGCAACATGCCTTTTTAATCAGCCTTCCTGGGGTCTGCATTTGATTACAGCATTTGTGCTCTATTTTGATTCTTTTGTACTGTGCCCTGTGGTGTTAGCTTGAAAGGTGTTATTTATAAAATGAAATTCTATTGTATTGCCACTTGGATTCAAAGAGGACATATAATATTAATGCTGAATGTATTTAATAATATCTTGAACCTATTAAATCAATTTCTTCATAAGAACACAGAAGGGGAGGGAGGGGAATGGGCTGGTAACCAGGTAATAAGACATAGGAATTGCCTGAATGTTCCTCTATAAACATTCCTGAAAGCTGCTGCAAGAAGCACTCTCTTTATGTCAGGGTTGTCAGAGGAGGAGACAACCTCTCCTTAGCCAAATTAGTACAGCATACACCTGTTTAAACATTCAGCTACAACTATACAGGCCAAACATTTTCCTAGGATTGAGGTGTAATTTTTTGACTAATGAAATAATGAGAGCAAACATGTTAATAACTTTTTACTAATGAGGAAGATTTCAATAAAGAAGGAAATACAATCACTTATTTTTAGACCTTCTTTTAAGATTTGCAAAAAGATGTATACTTGTTCTCTTCCTAATGCTTCTTAAAAGCAAACTGAGAAAACTTGTGATATCAAGGACTAATGGAAAATTTCTAGCTTGGTGTAGTTAGCGTGATATTCTAATGTAGAAAAATTGCAGGTTAACTAGAGCTACTGGATCTATAGACAAATCTTTATGCATTAGATTGATGAAGGAATACTATAATTTTCTTCACTTCTAATTTTAACACAAACCAAAGACTGAAGCATATTACTGCGTCACAGCTTGCATAGCAAGCACATCTGCTATTACTCATATTCTACTTTCCCCCTATACATTTTTCTCCTGTTCATACTGTTAAAGTCATCAATGGTTAAATTACTGTTTAGATAAGGAACAAGGAAGGATGAGGTGTGAAAGATGTTTTAGCAATCAAGCTTAGTAGAACTTGCTAAAATAAACCATAACACACAAAAGAAGTGGGCTGTGCAGTCTTCAAGGAGACTTCCTAGATTTGCACTTGTTTTCACTCACTGGTTCATTGTATAATTCCAAAGTCCAGCTTTCTGTTCACTAAAATGGAAATAACTATGTTGGCTTTTTCCCTTTGCATTGGGCTACAACAGTGATGAATGGGAAAATGGTTCTAGAACGTTCAAAACATTTATAATGAAGGTGAAATACAAATGCATGATTCTATGAAAATGATAGTCAAAATAGCTATTTTGTTCTTCAATCTAGAGATGAGAAACAAATCAATGAATTTCTTACCCTTTGGTTTAAATCAGATACTTTCATCCATAAATAACACACCAAACATAAGGAGCTAATACATATTTGGAAATACACATTGTAAAGTTGAATGCATAAAACTATCAGGTATTTTCATGGAAAGATCACTTTATTCATTTCTGTATTCAGATAGGTTCTACCTTATTGGTTTGCATTAAATAAGCATTCCATTCATTAATATCTGGAGAAGTAAACTGTAAAATGAGACTACACAATTTTACAACTGCAAGGATGATAGCAAGTCTAGTTAGCTCATTTTACAGATGAGAAAACTGAGGTTCAATAAATTAAAGTATATTCAAATTGAGTATTAATCATATTACAAATAATTAGTGTTAAGATGTCCTACAGAGAATATATCAAACAACTGAAACAAAAGATGTGTTCTTTCTTCAAACTAAACAGCACTATTTAGCTTAAAAATTGAAATACATTCTAATAAAAAAGGCTGAAGTAACTTTCAGTGATTTACTATGAGTATGCTATAAATACCAAATAACTAAGATTGCACATCTTGAGTTGGCCAGGCATTTGCATTTTTCAAGGTAAAATTAAATTTTTACAAACAAAACTAGAGGTGAAATTAACAATATATCAGAATAAACAAATCCTTCCTTTCATTTCACCACAGAACTCAGAAACAATGATAATAATAGAATGAAAAGATCCTGAAAAGAAATTCCAGAATCTAGCTATGAAGTAGAATTATCCCAGAGGAGGTAAAATAAAAACTGATGCATTAATATGAATAAGAAGAACAATTACACTATTGTTGTATTGTTGTCTCCTTTTATGTGAACATGGAGAGGAATGCTTCAGCCCATGACTTCTCTCATACAGTTGAAAGTGAGATTACAGTGTTTTTGCCTACCAAGACTTTAGCAGGGAACACCTATGAGGCTGGCTTTTTCTGGGGTATTATAAAGAGCACTGGACCATCTACAGCGAACCCTGCGCCCAGCACCTGCCCCCAGCTGGGGACAAAAATGGGAAGAGTGAACCTTTACAAATAATTAGTGCTATTTTTTAAAGAATTTTTTATGTATAGAATAAAAGGTTTTCATCAATGAATGGGAGAAGAAAATAATGTTGGCCTATTCCCAGCATTTTAAAGCATCCTCTGTTTAGTCAGCTTCCATTTTTGTGTCAGTGAGTCCTGAACAATCATGAAGGCTTCTGTTGGAAAGTTTACAACAAACAAAATGGGGCAAGCATCCCTTTGCAGCTGGCACTTCTCTGAGAACAGAAAACACAAGCAAATAAACAAACTACAACAACAACAACAACACAGAAGACTGAGGACTTTCTCCAGAAAGGAACTAAAGGGTACTTTGTTCTAGCTATAAAATCTGATCCCTCAGAGGCTGGTCTGCTTCCTACTTTGCATCAAATTTTGCCAACTGTTAACAGTAATTCCCCTAAAGGTTGGGATAAGTATCTGTTTCTTCAGATTTACAGATCAAAGTAAACATTCAAGGAATAGAAAATTAACAAAAAAAAAAATGACACAAACAAAGAAAACACATTGTTAGCAACTTATTGAAAAGAAATGGATAAGTTCTTTCCTTTTACCAGTGTCTACTGTACCCTTCAGATTCCATTTTTCTCCTTTGGGTTCTCAAACTAAGGAGACAATATGATGATTGCACAAGGAAAGAGTTACTGAGTTGAGGAGAAGGACAGGAGAGGGAATGGGGGAAAGAGACATATCTATATATGTAAGCAGGATGCTTTCAACAACAGCACTGTGTATTTTTGCTGGTTTATGGAAAGAACGGTTAATAATTTGTTCTGTCTCCTTTTATCTATTGTCTGTACTTTTTCTCATCTTAATTTATTATACTTTTCTCTTTCTTCCAATTTTACATGCATATATCTGGTTATATGAATAACTGGTTAGAAGACAACATTATGCATTACAACAAATAATGTGAAATTCATATACTTACTTGTGTAATTATACTCTCTTTAAAAATAAAAATATTAAAATAAAAAACAATATCTAGCATAAGAAAGACATGGGGAACTGTGAATTGAACGACAAGGATTGAAAATAATTTTCTTAAAGCACCTCAGTGAGCTACAGAAGAACACAGCTAAACAAAATCATGAAAAAAGATATATGGACAAAATTAGAAGTTAAATAAAGAGGCAAAGACAAAAGAATAAACAGAAATATTGGATCTGAAGAGTTCAAAATGGAGGGCTGGCCAAATAGCTCAGCAGATTAAACCATGTGCTCAGGCAGAGACAGGGGCCAAAAGTTCAATTGCTAGGCCTGCACTGCTGACCCTGCCCCTGGGGCACTCTGAGAAGGCCACTGAGACTGGGCATGGTGGCACATGTCTATAATTCTAGCACTTGCGTAAACAAGAGGATCACTTCAAGTCTGGTCTACATAGTGAGACCCCATAGACACTGCAGACCCTGTACTAAATACACACACACACAGAGTTCAAAAATGGGACAGAGAAATTCACTAGGAAGATTAAAAGCTGATTGAAACGAAAAGAATCAGTGAACCTGAAGGCAGACCACTTATTGTACAGAGGATCATCAAGAAAATAATGAGCAAAAATTTTCAAACAGTCCAAGCAATTTTTATAAAAGTGTATCAAGTGAACTATAAGTATAATGTAGGAGTAAACCAAGTGACAGTTTAGAATGAGGAGTAGAATTTATCTATTTAATTTGGTACTGGAAACTTAGTACCTCGTGCTCACCAGGCAGGCACTGTGCTAGTAAGCTATATCCCCAGTCTAGAAAGATATTTAAAAAAATGATAGCCGAACAAAAATCTAGATAGGGAAATGAACATTCATGAAGCCCATAGAACCCCGAATAGAATAAATATAGCAAGAAATCATATAATTAAATTGTTAGAGCTCAAAAGACAATTTTGAAAGTAGCAAGAAAAAGGCAACTCATAATTGGGGAACCTCCATAAGAAATTGAGGGAATTTACTTATATTAAACCCATTTTACAAAAAAAAGTTAGGGTTTTTAGAGTTGGAATGAAAGGATATTATTTAGCAGAATGATACCATAGCAAGTGGGGTTTGATCCCCTGCCTGCCTTGCTGAGACAGTGGTTGAATGCAGGTGGATCACTAAGAGTCAAATCTATGTACTTAGACCCTCTGGACCCTAAAGACTCTGTATTGAATACAAAAAAAAAAAAAAAGAATGATACCATAAACTCCCTGGTAACAGTGAGCTTAGAGTCAAATATTAAAAAATGTTGCTACTATAATGAATTGTATAAACAACAACTTTGGAGTAAATATTAAAGGACAAAAGTATTTAAAAAAGAATCACAACTCTTATAATTTGTTAATATGTACATGGTATAAAAATTGTAAGTTGTGATATAAACAAAAATTGTAAGCTGTGATATAAATAACTTGAAGTTTATAGGACATTGAAATTGGAAGAAGTTTTTTTCTATCTGTGATCAAATTTAAGTTATCCATTGAATCTAACTTATTCTATATAAGCCTTATAGTAAATGTAGAAGAAAAACCTGTCATATATACACAAAAAAAGAAGTTAAAGCCCTTTACTACAAAACAACAGCAAATATTAAATCATAATAGAAAGATCAAAAGAGGAAGAGAAGAACAAAGTAATCGTAGGATAGCAATTAATAAAACAACAAGACTTTGCCTATCAATAATTAATTGTAGATGAATAAAATTCCCAATCAAAATGAGTAAGTAGTTGAATAGATAAAAGTAAGATTTGCAAGATGTTGATGAAAAAAGACCCAGGATAACTTTAAGGTCAGACTGAAATGAAAGGCTAGAATGTGTGTTCTCAGAAAATGGTTAACAAAAGTAGACTTGTTAAGTTAAACTGTCACAAAGGAGATTATATAAGGACAAAGGTATCAGTTGGATAAGATAACAATCTGCTTTGACTAGAATCCCCTTGAGTGGAATCCTCTTGACTAGAATAGAACAGGAAGGAAACAAATGTAAATTTAAATTACTCCAAAGCACACTGAAGTATTTTTTCATTTTTTCAAGCTCTTTTTACATTGAAATTTCTGGTGGCTGGCCAAACAGCTCAGCAGATTAAAGCACCTAATTAGGGAGAAGCAGGGGCTGGGAGTTCAATCCCAGGGCCTGAAGTGTCAGCCCTGCCCCTAGGGCACACTGAGAAAGCAATTGAGACTGAGCTTGGTGGCCTGAGCCTGTAATCCCAGCACTTGGGAGGCTGTAAACAGGAGGATCACTATGAGTCAGATCTACGCAGTGATACCTTTGTACACCCTATCCTCAAATTAAAAAGAAAAAAAAAAAGAAAAGAAAAAAAAAGAAATTTCTGCAGAGCAAAGAGAACAGAACATGGAGAAAGAGGAGCAAATGATGCTTAGAAAGGTTGCTTAGCTTTGTAATGACTAAGATTTGTATTGCATAAAAAATGAGTGAAGAAACATATTTGGGCTTTCAAAGATCAATGTCTGTTATGTGTTCCATATAGCTTTATAATTCTAGGTATTCTGGAACAAGAATTCTAGTATAAAGAGACTATGCTAGTATTTTGTTTTATCTTGATATTTCCTAGGGACTCCTAATTTAAGTTTTCTTCTAATCAACTTCATCCATGATTTGTTAAATTGTGTTAAACTGGGTCTATAATGCTAGACTGGAATTTTACACATTGATTATTATGATTTAATACATATCTACTATCTGTGAGATGGTAGGTAAAGATGGGAAATGTCTTTCACAGTACTGGAGATCAAACTCAAGACCTTGCATTTGCCAGGTAGGTACTTATGTCACTGAGCTATCTCCCCAGCTGTATCCTTACTTTCTGTCTCCAAATAATTAACATTAAAGGAGGAACGAAATTCATGATGTAGTGGCCACTTACTATGTACAACATAGCTTTTAAGCATTCATTTTTCCCTCTGTGAGTCTTATCAGTATTCTTTTATTAATCTATTGCTTTAGCTACCTTGGAATCCAGCTTACACCTTTTCCTAAATTTAGCTTTTATAGTCCACATTAATTTTTTTAATTATTCCAACTGGAAACAGTATTACTTACCTAATATTTAGTTTCCATAATCTTCCTAGCAACACAGTTTTTTTTTGTCACTTAGGTTGTGTGATGGTGACTCATCCAAATGCTACAGACTCCTTAGCACATTAATTAGCTCTCTGAATTTCTCACCTAAGGTTTGAATACAAGAGTGAAAACACTTACTATAGCACATGCTTTTGGAGAAAATGCTTTCTTTGGGACAGAATTATTTTCAACCCTTCCAAATATTACAAGTAGTAGGGAACTGTTGAGGAGAGAAATAAGTAACTCTGGGTCATTTTAGGTGAGTGACTTAAAAACAAGGTGTGATTTAATCACAAGCCAGAGTAATCATAGCAGAAAGTTGGGGAAAAAGACTCCAAGAGCTGTTTGGAGTTAGAAGAGAGTTTGGTGGCAGCATTTAGGTTTAGCTAAAACTACAGGATTCAGTCAGAGACTCCATAAACAAAGGGCTACATTATGTAATACATCTTTTATCCCTTTGTGTACAATTCCACAACAAAGTTTCATTAGTTTCTTTTTTCTCTTAGACATACTACCACTTCCAGGCTGCAATTTGGTGTCCAGAAGAGAAACATTCTATCTCAAAGAACAGTTCAAATTTTGAGAAAACTGACATTTTTTCTAGGAACAAATCAAATTAATTTTGAACTTTTTATTGACTGGAGAATACTTTTTAAGTTAGGTGGCTAAAGAAAAACAACCTTATTTATAGACTGCCAGATAACTGAGCAATTATAATTTAGAAATAAGTAGTAATAATTTAGCATAATTGCTAAAGAGCTTCATTTTCTTATAGTGCTACTCTGTGAAGTTGAAGACTCAGGTTACCTTTCAATATACTATTTCATAGGTAAAACTGGAAGACAGCATCATATTACACAGATGACACAGGGAAATTTGTTCTCATACATGATATCTATTTTCAAAAGCATTTTTGTGTGATATGAGGGTATTCTAAAACTAAGCATAGTCCCATACTGCCAAACTTAGCTTTGAGGTATTGAAATACATTTTTGAGTAGTACAACTCTCTTATTAATTAATAATCTAAGAGCCTTTCCATTATTTTAATCAGCTATGAAAATAATTTAACTTACTAACTGTAGAAAATATTTTCCCTTTAACATTTCAAATACTATATTTATCACTTAGACCCTATGGAGGGACTAAGGTTTACTATAGGATACAAATGTGTCTTTTGGTTTGAAAGACTGAGTTGTCTGTAGTCATACTTGGATAGAATACCTTATCTACTAAGTGGTATAAAAACAAAATAAAACAAAATTTGGGGTTTGACTCTCAGCAGGTGGCACTCTTCCTTCTGATTTTGTCTTGAACAGCTGTCCCAGCATTGGGACATTGCTCTCTTGGGCAAATCATGAGACCCAAACATTCAAGAGTGTTCATAATGCTTGAGTACCAGGTTCAAGGGAACTGAAGACTCAGGCAGGTGATAGGTAACAGGTGTGGATCTTCAATCTGCTAAGTTTTTTCATTGAAAACCATAACATTATAAGACTCAAAACTACATGTTCTCAACTAGGTTGATCCCGGTTTACTTTCAGTGGTTCCAGTTTCAACTAACATTGCCCAGCTACAATAATTAGGAACAGGCACATTTATTTTCAAAATTATGACCTTCTGGATGATATAAGCTCAATTGGAGTTATAACATTATTTACAGTCATAACTTACTTTTTATGGAAAATTTAAAAAGCCAATATTAGTTAACCTTTGTAAGAAAAAGAAATAAGCTAAAACTTTATTCCTTTCATATCAGTAATTTACCAGAAGATCTTATCTTGTAATATTTCATATAATAAAATTAAAGTTATATTCTGTGAACTAAGATTTCTAATTATGGGTAGTATTATTTTTAGCCCAGTTTCATACAAGGAGTTATGTTTGCCCTTAAAATTTGCTCTAATGGAAAACATACAAGATTTTAAATGAAAATTTTAAGTCTTGGACTTCAATTCTAATTCCATTATTTACTTTACAGGTAAATTTAACTGACTTCTGTGAACATCATTATTTTGATTTCCTTCTGCAATTCCTTTAAAGATTTTTAAAAACCTAAACATAAAATTACATGTGCCATGAAAAGCTACTAACTTTATTATTATTTCTTTTTATAAATAAAGACATTTTCCTTTTAAGCCTCTAGGGCACTTAGATGAACTACAAACTTTTTAGTGAGTTATATGGGAGCAAAATTCTTTCGTATAACATTCTTCTGACAGTTCCACATTTTTGGGTGACACCTGAACATGGAGACTGGTAGCCCACAAGATCCAACAAAGAAAATGTACGAATCTTTTATGCTAAGGCCAGAGAATGAAAGGTTGAAACTAAAAGTATGAAAATTTTGTCAAAAAACATAACTCTTAGTAATGGCCAACTTTTCTAAAAAGAAGTTTCTTCTGTAATAAAAACTGTTGTATAAAATTTTGTTAATGATGTTATAAATTCTAAAACTGGCTCCTAGCCTGGAAGGCAGTATATTATAGATATACTCTCTTCTTCTGGTTCATGTTTTCTTCCTTTTTAATTGTTTTTCTTTGAAATCCTACATTTTTTGGCTAGAACAAAATACCCCTAGTCTAATCAACAACAAAAGTAAATGAAAGAGAGCTGGGGAGATGGCTTAGTGGAATAAGCACTTCCCTAGCAACAAGTGCAAAGGCCTGAGTTCATTTCCCAGTTCTGAAAAAAAAAAAAAAGGATATGGAAAATGTTTTTAGTTTTTCACCAGAATGAATTCATTTTTTAAAAAAATGTATTTTGGTCTCACTATGCAGCTGGGACTCATAGTGATCCTCCTGTTTTCAGCTTCCCCAGGGCTAGAATTACAGGTGTGCACTACCACACCCAGGTCATGGTAGCCTGCTTAGCCAGCCAAGGGACAGTGCTGGCCTGACATATAACAGGATTGAACTGCTGTTCCTGTGCTTGCCTAAGCAAGTGCTTACTTAATCCGCTGAGCTGTCTCGTCAGCCATTGAATTCAAATAGTTTTATTTTATTTTTTTAAAGTGTGACTTTTCATTTTATAAAATTTCTTTGGAAATTTTAGTAATTTTAGGAAAATTTCTCATAAATTGTCCTTCATTCAAATAATTAAGCAGATTAAAAAATAGGTAGTCCTATATGCATGACATTTTTGTCTGTTTAAATTGATTTTTCAATTATAGTCCCCACCTCCCCATGGTACTGAGGATTGAACTTAGGTCCTTGTGTTTACCAGGCAAGTGCTTATTCTACTGAGTTATCTCTCCAGCTCAAGATTTTCAGTTACATATGTGGGTCTACAAATGCTCTTGAACTGATGATTCTCTAGTTGAATTTATAAGCTGCAATAATGGTAAGATTAAACAGAGTTGGGGGATAATTGGAAAGAGGATGGAGATGGATGGGGGAGACAAGTCAAGTAAGACTGTACTTGATATCCCAGGGTTGGAAAAGAGTACTAGAGATCTTCCTCCCAGCCCCTCCCCTTGCATGGGGGAAAAAAAAAAAACCTCAAAAACCTCTCTCACACTTTCCATCTATTAGAAGTTCATTTGTGTTTAACAAGCCCCTCTTTCAAATGCAAATTTGTCTTGTGAACCTGTAAACCTCATTCACACCTTATTGTTAATTACTTTGATGTTCTAGAATTTGATCAACATTTAACTGATATTGGTAATCTAGGAATGAACAAAAAGCTAGGGGTGGAAAAAAAGGGAAATTTTGGGGGGCTGGGGAGATATCTCAGTAGCATAAGTGTTTGCCTGGCAAATGCAAGGGCCTGAGCTCAATCCCAGGTTCCACCAAAAAAAAAAAAGGAAATTTTAGTGGAACAGGTCTGTGTAGTAGTGAAAGAATTTCATTTGTGAGAAATAGGAGTATACTGTTGCTTTAAAGTTTTATTTGAGAAGAGTGACATGAACTAGGGGATCACAAAATGAGTACTTTTCCTGATTGAAAATATCTAGTTGAGATCAAAAGAAGGACAAAAGTTCACAAATGTCAAATGTATAAATATTTTGTCTAACAAGTTAGTTGAGATTATACTTTTTCTGCAAAATTTTCTAGTAATTTTAGATTATGCAAACTTTCAGCACTACAACTCCATTACCTTGGATCCTAAGATTCACCACGTTCAACCTTCCAGGTCTGAAGCTCAAATGATTCCAAGGAAAAATAAATGAAGGTGCTTTAGTTCTTTTTCATTGTGTCCCTAGTTATTCACTTCAGAGACTATAGAATATAATCCTGGAGCATACAGTATTTCTTTATTGTATGAGATGAGATCAAAAAGTTGCTGATTTAAACATTACACATGGTACACATGGATTGAAACATTGCACTGTACTCCATATAAAAGTTTGTATAATCTAAATAAGACTTTTACTGACTTAAGCAACACATCTTTGCTAGGCAGAAATTCAAGGAAAATATTTTATGACATGCTCTGATATTATTAATCACCTCTCTTTTTATATTTCAATAAATATACCAAATCTTTACTAGTAAGAAAAGGGGTCATCCTTGCTGCTAAAATGCCTAATATTAATTTGTATGCAGTTGGCTACATTTGTAAAGTATTACATGAAAACATATGGTTGGAACATGGTTATTCTTTCAGTAATGTTCCTTCTTCGAGGCAGCAAAAGTTCCTTAGTTGCTCTATGTGCTATTTCATGGTGCTGATGGATTCTTGTTCTCAATAATATTTTTCCTCTTTCATTGTTATTGAAATGAATTCTAATAAGGAAAATAGGGACCTTCTGATGAAAATTTTCTAGTAGACATGGGCTGGCAACCATTATAGGTAGGACATAAGAAGACAACACAAATTGTGTAGCACATTCTTTAGAATCAGCTGATCCTTTTACAGTGAATCCTTTATTCACTTGACAGTATTTTGTCAGGTAATGAAGGAATAATGGGAAAGGGATTGTTTGTGTGGCTAATGTCCGGTCACTGACAAAGAACTAAGTAAGTATTCTTTATTATTAAACATAAATCTACATTCATTTATATCGCACATTAGATCAGAGAACCATTACTCTAAGGTATCTCACGCATATGAAGGAGTGACAGTTCTCCCACTGGTATTGATATTTCATAAAGCCTTTCCTTCGAGATTTGGTACATGAGTCTCAGTGGACCTTTGGATGTAATAGTGAAGTAGTTAATCAACATGACTGAAGTGCAGATATCTGGAATACAGGGGTAATAAAATTATACAGCCAATGTTTAAATTTAAAATAATTCTTTTATCACTATCTACTTGTGTTACATTAGAATTTCAAATGAATTGGAAAACAATTATCACAGGAAAAGACACAATGTCATTAATTCCCCTTAACATGCACCCACTCACTCTCAACATACTTCTTGCCACTTTCTGAAACAGCTCTGGAAATTATTTCATGAGTGTCTTTATAAGGTATGATCAACAATACAGTGAATGCTGCTGTTGAGAGCCTTCTCATATAAAGCAGGTTTATATAAACATTCTGGAGTATCCTAATCTACTTTTTTCACTGGATATGGCAGTGGGTGACTCCTACATCTTTCCAAGATCACGATGTCCCTGAAAAGTAAACATCTGAATCAATTTTGGACAACAAAGCAGCCACAACTGTGTAGCTAAAACAGGAGAGAAGAACTGAAAGTGGCAACAATTATAATGGGAAAATAACTATGAGATGGGTGTGTTCAATGCAAGGTTGACTATTCTGAGGAAGACTAATTAGCAATGTGTCCTTTGCTATAATGATTCTTTTTGTAATTTATGCATTCATCATATGTTTTGATCACACTCATAAAGGGTGCTTTGAAACAAATGAGATTCTTTCCAACTGAATTTTATTTTTTCCCTACTTGTACTTATTATACCCTTCTTTATTGTGTTTTTTAACCCTGCTTTCTTTCCCTACACATACTTACCGCTATTCTTTTCCATTTCTGTGCCTTGGAATATTTGTGGAGTGCACAACTGACCATCTGAACAAATATTATGAAGTAAACAATAGAAAAAATTTAAATTATGCTAATTAATAATTCTACTTTTAATTATGCAAATCAACTATTCTTTGGGAAAAATCGATAATAGTAACAAAATGACTAAAAATTGCTAACACATTTAAGGAAAGATGAAACCTAGAAGGTCAAAAATGAGACTGTAGCATCAGAAAACAAAAACAAATCAACAGAGCTCAAAACAATTGAAAGCACATGCAGAAACTAATACATTCTTTATAAAAAATTAAATGAGAACCCTGAAATAGAAAACTAGTGTATCATATCAAAAGCAGAAAGTTATTTCCTTCTGATCTAAATCGACAAAAAATTCATTTGCCAATGCAACTAAGAATAGAAAGGGATACTTGAAATGTTAAAAGTTACAGTAAATTAAAAAGTTAAATATTTAGTGTCAAATTGTGTGTGTGTGTATGTGTGCGGTGCATGCAGGTGTGTGGGGGGGTGCGTGTGTTGTATGTGTTGCAATTGCCATTAATACCTATCTCCTGGAATTGACACCCTTGGACAGTTCCACCTATTAGACTGTTCTGTCTAGCCAATGGTTATGGCAAAAGTGCCAATGTATTCCTAATGCCAGGTTAGAGAAGACTTTAGAACTTCTGACCTTGATCCTTGGATTGCTAATTCTGGGAGTAGCTAGTACTTATGTCATAAGGAATTCCAGCCCTCCTATGGAACTAAAATCCACAGTCAACACTGATTTTTCAGGTGTATGACTGAAAAATCTTATAAGACTCCTCTGGCCCAACCAAGTCTTCAGATGGCTGTGACCTCAGTAGATATCTCAACTGCAATATCTTAATCCACTCTTTAATTTCTGCTGATATCAGATTTCTCAGGGGATAATATATAGCTTATTTTAAAATCACTAAGTTTTGATGTGACTTTTATAACAATAGGTAACTATCATGGTTTAGCTCAAGAACATTCCTGAAAAAACACTCACATAGATGTTGATTTTTGGAAAGTGAATTAATGGGCAAGAGGAGCACAGCTGACCTGCTTTTTGAAGGTGTGGTTTGGCTGTGGCTAGAAGAGGTGAGTTCCCGGGAACAAGATCTTGAAGGGTCTATCTCCCTCCCTTTCTTCCTTTCCCTCTCTGCTTCCTAGCCTCCTTGGTGTGAGCAACTTTCCCCTGCCAGGACCCTTCCCCTTTTTGGCCAACTGTGTCAAGTCTGAGCCATCTGAAACTGTGAGAGAAACAAACCTATCTTCTTCTAAGGTGTGAGTGTCGGTACTGTGTCTTAGCAACGAGGAAAGTGGTGTGAAGGCCATAACTAACACAGAGTATAACTATCTTGCTTGTTTTGGTACCTCAGGTTCACAGAATTGGATTAATGATATTTTTACATATTCTTTATTAGTTGTGTACTCATTATTAGTCCTTGCTTTCTCCACTTTTATTGATGCAGTTAGATTTTTTTTTTAAAGTAATACCAGAATAATGGAATTAGTTCTCTAATGTGAAAGCTAGGAGATTTGTAATGGTCTGCATCTAACTATATTTTTATCCTACCTTATATTCTTTCCTCTGCTCACTGAAAATAAGCATGATCCCCAATTCTGATTTTTATTATTCCTTTTTTCTTTTCATTTGTGTAATTCTATCACATCTATAATTTTAAATTAATTTTTTTTTGTGGAACCGGGGATCGAACTCAGGCCCAGGGAACTGCTTATTCTGTTGAGCCATCTCCCCAGCCCTTCTAATTTTAAATGTGTTTTGTGTGTATATATGTATACATTCATGTATTATATAAGTAATATTTTGTATGCATGTATATTTGAATTGGTTTTAATTTATAAAAGGTTATACTGCTATATCACTATTATTATTTTAACGAATTTAGGACAGGGTCTACAAGGTCTCACTATGTAGATCGGATTAGTAGTGATCCTCTTGTTTTCAACCTCCCAAGCACTGGGATTACAGGTGTGCGCCACCACACCCAGTCTCAAATGCCAGCTCAGAGTGCCCTAGGGGTGGGTCCGGTACCCACATGGCACTCCAGGGACCAAACGCCTGCCATCGTGCTCTGCTGAAGCAGGCACTTTAGTCTGCTGAGCTATCTGGCCAGCCCTTATAGTTTTTATTTTGAAATATTACTTTTACAGAATGTTTTTTAAAAACTTATTTCTCTTTATTATTGCTTTTCACTGTAGTCATTTATTTTGTGTCTAAACACTGAATATTTCCAAGGTGGCAAATAAATCATAAAGATGATTTTTTTACACCATTTACTTCCAAAATTATAGACTTGTGGATAGGCAGAATACTGTTTAAATGAATAAACCAGCTCTGGATATTAAAGAACACACAGAAAATTAACTTGGAAATTTAAAAAAATTTCTTAAGGATAGTAGATATTCACCAGCTTATAATAAAACATATATATTCTGATATATTTTATTAGACACATATCTGAGAGCCACTTGGATGTCTGTTGAAGTATTACAAAGCTCAAAGACAAATGAAAATATAGCATGAGCTTGCCCATATAAAAATAAAATGTTAGCATTTAGAAAAATACTCTGTGACACACCATACTGGTGAACAGATACCAAAGATGATCTATTTTTTAAAAGAATTCACATTTTTATGTAAATATTAATATATAATTTTTTTTACCACTAACCATTCTCAAACATAAATATATTAAAAAAGAATTACAATATGCAAGTATTGAATATCCTCCTTAAAACAGTATGATTAGGATTTACAATATTACTGGTGAATGCAATTAACAGAATGGAAAAATGGTGCACGTGTCCTAAGTTGCCTTTCTCTCATTGCTGATGCAAGTTACTTCATGCCAATAATTAAGGAAAGCAAGATTTACTAAGTTCACAGCAAGGCAACGTGGTGTGGCACAGAGGCAACCATTCAAGTTGAAGAAGACAGCAAAAGCAACAAGCGCATGGGGAAGAACATGTCTCTTTCTTCCTTACATTGTAATCAGGCTATCAGCACCCTATAGGTATAGCACTCGCACCTGCTGTTTACACTCGCACCTCTTGTTTACACAGCGCATGTCTTCCATACCCCAGGATTTAGAGCTGCTGAGTAACTTAAACTTCCAGACTTCCAGACTTCTCATGGTGACACAATGTATCAAGCAAGCATTGCAGCATGAATCCCAATCTCATCTCTTACAATCATCCCAATCACCCAATACTATATTCTTTTTTCTTGATAACACTATCTTGATATTTGCCTCTTTTATTAATTCCAGAGATAACTACATTTTCAACTACAGTTTCTCTGCTTTGTCTCCTGATGTTATTCTGGCTATCATTAGTACAATACATAGTATTGTTGATGGTCAAAGTCATTTTATCTTGATATTATTGTATTTATTTTTTTGTTGTTTTAAAAATGCATTTAGTATAGGGTTTACAGGGTCTCGCTACACAGATTAGACTCATAGTGATCCTGCTGTTTTTATCCTCCCAAGAGCTAGGATTACAGGAGGCAATAGGTAGGTGTACCACCACACCCAGTCTCAATTGCCATCTCAGTAAGCCCCAAGGGAGGGGCGGCACTGCAACATAGGGATTGAACCCTGGTCCCTGCATTAGCCTAAGCAGGCACTTTAATTCACTAAGCTATCTGACCAGACCTATATTTTTTTAGGGGGGGAGATATGGGACCTTGCACTTTACAGGAAGGCACTGTACCTTTCAGCTATATCCTTGACCCTAATATTATTATTATTTCTATCTAGTGTCTCAAGAAGAGATATTGAGTCATGGCAATGTAAACTGACTACTTAAACTGCACAGATTTATGATACAAGTAGACTTTATTATAGAGAAGTCAAATTAATTTTATTCATTAGTTGAGAATTTATTTACCATTTGGCCTTACTAGGCAATTTCTTTAGACATAATACTTTTCTGTGTCTTGAGATAATTACAAAGAATGTTGTACAAAAATCGTCTATAGAGCAGGAGATATTTCATCATCAGTTCACTGAAGAAATGATGTGGCATCGAGGAATAGAGGAAAAAGAAAAAAAATGTGAAATGAGTCACCTATGGTGTAAAGTCTAAAGCATGGAAAATTTTAGAAAAGAATGCTGTGATTTAGCAGAATTATTGAAAGGAATAATGAGCACTAACAGAAGATAATAATCTTTGTGTTTTTAACATTGACCAAGGCCCAGAAAACATATTTTTCTTAAATTTCTCAGTTTTAAAAAAAACCTCTACAGAAGAGTCTATAAGAAAAGTAAGCAAGTAAGAGAAAATGAAGAGTCTGGGTACCAGCCTGCTACCCAGGTGAACTTTGTCTTGATATCCTCTTTCAGTACAATGTGGATGGGTGGAAGAAGTTTGGAAATTTTTCACGGAGAAATTGTAAATATGAACCGTAGTTAAAAGAAAGTAGAGGATACATTTTTTTTGCCTTTTGGACTAGTCTTGCATTTGGAAAGGGAATAGACTCCTTCCTCCTAAAGAAAATGTACCTACAGAAAACATTTAGAATAACGTAGGCATAAGACAATATACAACTACACTGGGAGGCAGAGACCAAGTTTAAAGGTTGGTTGTTTCTAAATTGATAGGATATGACCAAAGCAAGGCACAGTATAAAATAAGCTTCCTCCAAATTTATCTTTCAGCTAATATATAATGAAATCACCCTGTTTTACTGTAAATGCAAAAAGAAAGTTTCACTTAACTTCCTATAATGATACCAATCTAATTTTCTATTAAATTTCCATTCAAAAGCTCTGTTTTGTTCAGTTATGAGGGATTTGATTCCCTTAAACTTTCCCAGGCAGTGTGTATGGAAAGGCAGTTGCTAAGGGTATTCCTAAGGGAACCTATAAAACAGTGAAAGATAAATAACCACAGTACAGTACACAAATGAAATAGAAGGAAAGGCTTAAGAATTACCTTTGAAAGAAAGAAAGGATTCAGAATTCTGCGTTAGAGTTGCTAGTTAACCCCTGAATTGAAGGAACTTAGTAAAGGAGATTTAATATCCTAAGAAGAGAGAACTTTCACATTTTCCTTTTGACCATAAAGGGAAGAGTTTTGGAAAGAAAGCAAGTAAGGAACGTTTACCACTCCTCTCTTCCTTTCTCACTTTCCTTCCATACTCCAGCTCTTCCTCTAGTATAAGAGACCTAAGAATAGGAAGTTGTAGATCTCAAAAACCCACATTGAAATTAAACTACTGGAAAACATTCTAGAAATGTACTTAAGTACAACAGAGAGAAGCAATGTGATACACTGGAAAAATCATGGGTTTAAGATCATCCAGCCACTAAGTTAAAATCAAACATCTCTATTTATCATTGGTGTGACCTTGATCAAAGTAGCCAGACTGTTTTAGCCTCAGATCAGTCATTTATAAAATGGTAATTGCCTATGAAGCCTGTGTTACACATACAATGTAAGTATTAAATACTCGGTACTTGTTCAGTATCTCTGTAAACTACATTGTACTAGTAATTGTGACACCTATGTGACAGAAAGATGATTAATCCTAAGGCATTCTCTGTCATTGTAATCATTTAATAACCGACCAGATAGCACTTTGTTGATATAACTTTATAATTATATACTATTATAATTAAGGTTAATATTTAAGATTTTTTTGTTTTGTATTTTAGGGAAGGGTCAACAGGGTGTTCACGGTCTCACTACTAGATTGGGCTCATAGTGATCTGCCTGTTTACAGCCTCCCAAGAGCTGGGATTACAAGCAAGTACCACCATGCCCAGTCTCAGTTGCCATTTTGGTGTGCTTCAGGGGCATAGCCAGCATGGGAGGCCTGAGGATAGAGACCCTGGCCCCTGTGCCTGCTATAGGTGCTTTAATCTATTGAGCTATTTGACCGGCCAAAGAATTTTTTAATATACCTAATGTTTCCACATTATAGAGTACGGTTTATTTATTTTTTTATTTTTATTTTTGATACTGGGAATCAAACTCAGGGCCTTAACTGGCAAGGGAGGCACTTATGCTGCTGAACCATCTCCCTGACTCATATAGAATGCATTTTTTACTTACATTTTATCTATCAAAAGAGAAAAAAGCATATACTTTAGGTGTAAAATTTAATGACATGCATTTACATTTAAGGCACTCTTTGTTATGTTTGGACAAGTTACTTGAATTGTGGTATTGAATTTGTTATGACATTTTTCCTCTCTTGTCTAATCATTAAAATGTATTGAAGAACCTGTTAATTAAAATTAATATCATTTATTACATAGACACTATACTAATCATACTATTACTATTTTATTATTTTTAGTAGCAATAATATCTTGAAGAATACTATATATAATAAGAACCTTCTATTGAGTAGTTACTGTGCAACACATTTTGTGAAGCAGGCTGTACAAATTAATACTGTCAAAGATTTGTTGACCTAAGTTCCATTAAATAAATGAGAGGTAATGATCTTCTTTTGTTAAAGGAAAAAATTCTATACCCAGGCTGTTAGAGTGCTGACAGAAAAGAATTGTAATATCCTAAATTTAGAAATTATTGTTTACAAAACTGCACTGCTAATGATTTTACTAATTTGTATTATGTAAAAATTACACTATATTACATAAGATAGAAAGGCTGCCCTCTAAAAGATAGCACTGGATAAATTATAAAAAATGACCCAAATGAATAATAGCCTACTAGAAGAATGTAATTTTATCTAAAATACAAAGAAAATTTAGAAAACAAAAAAGCACATTAGCTTCATTAGAATTTGGACCAATGTATTTCTAAGTTCAAAACTGTGTAGGAAAATCAGTGACATGGTCAGGAACTATTTCAGTGCGCCATACTATTTTTGAAAAATCACTAATAGCCATACAAACTTAAACAATAACAGAAAGTAGTTGTAGGGATCGATAGCGAGGAATAATTCCTAGAATAATCACTAGGCTGCGCTCACTTTTCTCAATGCCATTAAAATTCTAAGGACAACACACTCAAGCAATGCAGATGCAGAAAGTATTGTCTCCTTAAAAAAAAGTAAAGCAAATAGAGCAATTTGTTTTAGCTTTTACTCTTCTGATTAATCAACAGGTCCAAAATAATTGACTCAAAAGTAATTCAACTTTAAGCAGTTGTCCAATATTAAGTGAAGTGATTCTCATTACATTTGAAGTTGAAAAAGTTTACCTATGCCATCTATATTTTATCTCCACAATTAATACAGTAATTTCATTATTTCTTTCATCTGCCAGAAGAATCAAAGAGAAGAGACTATTCTTTTCCTTTTAATTTTGCTTCAAGAAAAAAAATACGCTAGAAAGAAAAAAAAAAAAAAAAAAAAAAAGGCTATTCAAAGTGAAAGGGCCCATAGAAAATGTTCTGAGTTCATTAATAAAAGAATTTGAAATTCCAAAAGATTCTTTTCTAAAGGAACTGCCAACAATATTCCAGAGCTACAAATTTTAAAGGGTTGCATAACGGACTCAAGTCTACTTTGTGACTCACAGATGTGCTTCACTGGGAGGTACTTCCTGTTTGAGAGTGCCTTATAGGTGAGTAATCTGACAAAGTATTCAGAAAGAGAAATTCCGTATGTGTCACAGGAATGCAATTTACTTAATCTCAAATTCTTCATGATGTAAAAGAAACTCTGATTCAATCTAACAAATTCAGTATTGTTATTGGTTGTATGTAATCTAGAATGTGTCTCTTCACATTCTAGAATTACATGGGGTAAGTTTACCCTATATAAAGGGTTGGGCAAATTAGCTCAGCAGATTAAAGTGCCTGCTCAGGCAGACACAGTGCCTGGGGTTTGATGCTCTAACGTTCCGTTCTGTATTAGATCCTGGCGTGACACGTCGGCCCCACGCCTGAGGTGCACTGGGACTGTGTTGAGACTGGGAGTGGTGGCATGCATTTATAATCCCAGCTCTTGTGAGGCTGAACACAGGTGGGTCACTATGAGTCCAATCCGCAGAGTGAGACCCTGTACCAAATAATATATATCCTATGTAATTTATACACTTTGTAAATTTTTCATGAAAAGATAGGCTAAACTACATAAACTTTTAAAATTTGATTGAAGATTACCTATTATAAATAGCAATAACAGCAATAGCAACAGCAACATAAATTCTTTATGTTCTACACTATGCTTCTTAGGGCTTATATGTACTAATAAATTAATACTTTAATTAGAAAATTTGAGAACCTATTTTATACTATATGCTAAACAAACTGTGTAACAGGCACCAGAAGTTTTATGTTAATCACAGGAAGAAGCTAGAAAATAAGATGAATTAGAATATGCTCAGTGCTCTTGCCAAAATTGTTCAGGCCCTATAATTTTTTTTGTTTGAATTTCTCCAAATATCTTCAACATCTGCTTTTAAAAAACGAAATCTAGGGCCCAGGGAGATAGCTCAGTAGAATAAATGCTTGCTTAGCAAGTGCAGGGACCCGAGTTCAATTCCCCAGTACCACAAAAGAAAAAAAAAAAAAAAGATTTTGGGCCAGGGAGATGGCTCAGTAGAATAAGCACTTCCCTGACAAGTGTAAGAGCCTAAGTTCAATCCCTGGTTCTGCCAAAATAAATAAATAAAAAATTTAAAAGGAAAAACATATAATGATTTTTTAAAAAATTACAACATAATCCTACTCTTGTTATAAAGCAATAATTTTAATTTCTTAAAATGCTCAGTATGCCATACTATTCTTTAAAAAGCATTGACTAATAGCCATACAAACTTAAACAATAGCACAAAGTAGTCTTTAGGGACCAACAGAGCAGGAATAATTCCTAAAATAATCACTAGGTCCCACTCACTTTTCTCAGAGCCATGCACTTTCATCTGTTGAGACTTTTCATCTGTCAGCTTTCCTATTCCTAATCTAAGAGACAGTAGTACAGAAAATACACTTAAGTTGCTCCCATAAATGCATATTCTCTTAAAAAACAAAAGCAAAACCATGACTAAAAGCCAATTTTTTTTTCTATAGTTTTAGGGAAGGGTGTACAGGGTGTTCAAGGTCTCACTACTAGATCGGACTCATAGTGATCTGCCTGTTTACAGCCTCTAGAAACCTGGGACTTCAGGTGTGTGCCACTATGCCCAGTCTCAATTATTATATTAGTACACTCCAGAGGCAGGGCTGGTGCAGCAGGTCTGGGGACTGAACCACTGGTCCCTGTGCCTGCTTATAGACACTTTAATCCACTGGACAGTCAGTATTCTGACAGTATTTTATTCCTTATTTCCATTGTTTTATCTACCTATTACTATTATATTTTCATTATGGTTGTATTATTGTCTACTCCTCTTTCAGTAGGCTCTTTATATAGGCCTTGAATAAAAATATCAGTTGCTCAGTTGTTATTTCCAATGTCATTTTATTTTTAACAAAGATGCTTTTAGTTTCTAGAATATCCTAAAGCTATATATGTAGGAATGCAATCCTCTTTGTACAAATACAATTCTCCAACATAATTATGTAGTTGGAGTCGAGTCTCATTAAAATATATGAGAGAAATTAGTAAATTATTAATATTTAAAATACTAAACAATATACATCGTATGTAAGATGTAGTCAACCTTCAAAGCTTCTGATGTATCATTTTAAAACATCATATATTATTGTGATAAACCTGTGGTCAGTTTTCTAAAAATGTAACTTAAGAATGGAAGAACAAATGAATGAAGGATGAGTCAACTCATTTGATGGAAGGGTATAAATATATTTCAAAAGCATACCATATGACTTGGTAAATATGCAGTGTATCAAAATGTAGTAATGATCAAGCATTGATAGACTGGACTAAAATATGTGTTGTTGAAAAACAAGATAGAATAAAAACCAGCCAGCTTAATGTGCCTATGCCTACATTTCATAATTCAAATATTAAGTGTTTTAATAAATATTCACTAAGAATGAAAGTATCTATTACAGCCAGACTTGAGCCAGAAAGCGATAGAATAAGACAAGACTTGATGGCACCTAAATAAAATAACAATTGTTTTAGGTAAAGCAAACTTCTTACTCTTATAATACTGTAAGGACATCAATATCACAGTTAAAACACAGAGACAAGGCAAGCTTACATTTGGAAGCAAACAAATCTTAACCTATTTTCAGCATTTAACACTCAATTATTTTTTTCTTTGGCTACAACTATTTAGAAAGATAGCAAACAAGCAAACAAAAATCAAACCCAAGGAAATAAATAAAACAATTAATTGAATGGTAGAAAGAATATTAAGGAAAAAGAAATAAAGTCCTAACATTGTTGAAGGTCTTGAGTTAATGTTTGCTATTTACAATAGCAAAAAGTAAAAAATCAAACAAAAAATAAAGGTGAAGGACACCCTTTTTTTCTTTTCTTGCTAAAAAATAAAGCATATTTAGAAAACAGTACCATTCAAAAAGATAACTTGTGAAAAATTTGCTGAAAACAGCAACAAGTATCGGAGGCTATATTTGGGTTTTATTAATTAATTAATTCTGTCCTTCACCCTGAACATTCTCTGACTTCCAAAACCTGACAACTTATATTGTGTCACACCTCTTAGAATCAGAACTTAGGGAGGATTAAAGTTTTGTAATACAGTTTTGAAGGTTAATTAGAACAAGGTCCAAGGAAGATGCTATAAAAATAGATGAAGCATTTCAAATGAGAATTGATTAGGTTCACATATGCATTGAAGTGGGGTAAGATTTGAATTGAACAAAATTCATAGATTTTATTTATATAGTGAAAACTGCACCTATATACTGAGTACCATGAGACACACATATACATTCTCTGATGCTTACATCAGGGTAAACATATCTCTTTAGAAATTTATTATTTCCTGGTGTTAAAAACACCGGTTAAGATCATGCAATATTTGTCTTTCTATAGGTATAGTCTATAGTCTTATTTTACTTAATATCTTCCAGCTCTATCCAATTTGTCACATATGACAGGATTTCATTCTTTCTTTATGGCTGAATAGTGTTCTGTTACATATATTTACATTTTCTTTTATCCACTCATCAGTTGATGGAATTAAGGCTATTTCCTTGTTCTTGGCTATTATGAATAATACTGCAATAAACATTGAAATGCAGGAGTCTCTTCAACATACTGATTTCATTTCATGTGGATATATGTGCAGTAATAGTAGTATTTGGTCATATATACTGTAGTGTCATTAATTTTTAACAATATGCTGTATTCTATAATAGCTATACTAATACATATTTCCCAAAACTGTTATAGGGTCTCTTTTATTTTTACATACTGGTCAATACTCATCAATAATTTTTTAAATAACTATTCTTACTGAAGTGAGATGACATCATACTATGTTTTTTTTTTCTATAAATTAAAAAAATCTTTTATTTATTTGTTTGGTACAGGGCCTTGCTACGCACCTTGGACTCATAGTGATCCTCCTGTCTCAGCCCTCCCAGTATTGGGACTATAGGCATGCATCATCACACCCATGCCAGCGCATGCATCACCAGGATCAAACCAGGATCCTTGCAGGTCCAGGCAGGTGCTTAGACCACCGAGCTATCTCCCCAGCCCCACACTATGGTTTTGATTTGCATTTCTCTGATGTGTAGTTTGGTAGCTAGGGTTCAGTGTCAACTTGACTGGCTTTTGTGTACACTAGATGAATGTTGGAGATCACCTCTGAGTGTGTTTCGGTGGTAATGGAGGTACTGCCTTAGGGTGTATTCCTTTCTCTCTGGCACTGTTCCCCTAGTCTGCTTCCCAGATTATATGCTCTGCTATGCATATCTATCATGAGGTTCCTGCTTTGAAGTCCACTGATCATGGACTGAATCCCTCAAACTGTGAGCCAAATTAACTCCATTCCCTTTATATTGTGGACATCAAGTATTGTGTCTCAATGATATTGAACAGTTTTTGCTTATTTGTTGGTCATTTTATGCCTTATTTTGACTCATGTCTATTGCACATTTTTAAGTTGGATTGTCTGTACTGTTGAGTTCTTGTTATTCCTCAGACATTCTTGATATTAATCTTTTGTGAGATACATAATTTAATTTGCAAGTATTTTCTCCCATTATTTAGGTTGTCTCTTTACTCTGTTGTTACTTTGCTATATAAAAGTCCTACAGCTTGATTCAATACCACTTGTTTGTTTTTGCTTTTGTTTCCTAAAATTTATATAAGGAAAGTAATATAAATTATATATATATATATATATATATCCCTAATAGATACAGAGGATTGCTTTATTACCTCTTCCATTCAACTTCTCCCTTTCAAAAATAGCCAATATTTGATTTTCACCCTTATAGTTTTGACTTCATATAAATGGAATCACCAATGTGTATTCTGTAGTGTTCTGGCTTTTTTTGCACACATATCTGAAATTCAATTATACAATATACTGTAATAATGATATTCTCAATGACATATAAATATTATGAGTGGTTTTAACTTTAGTCATTTATAATAAAGTCACTATAAGTATTCCTGAACAACTCTTTTTCTTATAACCTTAGTAAATATACACCTAGAATTTTGACAATATCATGAAGTGGGGATATGTTTAACTTGATGAGATAATGATCCAGTATTACAAAGTAGTTGTATTATTTCATATTGCCACTAGCAGCTGTAAGAGAGTTCTAAGAATTCTTTATCCTTACTGATGCTTAAATGTGTCATTTTTATTTGTTAATCTACTATGTATGAAATATAACGTCATAGTTTTATTTTGAATCTCTCTGATGTCTAATGATGCTGATTAATTTTTAATGACTTGGCCATTCTTAGACCTCAAATTTTGAAGTCTAGTCATGTGTTTTATCTATTTTTAAATAAAGTTTTCTACTTGTAAATCAATTATAGGCATTCCTAACATATTCTGTACAAGAATACATGACACATGTATTGAACATATGATCAACTTACTTTTTCATTTTCATTAGAAAGTTTTCATAAACAAAAAATTAGAATCTGGTTATACTGTGTCATTAATTTTTATCTTCTATTTTAGGGCTCTGTACATATTCTCAAACCATATTTTCCTACTGCTAAGGCACGAACTTCTTTTCTACATATCTTTATAGAAATAAGACAATTTTAATAGTGTGTTAGTATTTGTAGTGGTTGATTGACTGTATTAACTTGAGAAGTTTAACTAAAGCAGCTCAAGAATTCTACACCCTAGAGTACAGAAGAATCATCCTGGGGTGACTCATTGCCTGGAGGGTTTAAAGAGGAAATGAGGAAAGATGGAAAGGATTAAGTTCATCAGAGGAGCTCCACTCTTTGCCTTCAGATTAGACAATTTCTGGATCTTTCAGCTTTCCAATGCAGACCCATCGGTCTCCTCATTCAGACATTCACAGAGCACTGAAGTGAACTCCAGACTTTCGATTGAATCCTTTTGGTCTCCAGTATGCAGACGCCCTCTCCATGCTTCCTCATCTGATTTGGGGGCCAGTCATCATAAGCCAATCTTGAAATTTTTATACATTTATATATCTTATGTTGTATCTGTTTCTCTAGTAAAACCCTGAGCAATAAAGCATTCAACAATGATCAAATTATATTAGGGTGTAGCATAAGATAAAGATCATAGTTGAGCTTTCTCTTTGTTTTTTTTTAACCTATTTTAGCATGATTTGTTGAAAAGATTTTTCTTTTCTGTACTAAATTGCTTTAACATTTGTGTTTATATCAGTTAACTGTATATATTTGGGTTTGATCTTTTGATTGTATTCTGCTTCAGTAACCTAATTTTAGGCTGAAAACTTCTGAAGATTTGCATTGTGCTGTCCCTACACTGTATTTTATAATATTTATACAGTCTTGAAATAGGTGGTCTGAGTCCTACAACTTTGTTCTTTTTCAAGCTTCTTCCCAATAATACACAGATTTTAAAATCAACTTTACAATTACTCTAAAAATTGGACAAAATTATTGAGACTGTGACAAGAATTGTGTTTAAACTATACATCAATTTTGGGAGCAATAATTGCTTAAAATATTGAGTTCTCTATGATAAGTGTTATTTTTTTGAAGTCCCTTTTAATTTTGAATGTTGTTTTTTTGCAAGTTTTTGTTAAGCTTATTATTAAGTAAATTATATTTTTATGTTATTGGGAATTATATATTCATTTAAAATTATTTGTCACTAATAAAATGATCTTTCTGAATATATTTAGTAGCTTTAGCAATTTTTTTATAACTTTCAAATACTTTAATATGAACAATCATAGAACATGTAAATAAAGACAGTTTTGCCTCTTCCTTTCCTATCTTTATTGTTTTAATTTCCTTGTATTATTCGTTGGGCTAGGATTAGAACAATACTAAACAGAAATAGTAAGGACAGATATCCTTGCTTCACATTGTATTTTACTAGGAAAGCACTAGGCTTATCGTTAAGTATAATATTATATATAGGTTTTCATAGAAGCTCATGAGATTGAAGATCATACTAGTTCCTATGTATTCTAATTTTCTGAGAATTTCATTGTTTTGGTACCAGAAATTATAAGAACGTTTTTTGGTATGCACCTCCTAAATTTTTAAAAATAAACTACTGAGTTCATATATTTATTCTATACTAGTAATATGGTAAATTTACGTTGATTTATATTAAAATGTTAAACCTCAAATTTCAATCCTGAGATCAATCTTCCTTGAATTTGGGGTATTATCCCCTTTGTATATTAGGGGATTTTACTTGCTAAAATGTTTCTTTTTTCTGTATTTTAGGGAAGGATCTAGATGGTATTCAGGGTCCCAATACTAGATTAGACTGGTAGTGACTCTCCTCCCAAGTGCTGAGATTATAGTTGTACGCCACCATGCCTAGTCTCAATTGTCCTCAGGGCTGGGGCAGGCACCATAGGCCCTGGGATGGAATCTGGTCCCTGAGCCTGCTTGCAGGTCCTTTAATCCACTGAGCTATTTGGCTGGCCCTATTTGCTAATATTTTGTTAAAAATTATTGTGAGTAGATCCACCAAAGATTCTGGCATATAGTTTTTTTTCTTGTAATTTGTGCTAGATTTTGCTAGTAAGATTATGCTGATTTCATAAAACAAGTCAAAAAGTCTTTTCACCTCCTATATTTTCTAAAAAACTTGGTATAGGATATTATTTTCTCCTAAAATGTTTTATAGAACCTTAAAGGAAACTACCTGTATCTTGGCTAGTTTTGTAGGAATGTTTTTGATAAAAAATTCAATTATTTTATTAAATATAGGATAATTTTGATTTTCTATGTTACTCTGTCAGTTTCAGTAACATGTTTTTGAAGGAATTTATTTTGTCCAAACTCCTGAGATTATCACCATGAAATTTTTATAAGATTCTCTTGTTAAGAACTGAATTATAATAATATTCTTTTTTACTAATTTTGGTAATTTTCATCTTTCTCTTGATCTTTTCTAGAGATTTATTATTTATTAATCTTTTGAAATATTCACATTTTATGTTTAAATCTTTTTATTGATTCCTTTTTAATTGATAGATTTCTCCTTTATTATTAATTTCGCACCCTTTACTACTTTGGGTTTACATAATATCTTGCATTTTTTTTAAAAGTGGAAATCCTGGTTCAGTGAGAGCTCAGCAGACTAAGAGCCTGTTTAGGTAAGCACAGAACTGGGGTTCAATCCTCAGCACCACACACCTTGCCAGCTCTGTCCCCCAGGCACACTCAGCTGGCCAGGAGACCCGGCATAGTGGCACATGCCAGTAATCTCAGCTCTGGGGAGGCTGATTTAATAAAGGAGGATCACTAAGGGTCTGAGTTGCGTAGTGAGACTGTGTATCAAATACATAAAGAAAAATAAAGTGAAAACCCATGTCTTAAACTATTCTTTGTCTTTCTAATTGAGGATTAGAAGCTCAATTTCTGAGAAGCCTCACTTTAACCAATTTCATAGTTTCAAAATATTGCATTTCATATAGCTTATTCCATAAACTCATTACATGGTATAACTTTATAATTTTTCTCTTAATCTCTTATAGGCAGAGACTTTATATTCAAACTCTAAATGGTCCTTTATAGATATATAAACAGTTTTTAAATTTCTAATTTAATTGTCATAAAATTAGGGAACATTTTATAGTATCCTATTCATTTGAAATGTTTAAAATTTCATTCTTTCATCCAGACTATGGCTTACTTTTAAAAAGTTTCATGGAGTTTATAAGGATTGCCTATTTTCCACATAGCAACAATGTTCTACATTTGTTAAACAGGTCAGCATGATGGATAGTGCTTTTGGTATCCAGTAAACCTTCATTGATATTTTATCTACAAGTACTAGGATATAAAAATAAAAGTATGATTTTTTATTGTGGATTTTACTGTTTATAATTTACTCTTACTTTGTGCTTGCATGTTTATGACATGTGTTTGTAATGATTTGACATATATAATTATGAAAAATTTTAACTTACTACTTCTTGTTTTGTAGCCTATTTTGTAGAGTATTAATATAGCCAATCTAGTTTTTCTTTGTATTTTAGGGAAGGGTCTACAGGGTTTCAGGGTCTCACTACTAGACTGGACTTCTAATGATTCTTCTGCGTACAGCCTCCCAAATGCTGGGATTACATGCATGCACCACCATGCCCAGTCTTAATTGCTGTCTCAGCATGCTCTGGGGGCAAGGCTTGGCACAGCAGGTCCCTGTGCCTGCTTGTAGGTGCTTTAATCCATTGAATTATTTGGCCAGCCCTCAGTTTTTTTCATTTTCAATGTATGTATCTTTGCATCCTTTTTTAAATCTGAAGATATCTATCCTGCTGTATTTAAAATACATTCCTGTAGGCAGCATATATATATCTGCCTATTTTTACTCAGTCTACTAATTTCTACCTTCTGAGTAACATTTTTTGGCCCCTTACATTGAATAGAATAATCAGTATGGCTGGGTTTAGACTTCACATTTCATTTACTTTTTATTTATGCTTTTGTTGTTCTTTTGCTTTCCACTCCCTTTTTAATAAGTTCTACTGCTAATGAATTATTTCATCTCAATCTGCTATTGACCTTTTGTTATACCTTTATGTTATTTTTAGCAATTGTTCCAGGAATCTCTAAGTCTCTTTAAGTTATGAATTTACTTAAAGTTAATATTTTATCACTTCATATAGATATAATTTAATGACATGCTCTGTCACATCCCTGTCATACCAGCACTCAGGAGGCTAAGGCAGGAGAACAGCCAGAAGTTCAAGGCCAATCTGTGTCTCACAGTGTGTTCAAGACTAGCTTGCACTACCAAGAGTAAAACCCTATCTGAAAAGAATAAAATAAAAAACTCCACAACCATTACCTTTTTTAATACTTCTATTTTTTATGGTGATAACCTTTTCTTTTTTTAAAAAAATGATTTTATTGAAAAAGAAGCAGCAATGAGAGCTGCAAAATACGTTAATAGGACAGTTACAATAATTAATACATTGCATATTGCTGTCTTTGTAGTAGTTATTCATAGTACAAGATGCAGACATAATTTGTCTAAACACTATTAGTTCAAACTTTCTTTTCATTGAAGAGAAAAAAGCTGTATATCTATGCTATTTTGTATATATATATATTTTTTTCACTACAAAAGGTCCTTCATTTATATCCCCCTTTTTTGATTACTTCTGTCAGAGATGGGTATTCCATTGCCATTCATATATTGTAGGTGCATGAATTCAGAAAAGTAATCCAATGTAGCCCAGTACTTTGTAATAGTAGTGCATTATCTGCATGACTGACAATGTCAGAGGTTGTTGACTTGAACCTTTACAAGTCAGCGTATTAATATGGCTTTATGTTTTATGCCTTGTTTTTATACTTTTCTGAAGGGAGGGCAAGGAGAAAAGCTAGGAAATATGGCAGAGGAAAATCCATACATTTATATACACAAGATAGTTAAGGAAATGATCCTGAGAATCACATTTTTGAAATGAGCAGTTAATTGGAAGGATTCTCACCCTGACTAACTATATGTTGATACCTGTGAACTAAGCAACTGCAATGAAGATAGCAATGTGTAATACTAGGGCCATGCTTGGAATCCCTGTCACTCTGGCCTTCCAAAAGCATACTGCTTCTAATGTCGTACCGATATTGCTATATTCTCTGTCAAGTAAATGTTTGTTTTAAAAAAATGTAATAAATTTACATGAGACAAGAAAACAAATGTCATAGGACTGTCCTGCTACAATATTTGTATGGTTAGATTTCTAAATTTTGTATAAAAATTTATAATAGTTTATTTCTATGTTTTAAAATATTTTTAATTTTTTATATATTTTTTCACATTCTGTATGGATTTAAAATTTAGTATGTCAATGGTTGATGAAAAAATACCTGTTTCATGTTATCTAAGGCATTTGATATTCAGAAAGATACTAATGTTAAGCTCAACAGCCTATGATCTAGGGTAATAATATCATTAAGTTTCTCTTCTGGAGGGTTAACAACTGAAGTCTAGACCAAAAAATTAGAGAAATAGAAGGGCTACAAGGATAGCCAACATTGTGGTTTAGTGAGAACTCAGGACATAGAAGAGCCTGTACTATAACATTCAATAACTCAGTGGTATCCCTAATTTTATGTCCAAGGAGATTATGAGACCACAGAGGAAAGTGATCGACGATGTAGAGTGTGCCTAAGGAGAGTCACCTGGAGAGAAAACCTTCTCTAAGGCTTTTACAGAGAGCATATTGGTCAAGCTATGGCCATGACTCATCCACAAACTGCAGTACAGTTTCAGGGTAAGTCCTGAGGGGATGTGACTAACCTTGTCAGATACAAAAGATATAACAAATTTTTTTGTTATATAGGTCTTGTTTTATCTTGTAATACTTTTATATATTATATATGAAATTATTATTGGTGATAAAATGTTACAATTTATGGATTAATCTGTTTTTCTTTTAAGGGAATGAAAAGAATAAAAATATCTTCATTTACAAATACAATTAGATATTTGAAATTTTGGGGGCTATTCATTTTTTCTTAATATCATTTTTATGTACCTTTTCTCATCAGCATCAATCACTGCCATTTGCTTTTCCTACAGAAGAATATTAGAAGAGTATTACTTTGTTATTGGGAGATATTCTTGTGTGTTTAGTATTGTTTTTAGAACTTGTTATTTGTTCTTTAAAAACAGAATTTTATTTATAATGAAGAATCGGTGCTTATTTAACTGTTTCCCTATAGACAATATTCCCTTATCCTTCTTGCTGCTTTTGAGATTTGTTTATGTATGGTTTACAGAAATCTGAATAAAACATCATTTTGAAAAATTCTTTGATTTTTTTAACCAAATTTTGGACATTCCAGCTATTATTTCTTCAAATATCATATTATTTCTCCCCTTTGTTACCTATAAGCTGGTGCTGTCATTTTAATAAATTAATTTTATTTCAGATATTATACCTTTAGTTCCTCATAGTAATTTCATTTTTTTTTTCTTCTGAAAGTTCAAAACACATTAGATTCTTCTTCTTTTTTTTTTTTTTTTGTCTTTTTGAGACAAGGTCTCACTATGCAGTTCTGGCTGGCCTTAAGCTCAGGCTGGTCTCGAACTCACAACAATCCTCCTGCCTCAGCCTCCCAAGTGCTGGGACTACAGGCCTGTGCCACCACACCTGGCTTCACATTAGAATCTTTTATAATATTCTAACTGATTGCTCTGTACATTTCTTCCATTCCACTTTTCCTTTTTTTTTTTTACATTTTCTATTAATCTGCATTTCACATTAGATGACATTTTCTTTTATTCAGCTCCTTTTTAAAATGTGTTTTCAATGAGTAGAAAAAAAATACATACTACATATTAATTTTTGATTCTTTACCATGATTTTTATTTTTTTCCCTTAGTTTTATATTTATTCTTTCATCCTCACCATGATTTGTTTAACTTCTCAATGTATACTTAATTATTGCATTAAAATCTTTGTCTGCTTTCACCTCTGGATCATTCAGAGAGATATTTTATTAGCTTCTTTAAAAAGACTATTAAAGGTTACATACTGTATCCTGACCAATAATTTTTGAATTGTATGGTAGCTGTATAGACTCTTAGTTCTGTTATCTTCTTCAGAATCGATTGTTAGCCTGCGAAAAAATTACTGGCAAATTACTAGCTGATCATTTTGACACTGTGGCAGTTTAGCTTTTTGTTTCCCTTTCTAGAAGTAAATTATTGGTCTGGGCCATCATCTGTATTCTAAAACATAGCCCTTCTAGGTTTTAAGCAAAGTCTGAGATATTTAACAAATCCTGCTAATTTATTTATTTTTATGTATTTATTTGGTACAGGGTCTTACTACAAAGCTTGTACCCACAGTTATCCTCCTGTTTTCAGCCTCTGCAACCCTAGGATTACAGGAGTGCGCTACCACATCTGGTCTGTTTGGCCAGCTCAGTGAGCCTGGGGTGTGGCTGGCACAGCATGTGGTGTCGGGGATCAAACCTGTTCTTGTGCCTGCCTAAAGCAAGTGCTTAGTCTGCTGAGCTATCTCGCCAGTCTCAACAGTTTCTAATTTAGTAAAACTGAAACTTTAAACTTTTTCCCCTTTTATTTAATATACTTGTGCCTCTCTCTCTCTCTCTCTCTCTCCCTTTCTCTCTCTCTCTTTTAGCTGACCATGCATTGAACTCAGGCCTTTGCACTTGCCAAGGAAGTGCTTATTCTACTGAGCCATCTCCCTCCCTTGTCCCTTGCTCATCTCTTACAAGCCTTCAAATAGTAACTTGTCTCAAAATCCTTATAATACTCAGAAATTCAAGTGGAATATTATGCTATAATAAAAATGTACAAAGGTCTTCTCTCAATAGACTGAATTTTCTTTATTTTCAGGGGAGCATTGGGAATGGAACTCAAGATCTTGCACTTGATGGGTAGGCTATGTGCCACTGAGCTACCTCCCTGCATGTTTAGCCTTTAAAAAATTCATCATAGCGCATAGGGAAGTGCTATGTATTTTACCTACTAATTATGGTCAATAAATATTTATATAAATAGAAATGAGGAAGAAATATAAACAAAACAAGACAGACATAAATAAAATTACCTTAAGGAACTTGCTCATGAGGTTAGTAATATATGATATTTCCAGTTATGACAGAAGCTGAATATGTGATAAAGAAATGTAGAGAAAATCGATAATTCCATTTTTATCATGTTTCAGGCCTATTCTAAGGTGTTTCCTAAGAAACATCATTTTTGTCAGTATTTTACAAGATAGAGCCATCATAATCTCATTTTGCAGATCACAAAACTATAAAGTAATTCAGGGTATCAGATTCCAAAGCAATTTCTAGCCATTTCTGGTAACTTCCTACCTGAAGGAGATCAGACACTCCAAGGCACTCACCACTCTTTGTATGCAAATCTTATCAGTCTACACATCCCACACAATAGCAACTTGTTTTCTCTATTATGTCAACTTAACCTCCACCTTTCCCATATAATTCTTGCTCATTTCATGGAGCAACGGCCAAATGGGAGAACAATAATTAGCCAGCAAGTGAGCAAAAAAAATCTCTGGAAATGAAACTGCCAGTCTAGTTCTGACCATCCCTCTTGTATTTTAGAATTTGGTTTCAAATTTGCATTTTCTACAACCTGTGTAGTGTTTATCCTGGAAACACCTACCATTCCATCAAGCCAACTACCATAGCAAGTAGCAACTATTTGTTTTTATATCTAGGTGATACACTAAAAACATCAGCTATGAGCACATTACACTTTGGTTAGGCAGGTTTTACCCATCTTATAATTGATAATCATCCAACTTATCTCATAAACTTATGTACTAATACATTTCTCAGTGCTGCCTGGCCTTTGTTCTTTGTAATGATTTCAGATAGGCTCTTCTAGTCTCTGACTGACTTCTTGTTGGTACCAGCTTTAACCCTGAGAATTCCTTCTGAGGGCCAGCAGCAGTCCTGTAACTAACAGCAGTGTTCCTGACTTATCCAACGCTGGTGAATTCAGCCCTCAACTGTCTTATCCAATCTTCCTCAGCTTGTAATAAACTTAACTTTTAAAGTCTTTGTACACATTCAGTGATATTTGTCCTCTGAACTCCCAAGGGGCTGTGGTGACTGCCCAGGGAGGAAGCCCTACCCTTCATTATTCAGCAACAGCTTGAAGAGTATTCTAATTCCAACCTTCCGCCTTCTGACAGACCAGCTGCATCAAAGGCTGTGTTCCCCTGTTTGTTTGTTTTTTTTCCTGAAGCAGAATCACCATTTCAAACTAAATCATCTATTAGGAAAGTAAGGACTCTAGGTCCAAATTTTTAAAACATATGTCTTCAGTGAACCACAGCAAATCAAAACTAGATTATGCCTCCTGTTAAAGTCAGGACTCATGTGGTCTGTTTTTCTCTGCCCTTTGGATCCCTTCATGCTGTTCAGGGGAAGTTGCTGGCTTTTGAACTGACTGCTTGAAAATGAAGGCATTTTTCTTTCAGGGAGAATAGTCCTTCAGTGATTTAAACAACGAGACTTGTGATCAAAATAATGCATAAAGGAAAAAGATTTATGAAGTGACTTCACTAGCGCACAATGCATTTTTAAACTTTGTTTTTTAAATAAATCTGTCAGTACACAAGCCAAGACAACACATCTGAATGCAATATCAGTGGACACACCCTGACTCTTCTCCATTTCTTTCCCAAGACTGTGGTAAAAAAGAGAAATGCTTCTCTTTGTCTTTTTAATTTAATATTAGTTTTAAAAAGTTAAAAATGTTAGTTCCATGAAAAGACTAATACATTGTGCATATTATCATTTCATACAGGAAAGTATGCCTTTAAGAAATGCATTTTCTATCTACCACTTGTGCTTAAGAAAACAAAAAATAAAGAAACTTAACCTATAATGAATCCCCCCTGGCATAAAGAAGCCTGTTCTAATCTCTGTTTACCAGGTTTGAGTGATAGTTCTGCTCAACGAGTACTGACAGGGTTGTCCTGTTTCTCAGCCTCTCCTTTCCTTCAGTTGGAGAAGGATATAGTGCATTTTCACATTCTCAAAGTCTGCAGTTGTTTTTATATAAGAAGCAATTTGCTTGGGTCACGTCAGGTCGAATGGGATGCTTGCCCAGCTCTTGGTTTTAAAGGAAAAACATACAGAAAGACACAAAAACACAGCAGTTTCCTTCATTAAATTCCACTCTACCTGCCATGGGCTTCTAGCCACAATGGAATTTCCCACCCTGGCCTATCCTAGCCTAACTTTTATTTTTAGGGATATTTTTTTCCCCTTTAAATCTTATGAGCTTTCTTTCAAGTGAATTCTGAGGTAGACTTTATGGAACGATAGAGTAATTGCCTGGTTTAAAAAGAATCAAAGACAAGAAACAAATGCCTGATTGACCATCTATAATATTGCTGGACAATCACCACTTGGATAATATCTTTCCAAAAAACATCATAATCAGCACAGCAATTTAGGTCATGTACTATAACTTAAAATAAAAATCTGGATCTTGAAAAAAAATAGAGAATAGCATCTTTCTAGTATTACTCTCTATTTTGCTAATCTGAAATAGACAGACAGAATTTTGGAAAAGTGAAAATGAGTAAAGTGATCCAAAGGCTGCTGTGAGGAGGGCAGGAGGGAGGCAGAGAAAGAGAGGGAGCGGAAGGGAGAGGGGGAGGAGAGGGGGAGAGGGAGAAACTGAGAAAGGAGGAAAAGAGGGTGAGAGAGCTTTTGGATTTTTGTCTATTGAAAGCAATTTATATTTTTTGCCCATTGCCTAGGGCAACTGATTTAATCAGGACTGTTCACGTGGATTATCTAAACTAAGAAAAACAACAGGGAGAACTTCCCAAGAAAACCAGACTGAGTCTGCTAGAAAATACTTGGTTTTGGGCCTGGAGCTAAGTAGACTGCTCACATTATACTCAGGGTCCTAAGAAAAGTGGCTCAATGCCTGTATAATTCTTTGTCTCTTTGATCTACTAACATTTGGTGTCTCTTGGCATTAGGAGAGCTCATGAAAATGACCCAGTCTAGTTAACCAATTCCCAGACTAGGGACAAAAAAGAAAAAAGGATCTAGTAAAAAAAGAGGAGAATGGTCCTTCTTGCTATCTTTTCTTAACACAATGAAAGATTGAATGATGCGATTTTGGGGAATGTGAAACCCATCCTTCCCACATTTAGTAATTGCCTTGTGAAAGCCAATCGAGGACTAGTATCTACCAAGTCCCTCTAAAATTACCAGATAGCTCCCTCAGTCATTATTTTTAAGATGTATTTTGCATAATCTCCCTTCAAATGAAGTTTACTTTTTAGGCATACCATTTGCTTCTAAGCATTATTATTCTTTCCCACCCATTTCAGTTTATCATTAATCCTCATTCCTTGTTAAAGTCGGTTGTCCCTCACTGAGACATTCCTTTAGCATCACAGCACAGTTATAAACCTAGGATTAGTTCATTCTGCCTGGCTTCCACAATTATTTGCTTCTTGAAATCATTTCAGGTTTGTCTACTCATGTGAGCAAATAAAAACATTTATATAATGTGAACTTGGGACAGGAAAGAGAAACTATGTTTAGCAAAGTTTTCAGACGCTAAAATTATTGTCACAATATGGGTGAGTTTTTGTTATGGATACTGCTTGAATTCCACAGTAGCAATTCTAGTTATAGTGGAATAACTGCATAGGTTTTCAGGATGCTGCCCTTACAAGTGCTATAACTTTTTTTAAATACTGTGACCTTGCTGCTTAAATGTGTGCCATTTTTCTCCAGTAAAACCAAATAGTTTACTGTGATATTTAAAAGTGATTTAGTGATTTTTAAAAATTCTTTCTACCTCTAAAGCAAATGTTCCTGAGACTCTTAAAGTTGTATCTAGACCATTAATATGTTTCAGCAGTTGTCTGAGGCTATGTATGATCTTTTACTATCCTGGGCAAAAATCTAAGATTTTCAACTTCTTTCTAGTTTGTAGTTGTACTGGTATGGAGTAAAGCATCCTCATGACTTACAAAGACTTAATCTTAAGTCTTAGTGAACTAAGTACAAGGAAACTTTTACTGTACTTTAGTCAGAACATTGGGATTAGTCCTGGTAACACAGGAGCTAAGAACCAATAAATACAAAAACCTGAACAATAAGAATGGAACTAAACAATATTACAGTTAGAAATGATTAGAACCGAAATAATGTTACTATGCAACCAATGCTTATAAGAAAAAGAACCAAAGTACACAAATGGAGGTATTTTTGTGTATAATAAAGTACACAAATGGAGGTAGTTTTGTGTATAATTATTTGAAATAATGCTTGCATTGGATCTTACTCAAAAGTTCTCCTAGGTCTATTATCCATACTGCTCAGTATATATACACATAGTACTAACAGATGCCTAGATCTTCTACATTTAACTTGTATCTATGACCCAATATACAACTCCCTTGTTATCTATATAGAAAGATAAAAAAAGAGAAAACTGGGAAAGCCATAGTTTGTCTAATGTGGTAAACACCAAAGTAGTTTTAGAACCACTAAAATAGTAAATGATTGGACAGTGATTATTATAAAAAGCAGGTCAGGATTCCATAGGAATTAATTAGAGGACTCATCTTGTCTAAGAACCTTATAAATGATTTGTTTACCTTAGGATCTTGTGTCATGTCGATGCATGGTGGCAGCCCAGTTAATGTCTGCTGAGCAACTGAAAGAATATTTTGGATGAAAAACTGTACAATCAATTACTCAAGTCTATAGATTGAATTAGCCTTTTCTGGGAAAGGAAAAGCTATAATAAAGCACAGTTTTTGTAAATTTGTGTAGAAAAGTGACAATGTAAATGTGGACAACCAAAAATACTAAAATGTATAAAAAAGAGAGTTGGAACTTTAACCAGAAAAATAATTTAAATACTGACTTTGTTTGTTTTGGGCTAAAAAGCCTTCATATTTCCTTTTGTCACATTAGGAGAAAGAATAAAACTCATAGTTACTTTACATTCAGTTCTTTGAATTTATATAAAACTCTTTGAATTTAGAGTACCATGTTCTTATAACAACCCTGTTTCTCTACATAGGACAGTCACTGAAGAATTCAAACTAGATATAGGTAATGTAAGTTACTAAAGAACTATTGACACTTCTTAGAAACTTGCTGTCATGGACACTGTCTACTAAATCTAATTTTTTTTCCCCATTTAGAGCTTACTGACTATCAATCTTATAGCTTTGGGTTTGTACATATCTACTAAACTTTGACTGAAGGCTTCCTTCTGTTGTATTAGACTGGGGAACTCAGACTGGATACTCTCACTATCTGAAAATAGACATTATTCTTACTTCTTTTATTCTTATATTCTCTGGTTTTCACTGGGGTTATTTATTTTAACTACACATTTACATTCTGATCTGATCCCTTCCCCCAACTATTTGTCTTCATCTTTTTTTTTTTCATTCTAAATCTATTACCCTGTGAGGAACCAAGAGATTGAGCTGGGCTTTCTTTTGGCAGTGGTCATAATGGTATCTATAGTGAAGATACAACAGTCTCAAATATGTTGCCCTACTGAAATGTAATGTACTCCCCACAATGATAGCCCTATCCTGGGTAGAAATATTATGAATCTGGAGTGGTTTTTCTGTTATAAATCACAAGATTATTATAATCATATGAAAAAATTCTCAAATACCTGTTAGATTTCTTTGCACAGGTTGTCTATTTCCCTCTGAAAATACAGTAGTTAATTCACATGGAAAGAATGAAGATTAGCTATTTCTTTTTATGCTGGCAAGAAAAGGTATGATCTTTGCTTATAAAAATTCTAAGTTAGTGGTGATAGGTTTCAAAACTTTTTAAAACAATTTGACAACTATGGCTCAATTATCAGGAACTCCAATTCAGAATCTGAGAAAAGTGATCCTATGATCCTGTGATTTTTATATATATCAGGGATTGGTAAACTGTGGAGGACTTCAGAAAGAAAAAAAGAGGAACTTCACTCTTGATTTGCAAGAAAGGAACAGGAATATTAAAAGGACTCTTAGAGACCTGGAATATTTGATGAATAGCTGGCTCTCTTTTTACAATGTTCTCTTTAGAAATGGGGCAGTATGGAAAATGTGGCATATCATCTCTATGAGGGAAAATCCCACAGAACAATGATTTTCTGACTGATTGACTACCAATACTATGAATAACAGAAACAGACACAGGCTAGGCAATATTAGTTTAAATATTATTAGAAACCAGTAAAAGCTACTATGACATTTTAGATTACTTATGAAGTATATAAGACTATAACAAAAAGTTCTGTACATATTTAAAACTGCATCAGAATTTCATTCTACAACCTCACTTAATGACTCTCAATACATATACAAAAAGTTAACTCTAAGTTTGATAAGTGCAGCATGAATGTGAAGAAAATTTTAAAAGAATGACTAAATACACATAATTTATTATTTCTAGAAACATAGTATTAGATTCAAAGATAACAAGCAGATTTATGTTTATTCTACTATGAACCAAAATGTAATCTCACTGCAGGCCACAAAGGTTAAATGTATTTGAGAAGAAATAAACCTATCATATACTTGAAAACTGTTCATCTCTCTGCTTCTTTTTTGCTTCCTCTGGTCTAACCTCAGGTCATTATTTACATAATTGAATGAAATATCATTTAGGCATTATATTAAAAATCAGAAATAATCAAAAAGGTGTGTTACTGGATATTATGAAGATGTAAGTTAAAATTAAAGGCATTTGTTAGTTAATATTGATTGTTATAAAATAATGAAAATCAAGAATCTCAAGTATAAATTATAGTTCTAGGAATATTTTACTGGGAATAGTATAAAATGCTAAGAGATACATACTTTTTAGAAAAAGAAAATATGAAATTTTACCTGAGTTTTTGTTTTGTAGAAACATGTATTAATAAGCACTAGCATTATCTGACAGTTAATGAAGAGTAGGAATTATGTGTTCTTGGAAAATGGTACTAAGAAGAAAATAATATTCTCTAGATTTTCACATGGGAATGGGGATTATAAAATACTTTGAGATTCCACCAACAGTTCTGAGACACTCTATGAAAATTGTGAAGGTACAATACATCTTTATGTCTTACAATTTTTTTTTTTTTTTTTTTTTTTGTCTTTTTGAGACAGGGTCTCGCTATACAGCTCAGGCTGGCTTTAAGCTCACTTTGTAGCTCAGGCTGGTCTCGAACTCACAACAATCCTCCTGCCTCAGCCTCCCGAATGCTGGGATTACAAGCATGCGCCACCACGCCCGGCTTTGTCTTACAATTTTAATATAGCTGATTATTAAATGTGCAAGCCTCTCAGATGATTCCACTTCCTTAAACCTAAAGAGTAGATTATTTTCTTCACATACTTTTTGGATAATCTATAGATTCTTGAAATCAAGCCCACCATATATCTTTAAATTCTAACATTTTGAAGGACTTTAAGAGATGATGTACCTGGCATATTGATTTAGAATTTCCACTCCATATATTACAAGCTGTGTGTCTGACAGAAAACTACTCAATTTCTCAGTTCCCCAGGTTCTTCATCTATGAGAATGGAATAATATTACTTCCTATGACTACTATGAGAATTAATGAATTTGTTTCTTTTTTCTGTTTTTGAGCTATTAGGGATTGAGCCTAGGACTCAGGTGAAGCTAATGCAGTACAACTGAGCTTCACCTTCAGCCCTATAGAAATGAATCTCATAGTCTAAATTAAATTTATTTTTGTTTATTCTCTCTCTCTCTCTCTCTCCTCTTTGTTGAAATCACAGTTAGGCAGGACTTTGGTTTCTTTGTTTAGCAAATAATTTCCAATTTTGTTGCTGGACTCTGATGCTCTAAAACCAGTACAAGGTCTCTTAGGGTACTGCCATCTTCCTGCTTAGACAGGAACACAGATTTACTTATTGTTTTCACAAGGTTTCTCTTTGATGAGATGATACTAAGGTTATAATATAAGCTATTAAACTATTTACAGCAGGTAAATCTTGAAGGGATATTTAGTTAAGTCAATAGCAGTGTGCCTGCTTGGACTGCCCTTGAGAAAGATGACTGTAATAAGGAGGCCAATAAATAAATTAAAATATATAAAATATACATCTTTGCAGAATGTTGCTCTTTTCTCTAACACATATCATTAAAGGAAACTCTGACTGAGTATGTAGCTAGTGGTATATCACCTGCCTACCTAGTGTGAGCCCTTGGTTCAATTCCTTGGTGCCAAAAATAAAAATAAAAATAAAAAAAAAATAAAGAAAAGATGAATCTTACCTATACAATGAAACATTTAAAATCAGAATGTATTATAATTCTCTGAAAGAACTCAGCTTCCACCTTAGCTGAGCGACTGACTGTCATCAGATTTTTTTCTCTACTCTAGGGAAAAAAGAACATCAAAAAACTAGTGAATAACAATAATGATTTCGATTTATGTAATGCATACTACTAATTCAATGGTTGTTAATTGGTTGACATTTTTACCATTTTTGCCCTCTTCCAGGAGCAACTGGCAATGTCTGCAGACAATTTTGATCATCTGAGGGACAATCCTAGCATAGAGTGGGAAAAGGCCAGGAATACTTGTAAACATCCTACAACACACAGGACAGTATCTAAACCTTCACAAACAAAGAACTATCTGTTCCAAAATATTGCTACTGCTCTTACAAACTGTGTATTAACTTTATGTTCCAAACTCACTGGTCTTAAACTAACAGTCACAAGAACATTAAAGATATTTAATTTATGAATATTCTCAGTAGAATAATAAAACTTAAAGAAATATCAACTGTACTATATACCTGGAAAAATCTAGACACAGTGCTAAGAAAACTGGTAGAATAAACTGTTTTGCAAGTGGTTGCCTGATAACTAATTATGCCATAATTATAAACAGAGAATTTTATATTACTGAATTAACAAAAGTAATGTCATTTTTAAATTATGGGGAAAGGTTGCCTACAAGGTGGTGTTTTAAATGATATAATAATATTTTGAAGTATTTTAAAAATGGTTGATTAAAAAATAAGTGCATTAAAATGAAAGTTAGCTCAAATGAATAATAAAAAGTTTTATTTAGGCTGACATGTTTCTATACAGAGTATTTTCTATATGTATCACAAACACGGAACATAACACCACACTTCTAACATCACTCCTCTCTAAGGACGAATCACACTATAACCATGAGTTTTTGACCATTTCTGTTTAAGACTTATTATAAGATCACAACATGAGCTCTAAGGCAGGTGTTAAGTTTATTTTTTAAGTAAACCACAACTATTCTGCAAACGCTGCACCAAGTACCACTCTACGGTAGAAGAATTGCTGCTTCACATGCAAGGAAAAACAAATATGAATAAAATTTGAAAATAAAGAAATCAAGCTTGTGAAAACTATTATTAATATGACTAAAGCTCAAATATCTGATACTTTATTTTCTTAAGTTTCCCTGTCAGAGGCAACATATTCTGATGAAAGAGTATGCCTGAAAATGATGTTTGGGAGAGCATTTGGGCATTGCTATTGTGTGATGTTGTATAAATTCACTCATCTTCGCAATCATCTGCTTGCTTTTGAATTTTATTCCATTAGTGGTACCAGGCACTAAACTTACCGAATGCCTCAGAATAACTGACTTTTATTTCTTTATTTCTTTGCACTTGGAACCTTAAGAAGTTGTTTGTTTGTTTGTTTGTTTGTTTTTTTGCAAGCACTGTAAAGATATGTTTTATCAAAAAGGAAACAAGAGGTAAAACAACTGGCTTAGCTACAGGGAATGAAAATGTACTAATTTCTGAAAAATCAAAAACTATAACTTCTTTCTTTTTGGTTTAAATTTCCACACTGAAATATTGTTTCAGTGTTTCAGGTTCAAAATATTGTTTTGTTTTGTTTTTTTTTCTACCTCGAGGTGAAGTTCTAGGATCTGAGGGATAGGAGGAGAGGGGTGAAGAACATTTTAGGTTTGCATAGCAGTTCAGTTCAGAACTGTTAAATACTTCCTACTACGAGAGCATCATTAAAAATTATTTCTGCAAAAAGACACAAGGTTTAAAAAAGAGAAAATGAAATAGGTTAAAAAATGACTTCTGTTCTCTAAATGCTTACAAACTACTTTAGAGAAAAAGATTAATTTGCTTTAAGAATAATAAGAAACAGAATGTCTAAAAATGGTGGTAGAGGCAAAATGTTACAGGGCAGAGTGTCTCTTACATTTTTTTTCAACTCTGAGAAAAGAGCCGACTCAAATGCAACCTACTGTAGTTTCTATATTAGTTTCATAATACAGTTATAATCCCATTACAGAGAGTGTCAAGGAACTGTTGACATTTTTTTGCTGTGCTGCAGTTTGTTGTCTCAAGTATTGCACAAAATACCAGGCTCCATGCACAGATGTCTGGAATAATGGTATTTGTTGACCTGTATTATGATAGGGTTAAACAGAATAGATAAAGGCAAACATACATGGAATCAGTTAGGTGGTTAGTGAAACTCATATCATTTTTTTTACAGCGTTTTATTATTTTTAACCTAAAGACTAGACATTTAAAGTAGGGCATTATCCTCAAATAATCTTGTTACTCTGAGAAACAGTAATATTTATTAAGAGGATGCCTGTAAAGTCTTAAATAAGGGCATGCAGAGGCAGATTTACTGTAAATTTAATCGAATTTTAACTTTAGGCCTCTTAACCTGGCTATTCCTTTCCAAGGTCCTATAGTCAATTTTATAATCACACTTCTTTATTCTTTCTTATTAAAGGGGTCCACCAGGAGTTTAAGGTTCTAGAAAAAATCTTGATCAACTCTGGGTATAAAGTGATCTTGAAGGGATCAAATCTGACAGTACTAAAAGATGAGTTCTGAAACACATACAATATGTACTTCATAATAATGTCATAATCAATACATTTTACAAGTGGCTGCCTGTACCCCGTGTCTATCAATGAACAAATGCTAGCTTGCCTCACTGATACAAGGTGATTAGACTCTAAATAGTATCTGTTAATTCAGTCATTTGGCAATAAGAATAATGTTTTAAGAAGAAGATGAAAAACCAGAAATAAAAGACTACTTCCAAGAATACAAAGGTATTTTAGAAAAACTCAGAAATTTTTCACTAGAACAACAATAATTCTCCTAAGTGATATTTGAGAACAAATAGGGCATTGACATTCTCTCAGTACCTTATAGTACTACGTACTGTACAGTGTGTGAATTTACGCAGTGTGGTAATTTTTACCACTGGTAATACCACATATGTGTTTTTTTCTGGTTTCTGAAAACCCCAAATAAATCCCAGAAGTACCTCTAAACACCACTATGGAATTCTTATGCTTCTGAATAAGATGTTCAGAACAGATGAGAAACTTTGGACTCACTATGTCTCTGCAGTTTTTCCAAATGCCTTGTTTAAGTTTTCAAAGAAAACTGAATAAAAATTAATTCAAGAAAAAATGACTGAAATTGACTAAAATGGAATATTAAATTGAAAAATAATAGTGAAGTTGTTCATAATAATTTCTTGTTAGATTTTTCTCTTTTAGAAATGGAGTAAGAATGTCTCACATAAAAAAAAAAAATGTTAAACCCATCCCATCTAATAAGGAGTGCACTCTCATAAATAGGAAGCTTATAAAAGGATCTTTTCTTGGTTTCCTGGCAAAATCCAATTTTTAATAGGTGGTGGCATCTATTAAGGAGAAGATACATTTTGTGGGCAAAGTGAAAAATTAAACACTGCAAATCTTGCTGAGTTAGTTGACTGACCTCTTGGCCAGGAGAATGTGGAAGCTCCACAATCAAGGAACAGGCTGCCAAGGAGTAGTGCAGATCTGCCCCACAGATGATGGTCCATGTTCAGGTATCATCAGACTAAGTTTCCAAATAACTAGGTTATGCCAGTCAATGGCCATGCACTGTCTCACATGGAATATTCAACCATATTGTCCTTTCCTTTACATTTTCAACTTTACAAGGACAGCTTTAATACACATGATTGAAAAAATATGGGTTTTTGTAACTCACAAACTTGGCTTTCCATCTAAGCTATAACAAATAGTGTGCAATGTTGCTTCTTGAGTCATTATCTTCTGATATATAGAATAGATGTTAACATTTCTTTCTTAGCTCTTTCAAAGTATGAGTTAGCATTACTTGCCTCTAAGTCACTTGGCGTATAAGATATATAGAGATCCTTCTTGACTGAGAATCTCTGGGAGACAGAATGTCGAATCTGTGTTTAAATCTACTTCAAAGAGGGTTTTTTGGGTTTTTTTGTACATAGAAAAATGATAGGACTAGGTTCCAACTTGTCCCATGTTGACCGAATGAAACTATGGAGGTGAAACTTACCTGTGAACTCTGTCAAAACATAAAAGCCTAGCTGCTCTCATTACTGTTATTTCCCCATGCAGCTAAAAGCACCACAGTATGGACTCTGGATCATTTTTTCAAAAATCCTGCTTCCCATCATTCCCCGTAATGACAACAGTATTCTATTTTATCTTTAGGTAGACAAACTAGGTTTGCTGGGATGCTAAAGTTTCAGCTGAGAGCGTTGATTCTTAAGGGTGAGGCCTCTGTAGACTTTCATTTATGTGACAATATCTACCCCACAGGGTAATAGAAGGATTAATTCCTATTTGGTAATTTAGGTGCACAAAATATATTGAACCACTTGGAGGAAAGTGGTATATAAATGTAAAATAATGACTATTATAATAATAACCCTGACTATTTAACTGATCTGTGAATTAGCCAGAAGATTTAGGCTGCCGAGGGACAAGGATAAAACCATTATAAGTAGAAACAATTTACACCTTCATATCTCATAACTATTATCACAAAAAAGGAGAAACAAAGGATGAAAATTAAAATAAATCCATGTTCCCAACTGACTGAGATGGCAGAGGATCACTAGTAATGTTTCATGAAAGCCAGAATATACAAAAATGATAGCTGCCTTGCAATCTAACTGAGCCACAGTCCTGAAATTTATAGACTTTGCTCTCCTATTTGTGTAGAAAATATCTCATCAGTGCAACATTTAAAACTTAGCATTATCAAAGCACTTAACTATGCATTTGGTTAGTTGAAATATGTTCATAGTTTATGCATCCTAGTGGATAATGCTTTTTCTAGTTTGAGAATATTAATACTATACGGAGTTTCAGAAAATATTTTCACTAGTTGTTTATAGTTGACTTTCCAGTGTGTACTCTGAGAAATGCACCCCAAGAAAACTGGGTACATTTCTCGAATTTGAATTTAAGAAATATTTGCAGGAGATCACCTTTTCTCTGCATTAAAAAGTATTTTGGTACAGAAATGCTTATGTGCTCAGTTGTCTTTAATTCTTACATAATTTGTTCTATTTGTTTTATGAAGATCCTTGTATCAGAAGTTCAAGGGTCTGAACATAGAACGTTCATATGATGAACATGAATCACTTCTTAAATAAAAAAAAAGAGTAAAAGAAAAGGCTATGGGACTTTTAATGAGAAATCTCTAGTTACTCTACTTGGTTATGCATCATTCAAACACATTTTAACAATCAGGCAAGCAAAGTTCTTTTGTGAAGAACAGGCTTTGGGGGCTTGGACAAGTTTTAATTCTGGTTGTTTTGTAGCTCACATACAAAATAGTTTTGATGTGCAAGCAAAGAGGTACTGTACTTCCAAGCAATAGTTTGCAATTGAGTATTTTGAAAAGAAAAGAAAAGGAAAAGAACAACAGAAATCCCCACAGAATCACCCCACCACAGAAGCATATAATATTTTGCTCTGTTTTAAATTATTAACTCCTAGTCTCAAACATTTACATTTTAAAAATCTACTATTGATTCAATAAAAACTGGTGTAAACCAAGATGGATTATTAGAAAGCAGTCAATC
>PVKA01000374.1:102538-168576 GCA_004027165.1 Ctenomys sociabilis
AAAAAAAAAAAAAAAAAAAAAAAAAAAAAAAAAACCCAGAAATTCAACTTTAATTTTGCTATTAATAGAGTGATAAGTGTCAGGAAAAAAATGAAAGAATAAAATGAAAAATTAAAAAGTAAGAGTTGTAAATTATTTTCTTGTCTGGAACTAGTAAAGGGTGACTTATAGAAAACTGGTATGGGATTCACAATAATACTGCAAAATTCCACATGTGATGCATGTTTCAACACATACATACATAAATACACACACATATCCACACATAGTATGAGTGGTCTGATACAGTTTTCTGGCTTCAAGAGATCTCTAAAAAAAAAAGAAGTAAAAGGATACCTGAAAAACTACTTCTGCCAGGTTTGATGATAGAGAGCACATCAGTTAAGTGTTGCCCTTAAGAATTTCTAATTTAAACCTTCTAGACCTCCATCTTCCATCAACAAGTATTTTCCCTTATGTATCACTAATACCACAACCAATGCCCTGTATCACAAATCCTGCTGAACTCATCAAAGTGGAAAAACTGACAGCATTGTCTGAAATACACAGTTTGGAATAACGGCTCCTTGTAGTTTCTTTGTCAGCAAATACTATCATGTTCTTCCCATGAATAAGATTACTATACATTTTTTGGGATGGGGGATTTCTATACACTTAGCCACTCAACACATTATTGTTCCTTTAATATCATGGATTGAATGTGACAGCATAAGCTATTACTTAGACTCCCTAACACTGCATTAAAGCTGCTGTAATTTTTTTTAAATGTCTAGAAGATGTGAGAGTAACAATTTTTATGAGAAATTATTGTTTTCTTAATGAGGCTAACTGGGAAATAGCAATGGGCAGTAAGAAAAAACTATCATTTGAATCCACCATGCAGACTCTCTTATTGAATTTCTTACACTAAATATATAATTAAATCCTCTGACATAATATGTTTTGTTTTCCTATCGTGTTACTTGAAGCACAGCCATTGGGCTAAAAGACTAACCATGCTTTAAATATTCTAATATTTCAAGTCTTTGAAATATTAAATTCTTTAAATTTTAAGTGGAACTCAAGAAGAAAGAAAAATTCCAAGCAGACAAGTCACTAATAATACAAAATCAGCAAAAGTGCAATAGTGTTATTAGTATAGCTAACATGCATTTAACTCTTAGGTGTTTTACGAACTGTGTAATCGCATATATCAATTCATTAAATTTTCACAACTGTGTTAGGCTATATTGTTATGTCTATTTTATTGATGAAGAAATAAAGGTAGAGGGACAAAGAAATTAGAATCTTGCTCAAGATAACATAGTTAGAATATAGGGGATATAGATTCAGGATTAGGAAGCCAGTATATACTATATGACAAACACAGTATTCTTCCCTTTTGAATATAATAGAGATAAGTTCCAGAGCCCCAGAGAATGGCTAAAACCACTGATATTTTACAATACTATTTACTCTGATCTTCCTACACATTCATACCTAGGAAATGCTTTAACTTTTTCACTTAAAGGAAATACTTTACAACTTCTCTTTAGAATATCCAAATTTCTAGCATCACTACTTTTGTGTTTCAGGCACCTACTAAGTACAATACATGTCACTTGAACACTAACACTGTGATGCAATGACAGGCAACCAGAGAGACAAGGCACCAAGTGACTAACAGGTCGCATATACAGCACAAGATACACTTGTTAAAGGGGTGATTCATGTCATGGGATAGACACATTGGACAGCATGAGATTTCATCACACTACTTAGCACAGAATTGAAAAATTGTGAATTGTTTATTTCTAGAATTTGCTATTTAACACTTTCGGCTGGCTGACCTCTCATGAATAAAACTGCAAAAATAGGACCATAGATATAGGGGTACAACTGTATTTTGGTTCCTGAACACTCAGGCTTCCTTCTCTCCCTGACCCTCATCCTGTTGATCAGCTCAGGGCACTTATTTTCACTTTAAGCACTTATTTATTTGTACATAGCTTGTTTTGAATAATAAAGTAGATAAAATGCCTGGCTCTGGAGTCAGACTGACATAAGGGTTAAGCTCCACATATCTGTAGTGTTTATATATTCTGCGCTTTAGTTTTTTCCTGTTACACAGGAATAGTGATACAAATTTCTTACTCACGTGTGAGGGTGAAATGGGACAGTGCACGTTAGAGCTAAATTGAAGGTCAATGATTAATAAGCATTAGATTCATTTTACTGATGTTTTTATCTCCTAATATGTATAATCCCTTTCCCTAATTAGATCGTATTTCTACTCAGAGAAATTACCAATATGTACCTTTGTTGTCTTGTGTAGGGATTCCCAAATATTCAATATAATGCAAAGTCCTTGGCCAGAGAGACAGCTCAGCAGCATAAAACCTGCTGACAAGTACAATCTCATGGAAATTAAATAAATAAATAAAGTCATTAATTAATTAATTAATAAAATCTCTTCTGTGTCCTAGGTATCACTGCAATATCATGCATTAGTTAATGTATTTTTCATGATAAATTGTGGTAATTATTTACTCATAATAAGTAAATAATACTTTTACATATACCTAAAATTTAGTGAACACTTGCTATATGTCAGAAGCTTTGCCAAATGGACTATGGAATTAGCTTATGCAATTTTCCTTACACACCCCTACATTAGTGGATATTAATAATAATTCTTAACATAGGGAAATACTGAGACTTATAGAAGCCACCCACCTGTAAATATTGAAAAATGTAAATCACCAGTTACTGCCTTATTGTCTAAAGAATGAATTTAAAGTAGGTGTTCAGTAAATATTTGATCCTCGTGAAGAATCAATTGAGTTCTTAATTAGTACTATTACCAGAAAACTCATATTTATAGCAAACTAGTGTAGCATACCAATGTCATTTATTCATCAATGAACTACTAAAAAGAGACTTATTGTGAACCAAGTATGTGACAAATCTTGGAATAAAAAAAAAAGATGGGTCTAAAACTTTTTCTATCAAAAGCAATTAAGGATTTAATGTCATTTCATTTAGCTATCATTTTCTAAGTCTACTCATAAAAATCAAACTTCTTTATCTCCCTGCCCACTCTTTCTAATTCTTTCTTTTAAGCTTAAGTTTCATACATTTAAATTTATACAAATTTTCATCTATAAGAAGCTTATATATCAAGGCAAGGAACTCTTTTAATTATATTTACTCTTCATTTTGAGTATATTTCTTTTTCATATCTGACAAAGACTTTTGAAATGACTAAAGAAAGGCAAGCAACCTTATTTTTTTAAAAACTGCTTTCATGTACAATCTTTTGTCTGTAATATTCACATACTAGCTTAGAAATTATAAAAGAGGGTTTTAGCTGTTTTTGTTCTTTTCAAATTGGCAAAATTTGACTCTTTTCTTTATGTGTTTGGATTGGTTCTAAAAATTAACAAGAAAATAAGAACATTCCCAATTTAAAAAATACAATTTTCATTGGTGCCTTGGTATCATCAACTAATAGCAGCATCACTCTATAAACTCTTTCCATTATTTTTCTCAAAATAATTTTTAAATGCACACAAAGTTGAGCCTGCATAATGAAGCAGAGAAAAAACTTAAGGGCTAGAAGGGAGAACTCAGTTTACTGTAACTCACTCACAAAGTTAGCTGTCATATTGTGTTAATGTTGTCTTAACCTCCACACTGACTGTATTTATGAGTAGCATTTTGGCCATAATTTTAAAAGATAGCTATGGTAGAGTTAGCAGTAGGTAACTGAAGTTTTCAGATACTTTGCAGAAGCATTACTTTTTAAATAAGGCCTTAAGGTGTGTTGAGTTGATAATTTCGAAAAGAAAGATTTTATTTTTTTATTATTTTAGGGAAGAATCTACAGGGTGTTCAGTGTCTCACTACTAGATTTGACTCTTAGTGATCCGCCTGTTTACAGCCTCAAAGAGCTGAGATTACAGGCCCATGCAAGCATTCCCAGTCTCAACTGCTGACTCAGGGGCCCTGGGGTGGGGCTGGCACAACAGGCCTGGGGTGCTTGCAGGTGCTTTAATCTGCTGAGCTGTTTGGTTGGCCCTAGGAAAGATTTTTGATAAGTGAAAATGTTTCTGAAATTTTGTCATTAAAGATGGATCAATTATGCAGAATTCTTTAATAATGCCATAGACAACCTGCTGGCCTCGGCCCAGGGGCACACTGATGGCAACTGAGCCGGGGTGTGGTGGTGCACACCTGTAATCCCAGCTCTTGGGAGGATGTAAACAGGCCGACCTGGTAATAAGTAGTAAAGGAGTCCCATCTAATAGGCAGACTCTATACCCTGTAGAGCCTTCCCTAAAACAAAAATTAAGAAATGCCATAGAAGAGTATTTTGTGTCTATTTGGAATACATAAATGATACTATTTAACATGTAACAATTTAATATGATTTATCAAATATTAAAGATATATTTATTGTGTCCCTACTACATATAAGGTATAACAACAGATAATGAAGCTATAAAAACAGTAAACTTGGTCCAATAAAACAGCACAGGGGTCTAGGTATGCTGCTAAGAGAGAAAAGAGATAATAGAGCTTATAATCATGAGCTGAGGACCACATGTATTGAGACAATGAGCTAAGTGCTTCGCATGAACCATTTAGCACCATTTCTAAAGTTGAGGAACCATGTTACAAACTTTGTCATATAGATGAGAAAACCAAAAAGTTACTTTATTATAAAAGGCTTTTATTTAAATAAAGGAGTTTGGATCTTATTTTATTTCTACATAAGACATAAATGAAAGATGTAGAAATCATTTTGAATGTGTATTATAATAGAAGGGCTATTGGATGCCTTATTCATTGAAAGACAAAACAATGCCTAATATTATTGAGTATTTACTATTGATCTAACACTTTGCATGTGTTTACTTAATCTTTATAAAGCTGTGAAGATGTGAGTGCTATTATTATCATCATTTTCACTTACAGGAGAGAAACTGAATCAAAGACAAATTTTCACAAAGCTACCTAGCAGTTGTACAGTTGAACTTCACAAAGTAAAGCTCACAGAGATTAAATATTAAATTGAAATGCTATTTAAGTGAAATAACTTAAAGTTCTAAACATGAAATGGCATGAAGTAGGTCATCATTAAATGTTTGTATTTTAGCTCTTCAATTTCTCAAATTATATAATTATATTGACTATTTTAATAATATTTAATTTTAAGGTACACTTGTTTTTAAAGACTAAGTGCAATTTAAATTTCACAAAAATAAGAGATTAAATGTGTACTATAATAAAATGAATCTAATGTGATGCTTAAGATTATGTAAGGGCATATAATTTACTTATTATTTGACTGAAAATACACAATATTAAAGAATACTCAGTTTTTATGAAAAGTAAAAAGAGTACATGTTCACAGGAAAAAAACATGAGAGAAGTTTATTCCCAAGTTTAAAAGTATATTATTTTTTGATGATTATGAGGCATTTACTATCCTCTTAATTATCTATAAAGTCTACTGTGCCTATAAATGATTTCGATATAAAAACTTACAAAATAACTGCAACAAGTAACATTTCTGTTTTAGAGATGGAAAAATATCAGAAAAGTCGAATACAATTTTATCCTTTACTGATGGAACATGAATAGACTTCAAGGCTCTTCATTTGTAATTATCATATTTTCTCTGACCTTTATTATCTATTCAGTGGTTATCCTTATTAAGAAATTTAAAAGTAATGTAGGAAGAAACCCAGTGAGACATGTTGACCGCAAACATTCTATCAGCTTTCTTATACCACATCAAGCTTCTTATGTCTTTTTATTCAAAGTCCAAACTAATACTATATGTGGTAGATGCCATTATGTTATTTAATCCTTTAGTTGTTCCCTATTATAGAACTTCTGGTGTCAAGATGATCATCTGAGCCACCACACACTGGAAATTGCCACATAGCATGTGGTGGGAATTGATACAGGAAAAAGTTTGAAACTTTTTATCTCATCCCATTTTATTCTGCAACTTAATTTGCATATCTCATGTAACAAGAATTATTTCATTACTAATGAAAATAGTTCTCATATATGTATTAGAAAATATACACCACCAAGAAATTATTATGATGCATTGTAGGCTGGCCTTATGCAATTGTAGCAGTTGCTAAGAAGCCCACTAAATATGACAGTATATTTCAAATGGCATTTGACCAGATATCTCAAAATGGTCCATTACTCCTACAGTCTCACTCTGAATCCACCCCATTTTGTTATGTAGGAAAGATATTTAAATTATAATATATTCCAAATAATTTACCCAGAGTTGTTTTCAATTTCTTAAGTATAAACTAAAATATTACCCATTTCTTCACTTAAGAATTTATACAAGACCTGGGAATATAGCTCAGAAGCACAATGCTTTCCTGGCAAGCACAAGATCCTGAGTTTGATTCCCAGTATAAAAAATAAAAATTCATACTAGAAAACATATTTGTATTAATATAACTGTATTATAGAAGCAATCTTAGTCTTGTTTAATTTTGAAAAGAGAAAACGATATGTATATGCTTCAGAATTTTACTAGTAAAAATTTGTTGAAATACATTTCATATTTGATTGAAATATAGAATATTACCTATCACTGGCAAAAAACAAAAAAAGAAAAGCATTAGTGTACACTGCATTTATTTCCTGGTCTAAGATATAAAATGAGTGTCTATTATATTCCAGAATAGTGTTCAACATAGGAGACCACAAATAGATAAAATAATCTTTTCTTCAAATGTTATAATCTACTCAGGTGACAGACTAGATCTAGTTTTAGGAGCCAGGCTATGAATGAGCAATAAATCCTGAGGGGTGGAGGCAATAAAAAGAGGAGAAGCTTCTGTGAATTAACTAATACACCAACCAGTCAACTTGAGGCCTCGCCTCATTCTGGTAATCCTCCAAAGGACAGCCTGAGACAAGGACTTTGATGCAAGCAAGAATTTGGAAGATCTCAAAAAAGTAAGGTGAATGGGTGGGGAGACTGAGTCAGACAGGAGGAAATGCTTTAATAAGGATATGTCAGTGAGGTCATCAGCATAGTAATAGGGGCTCATTTCCTGTAGAATATCTGAGACTTTCATATAACGCCTCTGGGGTATCTATTTGAAATACTCTTTTGCAAGTCCCCTAGCCACACTGTAAACTGATGATGCTTCTCAGTTTTAAGGGGAGGCTAAAGGCTTAAGAACATAGTTCAGTTGAGAGTTTAACCTAACACAGAAATTTCAAGTGTTGCTGAAATCAGAAGTGCACCAAGGGACTCTGCCAGGAGTGCCAGATACACAGCCAAAGTAGCCTATGGAGACTTAATAGTGTCATAAGAGATTGTGCTCTGGATTAGCACCAAATGGAACTGTGAACTCTATTACATTACATTCTACACAAGGTATCTCTGACTTCTTTAAGGAGACAAATTTTAGAAGAATAAGTCTTGAAACAGGTTAGCAAATATACAGAATTTTTATGAAAATTCTGACACTCATTCACCAATTACTATTCTCCACAAGTCTGATATGTATTAATCTTTCTTATGTTTCTGGAAAGAAATATTTGAACTACTTGAAGGAGCATCTCCAAAAAAGGTCATGTATTTTTACATTTTTCCTTGATTTGACCTACTGAAACTTTTCTTGACATTGTGAATTTATTGCAATAATTGTTTTGGTTTGTATTTGTGTTTACTGAACTATAGGAGAAATTAATAAAGTTTAAAGGCTATGCCTAGATATATTAAGTTTGAAAGCTTTCAACACAAATTAGTTTTATGGAAAGTTACTAATTTTCAAGCTTCTATGAACATTTCAGCACTGCTGACAATTATCTTCTTAGATTACTCTGCCGAAGTAGTTTCTAGTGTTATAAGGAAGAACCTGATTTTGTTTCCTATTACTAATCAGGAGTTTTCTGCAGAAATATTACTTTGGAGTATCAAAGCAGCAGGTCAAACAATAGATAGATTTATAGTAATAAGAGAAGAGTTGACAAATCTTTCATTACTATAATGAGAAAAAGAAAGGACAATATTCTTAATCTCTAAAAATGTGGTGGCAGTAGTGGTATATACAGGTTGTAGTATCTTACTTATTTGAAGCATGAGGAAGCCTTAAAAACTAAATAGATCAACATTAATAAAGATCTCAAGGGACTATTTAAGGTTTTATCAGTGAGTCCCATCTTGAGGTATCAAACTCAGATGCACTGAAACCTGATGTCAATATTTACAAAGCCCTTTCCTTCTTATATCCTGCATCCTTTTCTTTTAGGCTTTTTCTTCCTTTTTCCTATTCCTTTGATTATTTTACTTCATTCTTTTCCCATTTGCTCTCATTTGCAATCCATACCCTCCCCAACCCTGTTCCCATTAGTCAGTCCAAAATTTGTTCATCTAGCAACAGGCTTCACTAATGCAAAAGAAAAGGCTCCGCACAAAGGCCTCATCCAAGCCAAGGCCCTCTGGAGGACTGTGAATGGAGACCGTGGTCAAGCCTGCAGTCCGAACCGCTCCCCACTCAGGAAGTTCTGAGCCCTGTGAGCGATTAGGGTTGAGCAGGCCTGCTAGCTGCATCAAGCCTAGTGATTTCAGAGCTTTCTTGGCCTGATAAGGACTTGCTAATTTCAAACTTTCTAGCCAATTACAGTCACAAAGAACTCAGGACAATAATCAGTGAGCAAAATGAAACTGCTGGAGTGAAGCAGCCCTCTGCAGGTTTCACTCTTATGGCTTTGCCACACAAAATGCAGCTGGGACTCTGCTTCAAGAAGTAAGTAAAAATACATTATAAAACACAAATATACACAATGTATCCCACTTGCTGTCTTGCTCCCAGTAGTGGGGTATGTAGTAACCCTGTCTTGCTTTCAGCCCCACAATTTCTGATGGTGTTAATTAAAACTTTTGATGATGATTTGAATGAAAATGCCTCAGTGTTTCATTTATTGAAATACCCAGTTCCAAGTCTTGGATTATTAGGTTAAACTCTGGCATCAGTGAAATCAACATAAGTGCTTTTCATGTCATCTGTTTTAACAACAAAAAAAAGTAGTAATACTGATAATAAATAAATGAAAAGAAAGGAGAAACTGTTTAAGTTGAAAAGTCCTTTATTTTATTTTATTTTTTATTTTATTTTATTTTTTGTCTTTTTGAGACAGGGTCTCACTATGCAGTTCAGGCTGGCCTTAAGCTCACTTTGTAGCTCAGGCTGGTCTCGAACTCACAACAATCCTCCTGCCTCACCTCCCGAGTGCTGGGATTACAGGCATGCGCCACCATGCCCGGCTAAAAGTCCTTTATTTTAATCTCTATGTTTAAGGACTAAATTGAAAATCGAGGTTCGAAAATGTAGAACATATTATTAAAGAAAGTAACTTTTCAAATCCTCACAGAACATTCAAATCACTCAATATTCCAAGATCTGAATTTTTTATATTGTGAAATGGAGAAAGCTGCTTAAAATAAGTAAATCAGCTGCTAAGTGATTCCTCTTTGTCTTTTCCTTATTCTCTTTCAAATGGTTAAAAAATGCTTAAACTGGTATATGAAATTGATATGTGTGGTTTAAGAAGCTTAATATGATTACTGAGGACTCAAACTTTCCATTTATAAGATAGGATGGAGCAACAGAAACTCTGAGTGGTGAATAATCACCCCTCATGATATGTGGGGCATATTTCCAATTGTTTAACCTACAAAGCAAGGTAAGAGGTACAAAACAGTTATTTGCATTTTTCTTCCTGAGAATTAAGGAAGTCTGGTGAATCCAGAGAATAATATAAGAGGTTAGTGTAAGAGATGCTGTGCAGTAAATGAGCAAATAAAATGTTTATCTCCTCTACCCATGCTTTGAAAAGTATTAAGGAAATGAAGGAAACATTCTTATTGGTTAAGACTCAACTCTAATTTTATTAATCATCTTAGTGTGTAGGTTTGGGCCTATACTCATTGTGAGAACCCACATATTTTGTCTCACAGATATTCCTTTCTTTTTTGTTTTCATAAGTCCACCTTTCTCTGTCTTTTTCATTTTCCAAACCATCTGTTCCGGGGCCAGCCAAATAACTCAGTGGATTAAAACACCTGCAAGCAGGTGCAGGGGCTGGGGGTTCAATCCCTGGGTCTAATGAGCTGGCCCTGCCCCCAGGCCCTGCTGAGATGGCAATTGAGACTGGGCATGGTGGTGCATACCTGTAAACAGGCAGATCACTATGAGTCTGATCTAGTAGTGAGACCCAGAAAACTCTATAGATCCTTCCCTAAAATATATACAACAAACAAACAAATAGTCTGTTCACATTATCTGCTACACCCTCTGCATTCCTGAAAGACTACAAGACTGTTTTCTCTTTCCTGTTCTCTGAAGATCTTCATGACTTTTATTTATTTATTTTTTACTTATTTATTTTGCAATGTATTTGGTTGTTACTGGCTCTTATAACACACTTTGGACTCACATTGATCCTCCTGTTTTCAGCCTCCTCAGCAATAAGATTATAGACTTACACCATGCTCACACCCTGCGGCCAGCTCAGCCCACTCCGGGCAGACATATGGTGCCAGGGATAGAATTCCAGTCGCTGTGATTGTCTACACTTGTCTAGCCAAGCACTTTACTATGCTGAGCTATCTTGCTGGCCCCCATGACTCTTATTCTTATTTTGTTCTCCATATCACTACAAAGGATGGAGTTGTCCTGAAGGGCTAGATATTTTGGAGGTCTCCTTTCCTTCTCCGCCTAAAGACAAGTTGTATTGATCTCATTCTCCTCTATAATTTGAGAATTGACTTTTAAATGTGATTCAAATGATAGAAACCCAATAACAGTAACATCATAAATGATAACAGAAATTCCTCGCCATTAAGCATATGAGAAGAATTTGAAAAATACTAGGTTTAAAATTATAAGGGAAGAGTTTTGAATAAACCGCAAACAGGAATCTATTTGTTCACAATATTTATGAATTTTTCCCAGAGCAAACTGATAGGTGATACTGCCTAAAGTACTATAAATTAAATATAAATAAATTAAATAATAGGCACATAGAAAATAGATGCACTTAAAGATGATTTCCAGCTGAATTTTTTTCCTGGACACCAAGTTTTTGTTAAAGTTAATTCTGACTATCTTCTCTTTCCAACAGTAGAAACATCTGGTCAGTTTTAAATTCCCCTTGGATTTCCAACTTCAAAGGGAATTATAAAGAATAATAAATTCATGTACCAGCACTAAAAAATTAGAGTAGTATGAGAGAATGGTAAAATTGTCCTTATGTGACTGTTACTGACAGGCACCATTAGCAAAACTATGAGAAAAGACAAAAGCAAGATTACTGATTGACAGAGTTCAGCAAAGGACTGAATCTTTGTCTACATGCAAACATGTGCAGGACTCTTGGCAACCAAGTGGAAAATTTATCCTTGCTTGGACAACAAGAGCTCAAATGTATAAAAAGAATTAGAACAAAATTTTAAAAATTCACATAGTCTATCACAAAGTTTGTTGAATAACAAAAAAATCAATAAAAATTTATTTATTGTTTTATTGAAGAACAAACAGCAATGAGACAGTCTCAAATCAAATTAACAGGATATATTCAATAATTAATACATTGCAAATTGTTCTCATAATGGCTTGTTATCATACAACGTGCATACATGATATTCTAGTAACAGACACAATTATAGAAGATGTCTACAATCAATGAATTAAGAGAATGTAGCTGTATACTTACTTTTTAAAGCTCAATTATACCACAGTTTCAATAATTAATACTTTCTACGTTATCTTTATAGTGGTTGTCCATAGTACTAGAATCCGACATAATATCTTGTCCAACCACTCTTAGTGTAAATCTTCCTTCTCAAAGAATTATGCATAAACACTGCATATTTATGCTAAAGGTACAAACACATCATGGTTCTACCTTTGTATCCCCCTTTTTTTTGTCTAGACCTGTGAAACATGGGCACTCCATTGGCATTAAACCATTATAGGTACCTAAAATGGCATCAAAATCAAACACAGTCTAGCAGTCCACAATAACAGCGAGTTATCTGTAGATGTTGTTGACTACAGGCACTTACAGCTCAACTTATTATTATGGCCCCATGTCATATACCTCATTTTTATACTTCTCCACTGGATGGTTAAGAACAAGATAAAGCAAGACGTATATAACAAAAAAAATGTAGCTTTTGAAATTGATGAGGTCAGTCAAGTCCCCTCAGGGTTTATCTTGCAATCCTGGACCTTACTCTGTAGATAATTTCTCTGTGCCAGCCATGTGGATGAGTCATGGATATTGCTTGACCAGTTTGCTCTCTGTGAGAGTCTGAGAGAAAGTCTTCTCTCCATGTGACTCTCCCCAGACAATCTTTACTCTGGGGCTCCATAATCTCCATGATCAGAAAATTTGGGATGCAATTGAGTTTGATGATGTTATAGTACAGGTTCTCCTATGTCCTGAGTCTTCGCTGACCTTGAAAGGCTAGGGCCAAAATGTTGGCAGACCTTGCGGCCCTTCTATTTCTCCAATTTTTGATCTGTGAATTTATGTTGTTAACAATCCAGAAGAAAAGGTGATTAGTACCCTGCAGCATATGACATTCAGTTTGCCCTAAATATCTGACTAATTTCTTCTTAGATGTTGTTGTACATTTCTATTTGTATTACTTCTTTGGACTTATACTAGGGAAACTATACGATATTTGCACATGTGTGTCTGGTTTATTTCACTTAGAGAATATATTCAAGTGGCATCCATTTCAATATAAATGCTTCAAGTTTATCACTCTTTATAGCTGAGTAATACTCCACTGTATAAAAATACCACATTTTTTTTTTAACAATTCCTCATGTGATGGACATCTTGGTTGTTTCCAAGATTTTGCTATCACAAAATCTGCTATAAACATAGGTAAACATATATCACTATGATATAATGTTTTCAGTTCCTCTGGAGAAATTCCCAGTAGGGGGATAGCCAGCTTGAATGGGATTTCCAGTCCTATTCTTTTGCGGAGTCTCCAAACTGATCTCCACAATGGTTGTATCAGTCTATATTCCCACCAGCAGTGGAAAAATGTTTCCTTTTTTTTTTTTTTTTTTTTTTTGGCAGAACCAGGGATTGAACTCAGGTCCTTGCGCTTGCCAGGGAAGTGCTTATTCCACTGAGCCATCTCCCTGGCCCCTAAAATGTTCCCTTTTTGACATCATCCTCTCCAACATTTGTTGTCGGTTGATTGCCTTATGATAGCCATTCTTTCTGGAGTGAGATGGTATCTCAGTGTTGTTTTAATTTGCATTTCATGGATGGCTAGCGATGTAGAGCATTTTTTCATATATTTATTCACTTCTTTAATTTCGTCCTCTCAGAAATGTATATTCATCTCAGATGCCAATTTCTGAATTGGGTCTTTATGTTTGCGGGCACTGTTATATCTGAGTTCTTTATATTTTCTAGACAGCAGACCTTTGTTTGATTGCTTTTTAGTTAGGATTTTTTCAAAATTTGTAGATGGTCTTTTTTTTTTTTGTTGACAATTTCTTTCGATGTGCAGAAACTCCTCAAGAAGAGTTGATCCTAGTTGTTAATACTCTCAAGTGTTTCCTGTGCGAATACATGTTTGTTCATGAACTCTTTGCATACCATTATGTCTTCAAGAGTTCCTCCTATTTTCTCTTCCAGGAGATTGAGTGTTTCTGTTTTAATGTTTAGATTTTTAGAGTCCATTTTGACTTTAGCTTAGTGCACGGTGACAGACCTGGGTCAAGGTTTAGTTTTCAGCATGTTGAAAGTCAGGTTTTTCAGCACCATTTGATAAAGAGGCTATGTTTCTTCCAGTAGGCTTGTTTGGCACCTTTGTTGAAGATCTGGTGGCTGAGTGTGTTTGTAGAGGCCTCTGCATCGTCTAATCTATTCTATTGATCATTAGGTCCATTTCGTTTCTAATACCACGGTGATTGTGGCTTTGTAGTATAATTTCAAATCAGGAATTGTGATGCTTCCTGCCTTGTCTTTATTGGCCAGGATTACCTTTACTATTCTAGGCCTTTTGTGGTTCCAAATAAATTTTAGGAATGATTTCTCTAGGTCTGAGAGTATGTTGGAGGCAGTTGACAGGGATTGCATTAAATCTATACAATTTGGGGAGTATGGCCATCTTCACAATGTTTGTTCTTCCTATCCAGGAGCAGGGAATATCTTTCCATTTTCTGAAATCCTTTATAATCTCTTTTCTTAGGGTGTTGAAATTTTCCTTGAAAAGATCTTTGACTTCCTTGGTTAAGTGATTTCCAAGGTATTTCATTTTCCGCGGTGCTATTGTGATGGGTATTGTGTCCCTCTCAGTGTCTTCTGTGCAAAAGAATGATCTTGATTTCAAATATTGACTTTGTCTCCTGCTATGCTATTGAATTTGTATATTAATTTTATGAGCTTCTTGGTGGAATTTTTTGGGTTTTGCAAGTACAGTATCATGTCATTTTCAAAAAGTGATCATTTAACTTCTTCTTTACCTATTCTTATTTCTTTTACTTCTCCTTTTGTAATGGCTATTGGTAATGATTTCAAAACCATATTGAGTAGGAGGGGTGACAGAGGACATCTGAGTCTTCTTCCTGATCTAAGAGTAAAAAATCACACTTTTTCCCTGTTTAGAATTATAATAGCTGTTGGGTTGTCATAGATGGATTTATCTAGTTTACGTAAAGTTGTTCTATTCCAATTTTCTGTAGGACCTTGAACATGAATGAGTGTTGGACATTGTTAAAAGCCTTTTCTGCATCAGTTGAAATGATCATGTGGTTTTTAGAGTTCAGTCTATTAATATAGTGTATTACATTTATAGATTTTCAAATATTGAACCATCCTTGCATCCCTGGGATGAATCCTACCTGGTCATGGCGTATGATCTTCTTGATGATTTGCTGTATTCTATTTGCTAGGATTTTATTAAGGATTTTTGCAACTATGTTCATGAAGGAGATTGGCATGTAGTTCTCTTTTTGGGTTGTGTCTTTCCCCAGTTTTGGAATCAGTATAATACTTGGCTCCAGAAATGATTTTGGGAGGATTTCTTCCTTTCCAATTTCATTGAAGGGTTTGAAGAGTGTAGGGATTATATCTTACATAAATTTCTTATAGAATTCAGCTATGAAACCATCAGAACCTGGACTTTTCTTTGTCGGTAGGCTTTTTCTTATGTTTCATATTTCATTGGCTGTTATTGGCTTATTGAGAGTTGTTCTATCTTCTTGGTTCAGTTTGGCTAATTTGTACTTTTTGAGGAATCTGTCCATTTCTTCTGTGTCTTCTATTCTGTGAGCATAAAGATTCTTGAAGTAATTATTGATAATCTTCTGAATTTCCACTTGGTCTGTAGTGATTTCACCCTTTTCATTCCTTATTGCTTGTATTTGAATTTTTTCTTTCCTCTTTTTGATGAGGTTGGCTAGAGCCTTTTCAATTTTATTTAGTCTTTCAAAGAACCAGATTTTTGATTTGTGGATTCTTAGAACTGTTTTCTTAATCTCAATTGAATTAATTTCTGTTCTAATCTTTATGATTTCTTCCCCACTTTGTGCTATGAGTTTCGTTTGCTCTTCTTTTTCTAGATGGCAGAGCTACAACATTAGGATGTTCATTTGCTCCCATTCTGTTTTCCTAATGTATGAGTTCATAGCTATGATTTCTCCTCTAAGAACTTCTTTCATCGCATCCTATAAATTCTGGTAAGTTGTGCTTGAATTTTCATTGAATTCTAGATATTGCTGAATTACTTGTTTAATTTCTTCTGTGACCCATTCATTGTTGAATAGGATGTCATTTAATTTTCATGAATTTAGCGGTTTTTTCTGGTTTCTTTTCTCATTTAGTTCCAGTTTCATTGCATTGTGGTCAGATAGTAGGCATAGGATAATTTCTGTTTTCTTGCATATACTTAAGCATGACCTCTGGACTAGTATGTGGTCTATTTTATAAAATGACCTGTGTGCAGCTGAAAAAAATGTGTATTCAGCTGTGGTTGGGTGGAACACTCTGTAAATGTCCACCAGGTCCATTTGTTCCAAGGTCTGGTTCAGTTCTGTTACTTTCTTGCTAATTTTTTTTTCTGGTTGATCTATCTTTGTGAGATAGGGGGTGTTAATGTCTCCTGTTAAGATCGTGGTCTTAGATATTAGGTTTTTCATGTGCATTAAGATTTTTCTTACATAGTTGGGTGCTCTTGTGTTTGGTGCATAGATATTTATGAGTGTTACCTCTTCCTCTTGAATTTTTCCCCTGACTAATATGTAGTGGCCTTCTTTGTGTCGTTTGATCATTCTTGATTTGAAGTTGAGACTGTCTGAGAACAGAATTGCTACTTCTGCTTTTTTCTGAGGTGCTAGGGCATGTAGGGTTGTTTTCCATCCTTTAACTTTGAGCCTATGACTGTCTTTTGAGTTAACTGTATTTCTTATATATAGCATATTGTTGGATTTTGGTTTCTAATCCACTGTGCCAGTCTGTTTCTCTTAATTGGTAAATTGAGTCCATTAACATTGATGGTTATAATGGAAATGTGTTGACTTATGTTTGTCCTGATATTTCCCTGCTGTTATTTACTCTTTTGTATTCTGTGTTTAATTGTTTGCCCTGTTTATGTGGGTTCTTTCCGTTCTCATTCATGGAGTTCTCTTCATTGTGGTCTTTCTCTAGAACATCTTTCAGTAGTCTGTGTAGGGATAACTTTCTCATCATGAAATTCTTTAGTTGTTCTTTGTCGTGGAAGTATTTAACTTCTCCATCAAACTTGAAAGAGACTTTGCAAGGTTTAATACTCCGGGCTGGAATTTGTTTTCATATAGGACTTGAAGAACTCTGTTCCATGCTCTCCTTGCCTTCATGGTTTGTGTAGAGAAGTCAGCTGTAATTCTGATGGGTTTTCCTTTGAATGTGATCTGCTTCTTCTCTCCAGCAGCTTTCCGTATATTATTTTTATGTTGGATTTCTAGGATCTTGACTATTGTATGTCTTGGTGTGTTTTTACTTGGGCTCAAGTTATTTAGTGTTCTGTATGCTTTGGTTACCTGCATATTGTATTGTTTCCTCATATTTGGGAAGATTTCTGTGATTACTTCTCCCCAAATTCTTTTCATGTCATTGACTCCTTCATTCCTATTGATACTAATTAATCTCACATTGTTCTTCCTGGCGTCATCTTGCAGGTGATGGGTTATTTTTTCCTGCATTCTCATTGTTTTTAAGAGATCCTTTCTCACCTTTTCACTAGCTGCACCAGCGTCTTCAATATCTGAAGCTGTCTTCGCTTTCACTCAAATGGTTTTGTAGACTCGTTATTGATATTTTTAATTCTTCTATATCTCTTTGACTCTGTTTCATGCATTCTATTTCTTTTTTCTATTGCTCATTCAAGGAATCCATCATATTTCCGATATCTATTTTTTTTAATCCATGTCTTCTTTAGAGGTAGCTATTAATTCTTTTTCTGCAGAATTTCTGCCAAGTTGGGTTTCCTCAGTATATTTCCGGACTTGTTTCTGTATTTCAGATGCTATGATTTCAATGAATTCTTTTTTTATTTCAGAAATTATTTCTGCTTTGAATTCCTCTTTACCTTTATGCTGTTGTTTCTTTGCATCCGATGCTGTTACTTCATGTTTGCACTGTAATAGTGTTTTCTGCAATTGCTGTGGGTGGGCAGTGGGTTTCCCCATATTTTTCTGGATTTGATTCATTACTTCAGATGTTATGTATTCAACTATTTCTGATTTATTTCAGGCATTCATTCTTGTCTGAATTCCTTTATACCTGTCTGCTGCTGTTTCTTTTCTTGAGACTCTGTTAATTTGTTCATTTCACCTGAGCTAGTGTCCTCTGCACTTATTGGTGGACTCGAGGCCTGAGATTGCAGTTTTTTTTTCCTTGTCTTTGTTATTTTGTATAGCACTGACCTCTGACCTTTCGTGTAGAGCTTTGGTGCAGTTATAACCTTAGCACAAAATGGAATTCGGGTGTCAGTCTATTAAGTTTGAGATTATCCAGTTATGCCTGGCCTGGATCTAGCTATTGTGTTCATTTCCCTTTTGCTGCAGCTCTTCTGGTACAACTGTGATCCTGTGGTTTCCCTCCATTAGGTCCCTGGTCTGTGGAGCACTGGGGAGCGCAGAAGCTCTCCCTCACACTCACCAGGCTGGGCAAAGCTGGATCGAGTGCCAGGAGAGTCACAAAAGTTCTTGCTCCCGTGGCAGGCTTGGGGCTGGGGTTCTAGGGATTTGCCAGGCAGGCCTGTCTGGATTGTCTCAGACAGATCTCTGGCTAGGATGTCTTGGAGCCTGAGGCTCTGATTGGCACAGAGCACGCAGGGATAAGCCAAAGGCTCTCCCTCAGACTCACCACACACTCTCTGAACTTGGATGCCAAGGGAGTGAGGAAAATTCCCACTTGCTCAGTGGGCTTGGGGGCCAATCAATAGAAATTTATTGAAATAATCACCTGGAAAATCTTCAAGATCTATTTAGCATTTAATTTTTATTTATGTAAGTTTTGCATCTACATAGACATGGATAAGCCATCATAGATGTAACACAGGCTCCTAAGAGCCCATCAGGTGTATCATGTCCTGGTAAAAGCTTAGCCCTTGGAGGGACTCAAAATAGTTTCCTGTTCTTCCTTGCTTTTGATTCTTATGATCAAGAAATGGCCAGAAATCAAAGTTTTGGTGAGTAGAACAGGTTTTGAATGAACCATTTGACATTTTTTATTGCTTTTGACATCACAATATATAATGATTTTTCTCCTCTATGATTTTCTTGGCAAAACTGAAATATACTTCATACAGAGCAGGTCTTGATTTTAATCAAAGGAGAGAAAATGAGAATAGTTAGAGAACGTACAATTTTGTCTTTGTAATTACCTCTTATAAACAGCTTTTCCTCTTTCCTGTTTTATGTACAATGTATATAGCAACAACAATAAAAGTAAACAAAGACATGATTAACTAAATGACTTGCTTGTGGGCAAAGAAAGAGAAATAGGTAAGGGCTAAAATTTCTCTAAATAATTAATTACAAGAATCTTTAAACCTAGTATTCATAGGGTAATGTTTGCTATGCCACAAATATATTAGATTGACTCAGAATAAGTATCAAATACACAGAAAAGCAAATTACTTTTGACCAGGTATTTTGTGTACATTTAAAAATATGTAATGAATGTTTTCATTCTGGAGGACGGAATGAACATGTAGAGCTAGCTCTCTATGAAGAATTGCAAGGTTTACTATGTAGCAGTCTACAAAGAGATGAATACATTCTCAACACAATGGACTCTTAAGGTTAAATGTATTTTTGTGTAAAATAACTGAACTGGCTACATAATCATATCTTTCAACATCTGCCATGAGATGGACGTGCATCCTTATTTGACCATTCTTTCTGAAACAGAGTCCCCAATGTTTTTCAGTGAGGAAATGCCCTAATTGTTAACCTCATGGAAACTGTGCATGGTGGTATGTTTCATGTCCAATAAAGTATCCAGAAGATATGATAAGCTTATGAGATAGTGACTGCGTGGTCTGAACAATTTTTTTTTCTCTTTTGTCTATCAGCTATTTTAGGTAAATTGCAAGGATGACATGTCTAATCCTTTGGGAAGCACAAGGTGTGGGAGTTTCTCCACCACATTTCTTGAAAATATCTGCAAAGGACTAGGACTCCCTGCCCTACAAGATGATAATAATTAAACTCTAATTCTTAACAATAGGGAGAAACTGGAGAGCATTTACTATGATAAATGTTTTTTATAGTTTGGGGATGCATAAGGTTACAAATGTAAAAAATTGAATAAGCACTGAGACTCAAGTGACATATAAGCAAATGGGTATATGCACACATATCAAGAAGAAAATAGTATCATTAATAATTATTATTACTCTAAGAGAGAGTAAATTAAAAAGCTTGATGGGTTACTAGGATATAATATGCCATGTATGCATTAGAAAGATTCATGTATAAACCTAATTACCTTTAAAAATAGTTTGTAGTTTAGATTTATATATGAGGCACATAACATTGCACATAGGAAAATGTTGCAAAAAGAACAGAATTAGACATATCTTTAATTTATTTGTTGCTTCTATAATATCAGTGTTAAAATAATGATGAAAAGGAAAGTTGCTTTTCAGTGTGAATATTTTGAGGTATCGTAAAATACTTTAGCTATTTCAAAATTGCATAACAGCTAGTTTTTAACGTATCTTTTTTAGGGAAGTTGTCCAAATGCCAAGTCATTAGATGCATTGTGATCTTTGGGTGATATTTTATTGATGGTCATGCCAAGTAGTGTAAACGAGAGAAAGTAATGATCAAAAGACTGAGGAAAAACAAACAAACAAAAGTTTGTATGGTTTACACTATCTAGTCCTACAAATTTTACAGATGCTCTCTGTTTGACTGCTATAGTTTATTGCTTCTGTTATTGCTTTCTTTTTTCCCCATGTGCTTTTCTCTACTAGCTTTAGCTGAAAAATATTTTCTATGTGTCCATACTGTAAGCTATCATATTTTTCTAGAGATTTAGTGAGGTGGAGAAGCTCTGCTTTGCTTCCCCAAGGGTTAGACACATCAATATTCTAGTTACTCACTTTCCAGGCCAATGCAGACTGTGCTCTCAAGATTAAATAGACCAGAGTAACACATAAATTCAGTTTATACTAAGGAAGTATGTTACTTAGTTATTCACATCCTGAATTTCTGATGAATGCAATACACCTGTTGGAAAGCACATTGCTACTGAACAATCACTGACCTATAATTCAAAGACAGAACAAAACCCTAATATAGCTTCCCTGTAATATACACAAAGCATTCATCATCTTTGCAGTCCTTTGTGTGAAGGGTCTGATCTAGCTTGGGCAGGATGTCTCATAAAGCATTCTTCGAAACAGTCTTAGAACAATACAGACAGGCATTGCTTTGCAACAACCTCTCAAACATAGTGTTTTTCTTTTAAATGTGACTCAAAGTATCACTATATAATTACTTTCACTTTCTACAGACTTCTTAAGATTCCTAATATCCACCATATGCTTCCCATTGTTGTCAATGAACCTTATAGCTATAAAGTTTTGAATACAATGTTATGTTTAGTTTAAGTAGATGTGCTCCATTTATCTAGTATGAGACAGCTGCAGCTAGACTGGAATTATAAACAGTCAGAGTACTACCTACATTTTTGTTCTACCTCAGAAAAATAATTTTACCTAACATATAGATGTATATAACACATGCATATATTCAATAATGAATATAATTAATGCCGTATGGGTCTGTTAAGTAACTTATCACCCTAAATTTGAGTCAAGAAAGTATATGCTAAAAAGAGAGATTTTTCCCTAGGAAGTATAGTCAAGTTGGTGCAATGTGTGTCTAGTCAACATAACTGCCCTTTTGACTTTTAGATGTACTTCAGAATAGTATGAAATACATGATGGAGAATTGATCAGAAATTGCTATATGTTAGAAAATATGACAAGATATATATATGTTAGATAATTTATTTGAATGGTTTTAATATTAAAATATAAAAATCTCCTGGTAAGCCTGAACTATTAATAAATTAAATGCTATGTAGATTGTTGTTTGGTTTCAAAACAATATGGCAGTATAGCAGGAAACCAATAGGCCATGAATTAATTAGTGTGAAAGCTGATGGGAACTTTGGAATTTAGTAATCTGTCTGCATTCATGTATATGAAATTTATCATTAAATAAATCTAGAGATTTTCTGATTTGAATTTTAATTCATTTATTTATTATTTATGGACTAATTCACTTACTGTTTATATGTAAGGAATTGTCCAGTGTAAGGTAAAAAGTAAATAATACTAATGTATCCACACATTTAGTTTAAATGAAATATTCCTTTTTAGGAATAAAAATACTTATTTAGAATATCTACATTCTTAGGTTAAATTCTGAAAGATACAAAATTATTTGAAAAGTATGATTACAGCATATTTGCAAATATATCCTCAGGGGAAATGAGAATAAGAAAATATAACAAATGGTTATTAAAAATTGGGTTGAGGGGTTTGCGTGTTAGCTCAGTTTTTTAAAGTGCCTGCTTGGACAAACTCAATCAGGCACAGGGGACCGTGGTTCAACCCCAGCTCCACATGCCACAACAGACTGGCCAATAAGGCAGCCTGAGTCAGCCAAAAAACAAAACAAAACAACAACAACAAAAAAATAAGAATTGGGTTTTAATTAAGAAAATAATTATTTTAATTTTTCTTTACTTTATTCTGATGTATTTTTTCAAAATATTTGGAATGATCCCGCCTCATTTTAAAATTAAATAAATATTCATTAATGGAAAAGATATACTCTTCTTCACCAAGGAGCTTTGCATTTACTAAAAGGAGAAACTGCAAACATACAGCATTTCCTTAATAGTTTAAATCTCATACCTGCAAGTGAAATACACCCAGAGGAAAAGAAATGTCAATACACATTTTATCTGATCATAAAAACATAAAGAGCTTGCTATGTGTTGGGAGGAAATAAGGGAGGAACTGGCTTCTTTGAAAGCCAACAAGAGTGTGAATTTGGGCTCATTTGTGATGAGATCATTTTGTGATGAATGCAAAGGGAGTGACAAATTAAAGTTATCAAAAAGCCTGTCCCTGGAGCTCCTGTGACACACACTGTATTGAGTTTCTTTTTTTGAGCAACAGAACAAATAAAGCATAGGAATGGGGAGGAAAAGGGAGTTACAGTTCAAAAGTCTTTGGCTTTCAGTAGGGAGCTGGATATGCTCGGAGAGACAGAGATAGATGAGGAACAGAATTAGAAACAACACAGCAACATCTACGTGCAATAGATATGGAAAGTCCTTGTTAGAATGCTATCTTTATTACCCTAAGAGATGATTTTCTTCATTTTAGACACATTCATATAAAGAGTGCAACTTTTAACATTTGGCTGACTATGCTGTTCATGATTAAATAGGCTTGGAGTCCAGCAGAGCACATCAGATACCAGGCAAGTTACCCTTTCTTTCCTCTTCCCTTTTTGGTATAATACTGGCCACTGCATTTTAGTGCAGGCCAACCAGTATCAAACTCAGCTCTTTGGAACTTTGCCTGAGTTTACAATTCTCTACCAATATACCCTGAGTCATCTCTGTGTTCTCTTCGCAGACAATGAAATATCAATGATTCCAGAAGGCCATACTTTTTGAAATTTTACAAAGTTTCATTAAAAGACACAGAAAAAATAAACTTCAAATTTATGCTGACTTGGAGCTCTGGTCTTGGTTCTCTTACTTAAAAAGATGGGAGTGGCCTTATTGGTGTCTCTTAAGGGTATTTTTCTATGTACTGGCATATGCAAGAGTAATCATATCCGCTTTTAAGATTAACCCAAAATGAATCAAATACCTTTCAAATGTACAGAATGTTATAGAATACATTGGTAATTGAAAGCATTCCAAAACAAGTTTGCAAGGTTTCATGAGTGTCTCCCCACAGGAAATATTAGTGCCCCCTTCATCTTAAACATTTTAGTACTGTGGAGTTGCTTTTGGGAAAGTTAATATATCTGGAGGGACTACTAAATAAGTAGCTGAATACTTCTACCACCCTATGCAACAAAGTCATTTGAAACTGTCTATATTCATGATATTGGATTGTGGGCTCATGCTTCTTACGACTTAGAACAGGTGGTTTTTCAAATGAACAACAAGATACAAAAGATCTACCTTTTATCAATGTCAAAATACATTCTGTTCAAATTCAGTTCTTGAGATTGTGAACTAAACATAGCCCTTAAAATCAGTTTTTCTGAAGATAATAAAAATATATCTGTGTCCTTTCCACCTCAATATTTTGCACTATCATTTAGAGACAATAAAAGTTACTTACTAGTCAGCAGTGTTATGAAGAATATCGAGTTAGTGATGGTGGAACATTCTGAAATGAAAAGAATATAGTAAGTGCTAGGTATTTAATAAATATATGACAACCTGTATATGTATATGCCATAAATACATGACAACCAATCTAGAGAAAAAATTGTTACTTTGGGATAGTGACTTAGTGATACTACATATAAGTAAAAAATGCTTCCCTTTTGAGTGGAAAGATAACTATTCACTAAAATAGTGGTTTTTGTAACTGCCTGTATGTTTGACTTGAGGGTTTCTAAGTACTAGTTATGAATAACTTGCTATCCATTTTTGTAATTTACTGTAACTTGAGTTGAGAAAGATATGTTTTAGGGTCAATTATCCATGCTCTGTTTAAAAAAGAAATCCAGCCATTGTAAATCATTAGGATTTGTAGCTCCATTTGAACTTTACTATGCTTTTACTTAAGCATTTCTTAAATAAAAAACAAACTGGTTTCTCCTTGTTTTGGTTTCTTTATTACTTGTGTTTTGAATATAAATACTGTGACAATAGTGGGAAAACAAGCTATGGATTATTTACCCCTGGTTTCATGAGTAGTGAGTTTGCTGGCCTTATCCTTCTTGGGCATAAATAAATGTATAATATTATAATCCAAGTCTGGTAAGATAAATACTAGGAATGAGCTGAAACTTTTTAAAGCAGAAATACCTATGCTAAGTTACAGGACAACAAAACAAATCCTAAATTAACATTTAAAAAGTTTCTATTGTAGAGTAAGACATTTCCCTCATATTATAATCAGCCTTTTCAAAACTGCTTTCCTAACAAAGAACAACCTATTTATCTGTAATACCACAAGTGTTTGTTTCTTTTCAAGGCTTTTAAAATTTAGAAGCCACAGGTAGTTATCCCAGACATTACCTCTGACACCTAATAATACTGCCACAATGAAAGATTTGAAAGTGTCCATTATGCTTCCTTTAAGCCAAAAGTGAGGAATGTGTGTAGCTAAAATTTTTTGGAGGGCCAGGTAGATAGCTCAATAGAATAAGTATTTGCCTGGCAAGTGCAGGGTCCTGAGTTCAATTCCTGGTCTTGCAAAGTATAATAAAATAATAAAATAATTTTTTTATTAAAAAATCACTTCATGTTAATTTTTCTATAGTTACCATCCTAATACTTATAGAAATAAAAGAAGTCTAAAAACAATTAGCAAGAGGAATTAAGAAAAGTCAAGATTCAATGCACCCTGGAGCTGAGTAAAAATGGAGAACCAGACACCTCAAGTCCAACCACATTTGACTATGAAATTCAATGAGAATCACCAAGGTAGCTTGCCAAAAATTCTGCTTTTGAAATTAGTCAATGGTCTATGCAGCAATGATCATTGAAAAGAATCTGTAGAAAAGGTGTAAAGTTAGTTTTTGAAATTCATGGCTCTTATAAAGACAGTGATGGGAGAATAGCGAATTTTGTATTTTTGAGATGATATACCTGCTGCTAGAATGTGAAGAGTTGTGTATCTAATATTTTTTAAGATAGTAACGAGATACTGACTTGCACTACTTTTAAATATTACCTTACTTTAGATATAACTAGGTATTAACTAATTTCTTTCCTGCAGAAGCTCTGAGGGAACAGCCATTACAGGTCCCTCATCAGACTATGGAGAGACCACAAACATTTATGAAGCTGCTGCTAGATGCCAGGTACAAATGAAATAACACTGCATGAAATGTTGTCAATGCCTGAGATTGTTGTTTTAACATTGGATAATATTTAACACAGCAACAAGAAGAGAGATGAGCTTGAATTATTGACATTTGAAAAATTATAAACTGATTAATCTCTGTAAAATAGTTAAGCTCTCTGTAGCTTTTACACATTCTTGGAATAAAAGGTTTGGGCGTGTTAGCCCTTCCTAAATCTGAATCGTTCATTAGCAAAGAAAACCTATAAGTAGCCTATAAGGTCCCAGGACTGTGGTTGTAACAGAAAATGAAGGTTCAGCAGACTTGGCTGGACCACATTGGAATTTCTGAAGAAAAACAAAAACAAAACAAAAAACAAATTAGTTCTTCTCTAGCATGTTTCAGAAACCCTACCACAGTGGACCTAGAATGAATTCTGACATCAGTAGCAGAAAATCAAGTTCAGAGTTTTTTTCACTACTTTTTATAACTAGATACCTATGTCTTTGTGAACCAAGAAAATGGTGGTTTTCCACTTTTTAGGATTGTAACTTGCTTTTTATAAAAATAAAACCTAGACAATCTATTTGAATGTCAGGGTACTTAGAATAGCTTTTTGTATAAGGAACAACATACATAAAATAAACTTTAGTTCAAAGATTATTTATCATGTAAATTTAAATTATAAAGAATGTACATTGTATTTTACTGAAATACAGAAAATATTTATAAAGCTGCTATTTATGTGTCAGAGACATTAAAGCAATTCTCTCTGAAAAGGTAAGCTACTGCTCGAGGTTCCTGCAGCATTAGAAAATCCCTATCTTACTAGTAAGAGCAACAAAAGGAAAACATAACTCAATTATTTAATAATTATATAACATTATTAAAATTGCACTTTGCAATTCAAAATAAGTTTTACTTCATATAGAAGGACATTAAGAAAAATATAAGTGTGAACACAATTTTGTGGTTATAACACCATAATATTCTAAATCTTTTTATTTCATATATATATATGTATGTATATATATATATATATATATATATATATATATATATATATATATACATATATATATATATTTTTTTCCCAGTACTGGGGATTGAACTCAGGACTTTGCACTTGCTAGGAAGTGCTTATTCCACTGAGCTATCTCCTCATGCCCTACACAAATTTTTTGAACCATAGTTATTTTAGGAATAACAGTTTTTATTGGGTGCCATAGTTTCCAGTATGTCATAATGACATTATGCTTCACTGTAGGAACTGTCTAATTTCTCTTCAATCTCATTTGTGATCAATGATTAATCAAGAGAGCATTTTTTAATTTCAATATGCTTACACAGTGATTTCTTTTGCTATTGATTTTTAAATTTAGTGTCCTATATGGTAGTATGCATGAGATAATTTTGATTTTGTGCATTCACTTAAGTGGACTTTATGGGCTATTATGTGCCTGTGAAGAATGTGTATTCTACTGTTGGATGGAACAATCTGATAAGGTCACCATTGAACCTCACCATTCAACTTGACTTGGTTCATGACCAATTCAGTTTGTAACTAAAAGTGTGGAAAAATTAATTTTGTGACCATAGTTATCACTGTTTTAAATCCATTTGTTTGAAGGCTTGGTGAAACTCTGATATTTCTTTGTTGATTTTTTGTCCAGTTGATTTCTCCATTTGTAATAGTGTGGTACTTAGGTCCTTCAATACTGTTATGTTAGCATTCATCTGATTTTTTTCACATTCATTAGTGTTTTTTTCAATGAAGCTGGGTATTTTGTTATTTGGTGAGTATATGTTTATATTTGTTAATTCTTTCTATTGAATCAGTCCCTTCCCTATTATGCAGTAACCTTCTTTGTCTCTTTTTACCAGTCTTAGCTTGAAATCTACTTTGTGTGAAAGTATGATAACAACTTCTCATTTTTTCTGGATTCCCATTGTCTGGAATATTGTTTTCATACTTTGATATTTTAAATATGTATCCTTCTGAATTAAATTTATCTTTTGTGTCCTGCATAGTGTTGCATGTTTTAGTTATTTTCTTTCATTGCTAAAGCAAAATATCTGACACCTAGACTTAAGGAAGGAAAGATTTATTTTACTCAGTTTGTAGAGGTTTCAGTGCACACTTGGCAGGCTTCAAGGTAGAATGGCATATGGCAGCCGTTCAGGGTAGCAGGAAACAGTAAAAGCTACTAGAGCAAGTAGGGGAGAACCAGGAACAAGAAGAAGCCTCTTTCCCTCAGTTATACTGTACGCAGACTACCAGCCCCAGGATGGTTGTACACTCACACCCATAATTCTAGCACTGGACCATGAATCAGTCATAACCTCTAGCAGTCCACCCCATGACTGCATTAAATTTTGGGAGGATATCAATATACAAACCATAACATTGAGTTTTGATTCTTTACCCATTAGTCTGTATGTTTTGATTGGAGAGTGGAATCTGTACACACAGAGCTATCACTAAGAGATATGGACTTTTTTAAGTGATTACAATACTCTGGTGCTTTCATCGTTTTCCCAATTCTGCTTAGCTGCTTGTTGGCTAGGTATACTCCTTTCTTGCCCGCCTGCCTGCCTGCCTGCCTTCCTTCCTTCCTTCTCTCTCTCTCTTTTTTCTTTCTTTCTTTCTTTCTTTCTTTCTTTCTTTCTTTCTTTCTTTCTTTCTTTCTTTCTTTCTTTCTTTCTTTTTTCTTTCTTTCTTTTTTGACTTACTGACATTTTTGAATTGTATTTTTATATTTTTCCCTCTATTTGGTAAGCTTTGTGATACTATTTCTATGAACTGTTTTTTTATGTCATTTGAGTTGTCTTCTGATGTTTTCCTTAATTCAGTTTTTCTTAGATTAGTCTAGCAGTTGTCAGACCGATTTTTAAATTTTTTGGTTTTCAAAGTTAAAGAAAAACAAGAACAGTATAAACAACAACAACAATAACTATATATATATCTGAACCCGGAAGATATAAAAATCTTGAACAAGCCAATATCATTCAATAAAATCAAGTAAGTACTAAAACGTTAAAAAAAAAAAAAACTACCAACTGAGAAAAATCTAGTTCCTGGTAATACAGTGACAGATTCTACAAAACCTTTAAGCGTCTAACATGAGAACTCCTCATACTCTTCAATGAAATAAAAAGGACAGCAGTACTCCCTGAGTCACTCCTGAAAGCAACAAGTACTACAATTACAAAACCAGAAAAGAACTCAACTGAAAAGAGAACAACTGAGAAAAATTTCCCAATAAGATACTGGCAAATAGAATGCAGAACATCATCCAAAAGACTATACATCATAATTGAGCAGGATTCATTCCAGGGATGCAGGAATGGTTCAATGTACACAAATTAGTAAATATGTATTCTACAAACAGAAGCAAGTACAAAGCCACATGATTATCTTGGTTACACGAAAAGCATTTGACAAAATCCACCAACCATTTATGATAGAAACACTGAAGAGGAATAGAAAGTCTTTATCTCAACCTCATGAAAGCAATCTATAACAAAACAACTGCCAACATCACACTAAGTACAGAAAACTCCAAAGCTTTTCCTTTAAAATCAGAAACAAGACAAGGGTATCTGTAATCATCACTTATGTTTACTATAGTTCTTGAAACAGTAGCTAGAACAATATGACAAGATAAAGAAGTAGAATGGATAATGGATAGGAAGGAAAAAGTTTAAGTATCATTGTTTGCTGATGACATGATTCTCTACATAGAAGGTTCCACAAACTATACCAAAAGAATCCTAGAACTAATACACAAATTCAGGAGATATAAACACAATACCTAAAAATTTATAGCCTTCCTGAATACCAACAAAAACTGACTGATGAGATGGGAAATGGCTCAGTAGAAGAAGCGCTTGCCTAGCAAGTGAAACGGCCTGAGTTCAATCCCCGGTTCCACCAAAAAAAAAGAAGAAGAAGAAAACTGACTGAGAGAAAAATTAGGGAAATACAACTTTTACAAAAGCATCAAGATAAATGACATACTTAGAAATTAAACAAACCAAGTAAGTAAAAGGCTTCTATAATGAAAACTATAGTATTCTAGAAAAGGAAATTAAATAGGTTATCAGAAAATGTAAAGATATCCCTTGTTCCTCTTTAGGCAGAACTAAAAAGTAAAAATGGTCATACTTCCAAAACTGTTATATAGATTTAACACAAATCTAGTCAAAATACGAATAACATTCCTTAGAAATCTGAAGAAAGAAACTCAAAAATTCTTATGAAACCAGAAAAGACCTATAATAGCAAAAGCAATTTTAAGCAACAGTAGCCTGTCAGGGAGCATAACATTCCTGTGGATGGATCATAATCCAGGACTTCAAGGTACACCACAAAGCCACAGTAACAAAAACAATATTTCATTACAGGCAAATAACTGAAAATAGACTTATGTATCAATGGAACAGATTAGAAGATACAGAAATGATACCAGGTACACCCAGGTATTATACTATTATTATTATTATTATTATTTACAAAGGGACCAAACACCTTCACTGGAGCAAAGAAAGCCTCTTTGATAAATGGTGCCTGGGAAACTGACTATCAAACATGCCAAAGGTTGAACCTAGACCCATATCTTCTACTACGCACTAAACAAAAATCAAAATGGATCCAAGATTAAATATTAGAAGAGGAACACTTAACCTACTGTAAGACTAAGTAGGTGAACTCTTGAAGGCAAACATGTAGGCAAAGATTCTTAAAAAAACAAAAAAAAACCTCAATCATATAAGAAGTAATACAATCAACAAATGAGATCACATCAAATTAAAAGATTTTGCAAAGGAAACCAAGAAAGGAGAGAGGAGACAACCCACACAATGGGAAAACATTTTTTTTTCCTCGGAAAAAAGACTAGAACATATAAAAAATTTAAAAAGAGAACATATAAATTTTTTTCAAAAACTAGATCTTTAAAATTTAAAGACCCGATTAAGAAATGGGGGACCCAAAACAGACACTTCTCTGATGAAGAAATGCAAATAGCCAATAAATAGTTGAAAAAAATGTACATCACCAGCATTTCAAGAAATGCAAATTAAAAACAACAAGGAACACTGAAATTCCATCTCAGTCCAGAAAAAAAATGGTTACCATTAATGAATCAATCAATAACAAGTGCTGTGAGGTAGTGGGGATGAAGGAACCCTTTGCTGATGGGAGCGTAAAGTGATATAATCAGTATAGAGATTCCTCAAAAAAACTAAAAGTAGAGATTCCATTTGATACAGCTATTCCCCTTTTTAAAGATATAACACTGTGATGCATGCACAATTCATAGCAGTAATTTTGAAGCAGCCTCAATGTCCATCCCCAGAAGAATGGATAACAAATGTGGTATTATACATTGCGATAAAGCATATAAGCTTTAGTTATCTGTAGGAAAATAGATGCACCATGAAACCATTATGTTAAGTGTAGTAACTCAAATACATAAGCTTAAATACCATATGGTTTTGCTTACATGAAAAACTTTCTCTGTGTCTCTGTCTCTGTCTCTCTCTGTCTATGTCTGTCATTTCTTATGACACAATATAAAATAAAAGACACAATATAGGACTGCAAGATAGATTGGTGGCCTAAGCATCTGCCTGGAAAGTGCTAGGTCCCAAACTTGAGCCCTAGTACTGCATGCCATGCCATTCCCAGAACTCAGGGCACACTATGCCAGCCCTAAAACCAGGCATGGTGGTGTATGCTTATAATCCTAGCACTGACAAGACTGAGGCAGGAGGATCAAAATGAGTCTGATCTGTGTAGTGAGATTTTGTATCAAATACATGTGTTTCATATAAGAAAAACCTAGTGGTATTAAGTTTGTGTATCTGAGTTACTATACAACATAATATTTTATATATATATATATTACATAAAATATATATATATTATGTAATATATATTACATAATATATATATATAATATTGATATACATATATATTTCGAAAAAAGAAAGAAACAAAAAAAGGTACTATAATCCAGTCTGGACAATGTATCAATCTACTATCCATTTATTCATTTGTTTGTTTTTCTTTTTGAGATAGGGTTTTATTATGCAGTTCAGGCTGCTCTTGAATTGACTTTGCAGACAGGCTGGCCTTTAGCTCACTCTGCTTCATCCTCCAAAGGGCTGGTATATAGGCCTGTATCACCATACCCAGCTTTGGAGAATATACCTGGATTTAGTACAATTGTCTTACATGTTTTATATGCTCTTTGGTTTATTAGTTTGGTTTTCAATCTACATAGTGCATATGATAATTGACTTTATAAGGCCTTTACATAAATGAATCAGACTGAAACTGGAAAAATTAAAAGGTAATGAAGAGTGGGGGTAAAGGGCATGAAATGTGATGTGCATCTACCAATACCCTACTGTTCATGTAGGCAATATAGACTACAAACATTTAGTAATATAAATTAAATTAAAACAATTTGAAATATATATTAATTTAGTCATTGTTCATGTTAAGACAGATATGTACCTATGTCATCATAAATAGAACATTGCAACTTGATCAGGCTTTTGTTACAAATAAGAAGCACACATTCAGCTGAAACTGAAAAAAAACAAAACTCTCTTGACTTTGAATTTTGTATTCAGACACCAGAGCTTTCCATACATAGGTTTTTAAATTTCAATAACTAATGCATATTGAAAAGGTTTGAAAAATTGTGTGTATTTTTAAGAAATAAAAGGAAAATCAGAACTCACCTGTACAAGCAAACAAATTATTTTTTCACATCGTTAACATACAGGAAGTAAGACCTAATGAATGATGCTGACTCAAATAGAATGAGAGGAAGTGCCACAGTAGTTATTACTCATACAACAATGATCATATTCATGCTCTCTACCTCTCTTTTACATTCTGAGCATCACCATTATAAGTACTTCTTTCTACCAGATATCTAATTGTGCCTAGTGCTTGTTCTATTATTTTATATCTATTTTATAATGCTTTGATAGGTAGACACTAAAAGAGAAGAAAGAAAATTAAAATTTTTCCAATCTTCCCTATAAGACACTCTTGGTTTCCAGAGGACACTAGCAAGTTAAGTGAAACAAATACTGTAACAAGGAAGAATGATTGGTAAGTCGCATGTAAATCTCATTGTGTTTCCATTTAAACTGCAAAGAGCACCACTTTGGTGTAAAAATGGAGTTGTATGGCAAAGGGAACTATGGAGAAAGAGAAAGCAAGAGGGAGCAAACTGTTACTATACATTTGAGATTTAAAGAAAGTCAGTACAGCATAGAATCCAAAGATATTTGAGAGAGAAATATGACAGAAATGAAAAAACACAGTGTTTTAGGCAAAACTGTCCTTTACAGTAGGAACTCTATAGAAACTGAATTAGGTATCTTTGTTGTAGCATCTATATGTTTTCTCTTTCAATAAGGCTTTGAAGCTTGTATGTATTTCATCATGAGGAAAAATTACAGTTTTATATAGCCACCAAAATAAAAAGTGAAAGAAAGATGTATTTAATATAATTGTTTTAATATAAATATTACATCAGGATATATTTCCAGAGAAAACATACATGAGGGTGCACACACATCTTCTTTATCTTCCTTTATTTTAAAATTATTACATGCTTATAATACTGTTAATATTTAATAACGTAAGTTAAAACATCTTAGAATAATATCAGCATCATATTACCTGGCAAGTTCTGCTGCCGCTTAGGGCAACTAGAAATGGCCATAGATGTTAACTAACTTCTTAACAGTCTGAGAAAAAAGCAAAAAAACCTGTAAATTTTCCCATCTGTTACTTCCTTTTTTTTTCCATTTTGGCTGTGGAAATGAAAAATTATGCAAGAGCTTTTGAATGTAAAGGCTGTGTGTGCTTTTCCCTTTTTGTCTCTGTGTACCGGTTATGTGATGTTGCGTAACTGAGTACAGAGTAGGCGGTTAGCGTTTACTATTGATTTACACTATGTAATCTAATGAATTCAGAACACTAAAAAGAAAGGAGCAAAAGAAAAAGGGAGTAAAAGAGACAGAGGCAGGGAGAGAAATGAGGAGGGGATGGAGGACAGTGACAGGGAGCTTACTGTATTTAGAGAAAGAATTCTAATACCTATAATCAGTTCATTTTTATTTCCTTTTTGCTCTGACTTTTAGTTATTTCTCTGCTCTCAGAAAAATGGATTTGAGCTGGTGACCCCAATATTCCAATGAGGATTACCAGCAGATGAATGTTTGAACATACTAATGTGTCAAATAACTTGAAAGCAATTCCAGTAAACTGTCAGACTTCTCAATATGCACCTATTTATCATTCTTTGTATGCATTCGTGAATCTGTATCTGTGACAGTCCAACTAGTTTACCTAGAATATTATTCGAAAAATAATATAACAGAGGGTTATCATTGGAGCAAAGAGAAGTATGTTCTATTTTGCTCATTTTCTTTAAAATACATAAAAAATACATTTAGTAATCTTTGAGTAGGTTACACATTACTTTGGAAGAAGATAAGCTAAATTATTTGGCTGTACAGAGAAGTTGCAGTAGGATAATAAAAGAGAAGTGGGTGATATCAGAAAGAAACGTAAACTCATACTTCCAGAAAAATTTCACAATTTCTTGTTTTATATCTAAGGAGAGCCTTTAACTTCATTAGGACTACTATAGACATTTCCATCCTTCAAGGCTGCTTGGAGCTTTCCATCATGCAATACCATGAATTTCTAAATGTTATGCCTGAAAATATGGTTGAAGTTGATTTTGCCTTTCACTGCAGAACCTTCCTGTACCTAAGTGTCCTCCTATGGTTGAGAACAATCATGAAGGTGAAAAAGAAAAACAGAAGTTTTCTTTCTTTAGCAGCCAGCTCAAGAGCTAGGTAAAAGACTTGTATCCAGTCTTGAATGTTTGTTTGTAAATGGTGTGTAGACAAATCTGAGGAGGTTATCTAAAACAAGAACAACAGTCTGAGATTTATCTGTCTTTACTTTTACCTAGTTAGCTTAGAGAACATTAAATGAAGACCTACTTCACCCATTTTGAAGAGATAGTTTAAGGACAGTGTATTGCAGCACACCTTTTATACCAAATGCCTACCACCTGGCAACACTTGGCTCAGCTCATGAAATTGCTGTGTTTGTAAAATGATCATGCAAGATATAGGTACACAGAAAAACTACATTAGGAAAAGTTTGAAAAAAAATATTTGAATGTTTCACAGGATATCTTAGGCTGTACTGGTCTATTACTTGTCTGCAGGCTAAATAATAATGTAAAGGAAACGTGAGGCAATTATTTGGGGGTCAGCTGACTTCACCTCCATTATATTAAAATGTTTAACAAAAATTATAGACTGATAACATCAGTAAAATTTGTGTTCATTATTGTCTGTTGTTTTGGAATAATTTTTTATGTCACTCCTGGGCACAGGAAAATCCATTTTAATTTCCATGGGCACATTCTAAAAGAAAAGTCATGGGAAATCAACATTATTTACCTTTTAAAACATCCTGACAAGAATGTAGCCAGTTAGTACTGGGAAAAAATATGTATTTTTCTTGAAGGGCAAGGCAGGTTGAGTTTTTATTAGGTTATACAAATTTAAATTAATAGAAGCGCAACGAAGGATATACTGATTTCCATTTTCTTGGTGAAATGGGACTTTTATGAGAAAAAATTAATTCTGGATTAGAAAATCAGAAATGATAACTTACAGTTAGTTGGGGAATAAGACCTTTAGAGAAAGGACTGCAACAGTATTCTCTCAAAATTTCCAGTGGAAGATTCAACTAACACATGTTTCCCAGTGGTAGACATATTACTTTTTAAAAAAATGATACTACCATCTTATTAAAAGATTAAACATGTACATTTCAGTTCAGACTTTCAAGTTTTTTTTTTCTTCTAAACTCTGGTTATCCATTTAATGTAAATCAATTTGAACAACTTTCTTCAGTAAGTATCCTAACAACATGTCAATATGATCACACTGTATACTTTTGTTTTCATGGATTTTTAATAATGGATGTCAACTTTTCTGGTCTCCTCATTTTATATTTGAAGATTCCAAGGATTAGAATCAGTTTTCTCAGGAGCATATATTTTAATATAGCATTGGGACTTATATCTAAAGCTCATAGTTCATTTTCCATAACATAGACTAAATAAAAATATGTATATTAAATCTTATTCTTGTGTAACATAAGAAATCTTTACATTATGTGAAATATTCACCTCAAAGTTATCTTACTTAATTTCTTTTTTTATGTTGAATGTGAGTCTAAATTGTTGCTGCTCCTTTTTTCCATTATATTTTTGATTTTTGAATAATTCTCTCACTTTCATTCTGTGTCTACTTTATACATACCTTGCCTGACATTAATTTTTCTTTTTAATCAAATATCATGTATTTAGCTATTTTTATGTATCCCTTTTCTTCATAGAAATCATTTTTTGTAAAAATGCCTTGAAAAACCTCAAAAATTATGAAAGACGAAAAAGGTGTTAGCTCACTAATATGCAGTATATCATGTCCCTTTATTATATACTTAAAGATGCTTGAAAAAAGCAATGGAATTTTGACAATTGAGGATGAAAAGCAGCCACAGGCTTCTCTTTAGAATGCTGTCACTGTACTGTCAGTAAGAACACTGAGACCTACATAAAGTATCTCATCAAAGGTAGACAGCAAAGGCTTCACAGTGGTGAAGATCTTTGGATCACTTGTTTTCTACTATAGTGGGTCACTTTATTTTTCCCTCTTCTTTATTTCCTTTCTGTAAACACACATATTTGAGACTGATCATGCCACAACAAATGGAGAACCAGAGAAATCCCAGTGGCTTAATGATGAACAAAATTCTCAATTTTAAAGCCAAAGAGAAAGAAAAACCGAAAGAGAACAAGAGACACGCAGACAGACAGACAGACAATACACTAAACTACAGTTCCACAGAAAATGTTGTCTGAGGAAGTTAAATGTTGTCTGAGGGTTCCAGATTAGTGTAGTTAAGATTTGTGATTTTTTTCCATTATTAGCATTAATCTTTTAGGGTTTAGAATTCAGGTAAAATGGTCAGCTGTATTTTGAAATGGAGCTCCAGACATTCCAGAACAGCAGCTATCCTGTCCTTTTCCATTCCTTATAAAAGAAAACACAAGTGTTCAGTGATTTCAACATTTGTACCTCTTGTGACATTATCTAAAAACTGTGAGTACAATTGTCAAGGTAAACCTGCAAAACAAAGGACATGAACTTGTTCCGTGAATGTACAATAACAGTTTTTCTTACTATTTCAAAAGATTAATGTACATCATTCATTCTATTTTATTGATGTGTTGGAATCACATCGAACTTTCTTAAAGGTCTTTTTCTCCTCTTTGCCAACTTGCTGTAGAAAACATTCCGATTAGAGGATACAGGAAATTATCTTTGTCTCTTTAGGCCACTGTCCTTTCAAGTCCATTCTCAGGATAGGTGTTAGGCAATTAATAATTTCAAGCATCCCTTGACCCTATTTCTCTAGCATTGCTATAATGTCGAACATTGACAGTACTCTGCTGGTTCACAGTGGTGAAGACTGATGGGGAAGGAAATCAAAGCTATATATAAAACTAGTAAGCCAGGGAGATAGCTTAGAGGCATAAGTGTCTCTCATAAGGACCTGGCAAGTGCAAGGTCCTGAGTTCAATCTGTAGGTGGGGAAAAAAAAACACTAATAGGCTAGTAAACTAGTATTTATTGACTATATACTACATATTCCATTAATATTATTTTACTTGATACAAACCTACTACAAATTATCATTGGCCCAAGTTTTATAGAATAGTAACTTGGTTGCAAATTGGTTACCATTTTGTCTAAGGAAGCAGAGTTAATGAAAAAATTGTAAAGGGAGTTCTGAATCAGTTTGTTAGACTCTCGGCGCACATGAATTTCCATGTACCACAAGAGTTCGAAGTTTTCTCAACAAAAATTCTCAGGACAAAACTACCTCATTCTCCAAATAGAATGTGGGAAAGGTAAATGGCTCCTAAAAACAGATAGCTTCTTGCTTTCATTTTACTTCTGATAAATCCTTGTTTATTCAAATGCAAATATCTATGTTCTTTTTTTGGAAAAAGAAATGCACAATCTCCTAGAAGACTTTAAAGGAGATCAGATATTTTCATATTTTTTAAAAATTCCATTAATGTTTATTAGTAGCTGAAAGTTTAAAAACCATAATGCATATAAAACCACAAGACAAATACAACATTAACATTTCAGTCTTGTGTATAGTTTATTTCTTCTTGCCAAAATTTCTGGCACTTACCATTAAATACTTGATTTAACTAAACAGTAAATATATTTAGAGAGACACAAACATAAAAAACAAGGAATGTGTGCACATACAAAATCCTCATACTTTTAATCCTAAAATATTTTTAAGCAGAATAGGTCATAGATTTCTGTCTATAGTATGTGTGTGTGTGAGTGTGCGTGCATGCATGTATGTGTGTATACAAAAATAAATAAGTTTTATTATATTGAGTTGATAAATCATTATTTTTCTAAAATCTTCTTTACTGAATAGGCTTATATAGATATACTGGGGGTGTTTATTAGGCAGAACTGGGAATTGAACTCAGGTCCTTGCAATTGCCAGGGAAGCGCTTATTCTACTGAGCCATCTTCCTGGCCCTATATATACTATTTTATAATACTTATAAATAAACACTTGTTCAAGATAATGTTACAGTTTTTCAGGTAAATAATAGAAATTTTTAAGTGTATGGTCTGAAGCCCTATGGAATTTATAAGTTTATATATTAGTATGAAGTATTTTTTTCAAAGTAAGATATAAAATAGAATGTATACCTCATTTTATTAATGCAATGCTTTTTAAAAGAATATTTATGCTTGTCTCTGTGTGTGTGTGTGTGTGTGTGTGTGTGTGTGTGTGTGTGTGTGTGTGTGTGGTATGTGCTATGCTGTTCAAAACTACTAGGACACTTTAAAACTTACTTTTTACATCATAAATTGATTACCAACAAACTTAGCCAGATGGATTTGAGAAAAGAATTAGCATGTTGTTTAGGCAGCAACAATTCATTCCTTAACTTTTAATGAGTTCTTAAGCCCTCCTGTCTTCCTGAAGTCTAAACTATGGCTGGGAGCAGGTAAGGAGAAACATTAATTCCTGATCTAAGACATACATGTAGAAAACTTATTCCTGTCCTTTTTGTGTCATTTCTATCAGGAACACCAAGTAAACTAAGCTACAGGAAAAGCAGCAATAGCAACTACTAAAGTTTTCGGATTAGACATAAACAGGGTGTGTATTTTCATGTGTTCAAGTATCTCTTCCACTTTTAGCTTTTCTGGGTGTTTCTGCAAGATTACTGCTTAAGTGGTGAGATATGTTGGATATAGACATGGCTGAGAGGGGAAAGGAGAGGTTCCTTTTAAAAATTGTATTTAAACAAAGATCAATATATATCTTGCAATATTAAAAAAAATTCAGTTAACTTGAAGGAGCTAAAACTAACTCACAATAGCCTTATTAATACAAAATAAAATAGAGCAAAAATTCCCAACAAATTACTTTGACTGGTGAGAATACAGCGTGATATGAAAGTAACAGATGGAAGTCCATTTTGTTTTTCTCACACCATACACTCACTGAACACAACTGCAATGTCTCCAGGATGAAAACTTAACAAAGGCCTTGGGCTTCAAACTATTTCCTTTAGGTAGGTTTCCTTAAAGATTTCAGAGGGGCTGGTACAAGAATAATGGAGAATAAAAACAGTGCATCTGTCCAAATATAGAAATAGGTGAGCTATACAAATCATAGCCTGTGCACAAAAGGAATTCAGGTGTCATCTTTACAAAATCTTTTCTTAAGACTGGAATAGGGATTTCATTCTTCGTTTCCTTGTTGTCTAGTAATGTTTTTAGGAAAACTGACATATTTGTACTCTTAAAAAGCACCACACTATCTGATATCTCAAAAGTTTCATAAATGCAGTAATTAAAAGTAATACATCTTCCTGCTAATTTCTCCTCAAAGTTGAAATAAAGGTTACTTTCTTACCTTACATGATGTCTTCTGATCTGTCAGTATCATTCAGTCAACAATTTCAATGTCAGTTACTGAATTTCAACACTTTTATTATAAAGACTTCAAGCAATAATGAAATGGTGTTGATCTGCTTGCTTTCACTATATATAACATCTATATTTATATTCTTATGCTTCTATTTGCAGCTATATTTATCTGCTTTATCTGCCTACAGTGCATCTGTTTCTCATACACACAGACGTATATTTATATATATACACACATACTGTATATATATATGTGTGTTATATATAAACATACAACAAAAATGTATGAATGTATGCTAGCATGCTTAGTTCAGCTACCACAGATGTGAATACTTACTTAAAAACATGACAAATTTAAAAAGCACACAAATGTACACATAAACGTTTCAGAGAAAAGCAAAGTTTAACAGCAGCCCTCCTTGTCATATTGGCTGTTGGTCTTTGAGACTTCTACATAGTGGTCTGATGTGTCACTGATTACTCTCAGAAGGAGAAAATTTTTCTGAAGAGAAAAAGTTTGTAGCTTTTTGCTGGAACCTGAACCTAAATTTCTGCCTTATAAACAAACTTTTTTACCCTACCACACAGAAATGTTGCAACATTTTTCAAACTAAAAATCATCATTTTGTAATTGGTATTTTTGTAATTGTCTATTTTTCTCTTTCCTTGCTTCATGAGATGTATGCTGCCAACACTCACTAAGGGTCTGACACTCCTTTAGTTTTCATGTATTATTTCATTTAACAAGTATGATGTTTTGCAAAGGTAGGTATTACTATTCATTCTCATATTAAACATTAAAACAGAGCAACAAAACAAACATCAGGCTCTGTGGCTCAAACAGTTCTCCCCAAACTATACAGCCAGTAACCAGGACTAAGCTTCCCTGATGCTCAATACCTATGCTTTTTTTCCACTAAACCACCAGATACCTTCCTACTACAAATCTCATTGTCAGTCACTGACCCTTCCCCACCATCATCATCAGAGTTAGCAGTTTACTAAGTCTAACAACTGCTCTTTTATAGGGCTCACAGACATTCTAAAACAGAAGTTCTTCCATTTGAAGCAAAACTATAGGAAAGAGGAAAAGTTAAAACTATGTATTTCCAGCATCAGTCCCCTATTCTTTAGTAGAGAATTGAGATATACAAAATTACTCCCAAAAATTCCCCTGAGATAGTCTTACAAGACTTAAAATTTTAATAACTTTAATTTATGTAGATCTTTTATCTTTTTCATCAAAGGATTATAGCAAACTGATAATATTGATTCAGGTGAGAGATAGGGGGACAAGAAAGCAAAGAATAAAAATGCAAAAGGAACAAAGAGCTGAAGCCTACCTCTCCTTTGTCCTCTCTTGGAGCAAAACTTCCAAAACAAACACCCATCAAAAAATTACAAAGCCAGTGCCCCAAACCCGGTTTTGTCTCCACTCATATAATTAAGGACAAATTCAGAAAGAGAAAGTGTTTGCATATGGTAGGTAATTTTATACAACTTTCTTCATACAGTCAATAGTTCTGAGCCACCCAAGAAAGATAAGTTTTACACTTTGGTCAGATAATACAGAATCCAATACTCAGAGATGTCATGTAGATTTGTAAAACTCCCTGGAGGCATACTGTACCATAATCCAAGGCTGGGAAATTACAGTGATCCATACATAGATCTCTTCATCTGTGACATGCTGATAATTGCTATTTATTTGTATATTAAATCCAAGGTGTAAAAGTTACTTTCAGACATTTTTCACAAGTGGCACATTTTATTTAACCCTTTCAGAACTCCTTTTAGAACATAATATAGATGATCTCCTGAATTTGAATCTCAGGTTTTCTACTTATTTACAATATAGCCCTAAGAATGTCATGTAAGCCATTCTGATTTTCATTTTCATCCACTAAGACATGAAGAATAAAAATATCCATCTTTCAGGAACATTGTGGGGATTACATTCAGTCCCAGAAAATGTCCTACTTTTAGAGGGGGACTGAATAATAATTGTTGAATGTTTAGAAAGCCTACTAGCTGTGATTGATATAGAACTCCCTCAGGAAAAACAGGAGGTATGAGATAATTTTTATGCTCATTCTTTTCTTCATTTTTAAAAGTGTATTTATCATATACTATGATACATAATGATTATATTCATTATCAAAAATTGATACATTTATACAATACATATTAGTTTTTTCTATATTCCTTTTCCCTCCCCATCTGTCTTTTTCAAATTTTTATGGTTAAGTACATTCCAAGTAAGGACAAAAAGTGTTTTAGAGTGTAGCATTTCCAGTGGAAGACCTACGGCACTTAAAACCTGTTGGCTTTTGTGACTGCTGGTACTCGCATTTAACAACTGGGCAAAGTGAAGATCAATGATGATTTTCCTATGTCAATAATAAAAATAATAATACCACCAGCAGTGGTAAATATAATTTCTGTCTTTTGAAATCAAAATCCCATAGTATCCAGCTGACTAATAACTTGCAAGGTCACAGATACAAAGAGCTATGCTCTCCCCAAAGCTCTATTCACTGAGGCCAAAACATTAGGTAATGTGTGCATCTGCTGAGATAACGAGGGCGTGCCAAAGTTAGGTCAGGGTTTTAGGTTATAGGGTGGGGTGAAGAGTGGTTTTCAGATCAAGTGATGAAAACATTTTGATTCAGAAAAAAATAAGCCATATTTAATATAAGAGGAGAGAAAACCACTGACAAGGGAATGTAGATGGAATGTAGATCCTTTGGGGCTCAGGCAGGTAATGATCTCAAAGAGGAAACTATTATATTCACACACACTGAGAGGTGAAACAAAAAACCCAGGGTGCAGCACAAATCCCAGTGACATACACAGATGTTCCAGCATTGTTTTGCATGTACATTTTAATTAAGAGATCAGAATCAAGCATTAAAAGGTTATTAAATAGCTTGTTTACATTTCACTATATGTCATTTATTATGTATTTTCAGAAGAACTACTTGGAATTTTTACGTCATTGCTACAACTGTTCTACTAACTTACACCCATTTTAGCTAACCTTCCCTTTAGGCATGCCTACTTTTTCAATTTTCAATCAAGGAGCTCTTATCCCCTCCATCAGACCCCATCACCAGAGCAGAAATTTAATTATAATGCCCTAAGACTATAGGAGGTTTTAAGTTGTGGATTTTCCAAAAGAGGTCCAACTTCAAATATTCTCACATGGTCCTCACTGAAAAATATTCTGAATATTCATCCCATGCCCTTTCTTTAAGCATTATCAAAAAAAAAAAAAAAAAAAAACCTCAAGAACTTCAAGACAGCATCAGAGCAACTTATTTTAAAAACATTTTAGCAAGATATTCTAGTACTATGGACAACCACTAGGAAAATAACAAGGTTGAAAGTATTAATTATTCAATCTGTGATATAATTCAGCTATAAAAAAGTAAGGTAAGTAAACAGCTACACTCTCTTAATTCACTGACTAGAGACATGGGCTATAACAATGTCTGTAAGTATAATATCATGTATGCACCTTGTACATTACAAAAAGTTTGCAATGTATTAATTTATCAAATCTGTCCTGTTAATTTTTCTTGAAACTGTCTCACTGCTACTTGTTCTTCAATAACATAAAAAATAAAAACATTTTAAAATTAATATATGCTCACAATTTATATTAAGCATACTTATTGTGGGGAATTGGTACATACATCTATTATATTTTGATTCCTTCTCCTCTTGCCACTTTCTGCACAGATCTACAGGAGAAGACATAGTAGGGGAAATGGCAATGGGTAGACTTCTTTGTCCCTCCTCCTCCCACTGCCTATTTCTACTTATAACATATTCCCATTTACTGCTGCAGAGATCACTTGAACTCTCTGTATTACTCTATGTCTGAAGTAAGTACTTGCATTTCCCCTTTTCCAGGACACAACTGGTATCATGACTTACAGAATCGACCTGTACTGCAGTCTCACCAATGTCTTGCAGTCTATGTGCATCATCTGCTTTAAGCACTTTAACCATAGTCATTGTTCTAGAAGCCCAAATTTCATACTGTGCCTTACAAATCATGGCCATGTGATTATAAAAACCTAAGATGGAAGGACTCGTGTTCAGCTCAGTGCCTAGCACACAGTAACTATTCAATCAATCTAAGTAAGTGAGATAAAGTTGTTGCTATTGTTCTTCTTCTCTCTTTTCCTCCCCCTCTCATTTTCCTCCTCATTCTTCTTCCCCTTGTCTCTTACCCAGGATAGACAAGAGTGTCTGTGCAAAGCATAAAAACAAAACATATCCTAATATCACTGTCAATTTATATTATCTGAACTGTCTCACTTATAGCGTCACTGACTACAAAAACACTTTTGCTATTTTAGCCATCACCTTAAGGTAAAAATAAATTAAATCTACTACAATTGGTGAGCCAAATCAGCCCCTTTGGGAAGGAAAAAAAATAAAGCAGACATGATACCATGGAGAGCATTTTAACAACACATATCAAAACCTTAAAAAGATAAAAATACTTTTGACCTAGATTTTTATCTTTAGAAATTTATCTTAAGAATATAATCAAAGATCAATGCAAAAATTTATTGAAGTTTATCACGATACTACTTAAAGCTGAAAATCTTGCAATCTTATTTGACAATAGACAGTTGATTAAATAAATTCTAACACATTCATTCACTAAAATACTATGCAGTTATTAAAAATCATAATTTTAATATTGCTTAAGGACTACAGAAAGGTTTGTTGAATATTATGTAGTCAAAAGCATATTAATGAACAATATGTAAGGATGATCTATCGCTTGAATACATATGACTAAGTTAATAATGTTAATTTAATGAATTGTTTAAGAAATGATAGCTGTGCATATCCATGGGGGAAGCATAAGAAAAATGAAAAGTATTTGTTTCAGGGGAGAATTGTGAGTATTTTTATTTACTTTGATTGTTTTCATAAAATCTATCAATTTGACAGCATATATTATATATAATATAAATCTACACAAGCTTTTCCAAAGGTGTGAAAAAGTGATTTTCTGTACATGTTAATATTCTTAGGAGTACTTTTTCTTATAGTGTGTTAGATTCTTAAGCTTTAGTTTTTGGCACTATGTAGTTATAATATAACTCTTAAATAAGCAATTTTAATAATTCTATCATTTCATTATTACGCTCCTCCTTAGGAAAAAATAGCAATGGAATAATGACAGAAGTAGGAAGAGGAAGAGGAAGAAGAAAAGAATATTCATGATAGAGAATGTTAGAATTTGGACAGGGTTTCTGAATTTAATTTTGCACAGTATTACATTTGACTTTCAATTCAGGATTTTATACATTAATATCACTATCCTACATTATTTAGGCACATGCATAATATTTTTTTCTTGTGATAGTTTCCAAATCATTTATTTTATCAATACCAATCTCCTTAACAGATTTTGATGCTACAGAGAATAAACTAAACATAAAGTATCAGTCTTTTAGGAAAAGTCACCTTCGATTTGGTCCAGGGAGGAGGAGCTCAGTTTAATAAATTCTCATTATCAGTGCAGCATCTGATGTAATAATCATGGAGCTCTTCATATCCAAAGGTCTTATAAGAGTTACAACACCTCCACAGCTCCTATCTTACCTCTGTTCCCACATCCAGTCATACATGATTATGCAAGAGGCCGCAAAGAAGAAAGAAATTTGAAGGACTCAGGACAGGCCACAAGTGGCCTCATGTTATTAAAAAAAGAAAAAGCTATATAGATTTTTAACACTAAAGGAAAAATGAAGCAGTGATATGGATAAAAGCTGAGCCAAGATACTTCAGAATATATTATAGATCCATGAATGCTGAAGCAAAATGAAGCTGTTCTACCTATGAATTCAGTACAAGGAACCTATGCAGGAATATCAACCTAAAAAAATCACAGTTTTATGAAGAGAAATGCTCTGAAGCAGGTGTATTTTGGAAAATACAAATGAAAGACCCATTACAAGAATTATAACCAAAATTTTCAGAAGTGATATCCATACATCTACATTTTTGAACTCTAAAAGTGACCCTGAAATATCCTAGAGCTGAGAAATAATGGGCATTGGGTAAATTCGCATAGTTCTAGCCAACCTTTGTAAGTTATCTCACTTAACTTCACAAACATAAATTCTGTTCATGTTACTTCCATCTTGTGTTATCCACCCTTTCTTCGCCAAACTGAGAAAGTTGGTTTTACACAGGTGCTTATATGACTTCTTCTCTAGTCCTGCCTGCTTCTTACTGCCTGATCAAATCCTGCCCGCTTCTAACAACAGGTTTAAGCTTCCTTTTCTTTTAACTTACACAGATTTTCCTCAAGCAAAAAGCTACAGAACAGTCGTCTTTTACCCTCTGTCTTATATAATTTTTTAAAAAAATGTATTTGGTTGTTACAGGGTTTCACTATGCAGCTTGGACTTTCAGGATTCTTAGCAGGCACCAGCAAGCCCAAACAGGTGCTTTAGTCCTCTGAGCAATCTTGCCAGCCCTATGTATTATTATTATTATTATTATTATTATTATTATTATTATTTTATAAATGCCAGGCAAGCACTTATTCCACTGAGCTATCTCCCCACCCCCTCATCTTATATAATTATTGAAATAATAATTTGTTTGTCTTATAGTACCTCTTTTCATGTACATGACACACTTTAAAGAATAGAAAGTGAATGAAAGCAGCACTAGTGTATCCATCATCAAATAACACAGAATACATATCCTTTGTGTTAATTCCTTGTTCCCTGCAGTTGCACATTCTAAAGAAGATACATAGAAATAGAGTTTGACTCTCTATCCCTGAACTCCTGAGTGGTCTTTCCTACTACATCATTTCACTTCTCCCTATCTCCTTACTTCACAATTCCATGATGTTAAGATTCATCCAGTGGTTTAGGTGAAACTGCTGAGACTCATTCCAATGGATGTCTCTTTGATCAACACAACCTTACGACCAACAGCAATTGCTGCTAGCTATGCCCTCATGACAGGTGGAATTTAACCACTTTCTATTTCTTGCCTATCACACAACAGAGCAAACACAATGACTCCTGCCTGACTGATCCACTGCCCTGCTTGACCCAGTTGTCAAGTGTCTCTTTGAATCCATAAAAAAGGAGAGCACATACCCTTTACAAGATCTTCTCATATTTTCCTGTGAGACTTTAGAATGGTGTGTGCATAATCTGGTCCGTAAATGCCTACAAGATCATTATCACCTCTCTCTATTTAAACCACACATTTCTTCTTGCTTTTCCTGAACTGTTTCAAGTTGTTCTTACTTTAAGGCCTTTGAAGTATCTCTTGCCTCCTCCAAAATGATTTTTCTCCTGCTCACCATATGCCTGGCTTTTTATAATTTAAATTTTTTCCAAAGCATTCTGCTCAATGAAACCTTCCCTACCTACCTTATTTCAAACTGTGCTTTGTTTGTAGTTGAATGTCAACTTTTTACCTTTTTGTCATGTATTATTTTCTTCCTAGATTTCATGTTTTAAAATCATGGATTTTTTGTTTACCTAACTCTTGGCTATCTTTTTGCTACTATAAAGTAAGTTTCATAGGGCAATTTGTATAATTTCTCACTGAATTTCCAGTAATTAGAACAGTCTTAGAACTGTAGGTTTTTCCTAACTGTTAAAAGACTGAATATAAGTGAGTAAGTAAAATGTTCTAGTACTTATAAATGTCATCCCAGTCACATAAGCCTTAAACAGAAATCCTTTATTCTTTATGGTGCAGTGACACTTCCTTTTGTCCCAGAGGCCTGTATAGTCTCCCTGACTGCACAAGCCAATGTATACCACATTGGATACATGGCAGCTTAGTTTTTATATTACAGATCTTGAGATAAGTAAAGTCAAAGCAGAGAGTATAGTGAAAAATATTACATTCAGGTTTATTAAGGAAAGGTTTTCACAGCTAAATGGTCTACATGAGGTAGGTATGATCTTGTGCTTAAGGAGCTCCCAATCTGGAGGGGAAATATCAAGTATCCTTTTGTATTATTTATTTTTTAAAAGCACCAACTATACTTCATCTTTGTATTCATACTGTTCTGAACATTTTGGTAAGCGAGTAGAACGTCAATAAAAGTTTTTTAAACACATGGACAAACTAATCCATGAAATCACAAAATTTTAAGTGCTGTTCTATGTCTGAGCTTTATGACAGTGCTAACTAATCTCGGTCAATATAACAAAACTATTGCCTCAATTAGAGATATACTGCATAAAATTCATTATTGCAATTCCCTTTATAGGTTGGATTAACAATGCATTGTGAAGGTCCACAATTATCCATCTTGTAACTCCAATTCTTAGTTCAGTGATTATATAAGAAAGAAAAAACCCAAAGCATAGAATACTTAGATGCCCCGGCAGCAATCAGGGAGTATTAGAGAGAATGCCAGTCTGACATGATTATCAGAAGTGAGGTGGTGAAAATCATATCAACAAACATATAGATTTCTTTACCATGTTTCTACATAAGACATGAGCTCTAAGATTCTTTCTTAAATACAGGGAATCACAGCATACGGTAATTATTTAGTATAAGACTGTTCTTTCTGGAATACTGCTGACCAACACAACAGACACCAAATGCATGACAATCTACAGCTCCTCATTGACTCTTGTCTTAGAGATTTTTATGAAATATAAAATATAAATATATCAATACACCAGTGATATCTGTCATGATACAGGTAACTAACCATATGGATGTGCCTAGGACTAAGAGGCTCTAGGGCTTGGAATTTTCAGTGCAGAAAAAGGAAATCTCCTGGACAGTCAGAACAAACTAATTATCTTCATCATGGCATAATGAAAAAACTATACAACAACATTGGTTATTTGAGAAATGCAAATTAAAACAGCACCAAGATTCCATCTCACCTCAGAAAGAATGGCTATCATCAAAAAGTTAGCTAATAACTAATGTCGGAGAGACTGTGGAAAAAGGAACCCTTCTCCATTTGTGGTGGGAGTGGAGACCGGTGTAACAACTATGGAAATCAGTGCAGAGATTACTAAAACATCTAGGATTAGAAGTCTTGTTCAACCAGTTATTTTCCTTCTGGTTATTTTTCTAAAAGAACTGAAAATGTTTTACTTCAGAAATACATGTGCATCCATATTTATAGCAGTACAATTTGTCATAGCTAAACAATGGAAACAACCAAAATGCCCCTCAACAGAGGAATGGATAAAAAAGATATTGTTATACAGTGGAACATTACTCAGCTATAAAGATAAACTTGAAGCTTTTATAGATAAATGTATGCAACTGGAGACCATACTCATAAGTGAAATAAATCAGACCTGCATGTGTAAACCTTGTATTGTCTCCCTAGTTTAAGTCTGAAAGAGTAAATAAAATCTGAATGATACAATAGACATTGTGAAAGTGAATGAAAATGTTTAGTAGGAATGAACAACTGGGATGTATTTACACATATATAGATATATACAATAGCTAAGATAATTATACTATTGATTTCTATTGGCTTAAAGGAAGAGTTAATTTTTAAACCAGTTTCACATGCTTATGTCTGTTAATTTGAACAACTACTTTGAAGGCAAGATAACATATACCATTGTTGAATTCCCATCATCTTGTTTTTTGAAATCCTGTACTATTTCTAATGCTTTTTAATTATTTCTATTATCTTTAAAATAAAAATTAAAAAATATTGAGGAGCAATATCTTCTTTCCAAATATATCTGGTCAGTCTTAGCAATTAGACATATTTTAAGTCTCACTTCTTTTATGTGTTTTATACTTAATGATAAAGAAGAAAGTCTAAATTATAATACATGTGAAACAGTGAAATGAGAGAAAATTCTATTTGATGTGTGTCTTTTTTTTTTTTTTAACATTTGCAAGATTAAGAAGATCAACAGTTAGCTGCTTTTATAATATTTATGACGCCTGGACTCAAGGTAATGAATTTCATCTCCAATCAAATTTTATAACTGATTTCATTTACCTGTGACTAGGAAAGAGAAAGCTTCAGAAGACTTTCCCTAAATAATCAGAAGGAAAAGTTAGTTTTATCATAAGAACACAAGGGGGAAAAAAATCTGTGTTTAATATGCCATCACTGTGTATCTCTGCCTTTTGCAGTAAAGGAAAACTATGGTCTAAATACAAACACTGAATGAAATGAGGTGCAGAAGATTGATTAATCAAAACCTGAAATCATAGTCTTCAGCTCCCTGCTTTATGAAATACTGGTGTGTCCTCTCCACTTTGACCAAGTGCCCAGTGAAGAGGATTCTTCCACAATATGAACATGTTTCAGAGCAAACTCTTACTCTATTTGATGGTTTTATAAAGGCTGGACCTTACATCTGTATACGGGTTTGGTTATTTGGGTAAGCCATAGCAGAGGAACACGACTTCCTCCATTAACTGTCTTACAACCAGGTTACACTGATTCAACTTAAATAAAAAAATCTCTGCTTTGCAATCCTTTTGTTCTCTTGGATGTCACAGCATCCTGCTCTATTCGCTTCCTTTTATAGTCTTCCTTCACCAAGCATTTCAGGAAAAAAGCTAAATAAAGATCACAGCCTGTTCCATTGTGTCCCCTTCTTCTTCATCATCTTCTTTTCCATTTGTGCAATGTTGTGGCACCTATTAACTACCAATGTTTTCAGAATGACATTATACAAGGTGCAGGCTGTACCACTGTGCCCTAAAAATATCAACAACTGCATTAGTCTCACAATAATTAATGGCAGGCATTATGCAAATGACAACTTTTTCGCTGCAAAATAATGACATTTCTTCATTTTGAGCAGAGTTATGCAAAACAATGAATTTAGGATGATAAATCACACAGGAGAATTAAGAAAGCCATAACGTTCCTGCCCAGGCAGGCAGAAAGATAGACAGACCAACAATTTAGAAGACATTGTTTGTTCTCACACCACTATAAAAAATCATAGCCAGTCGGCCATTAATGTGTGTGGGTTTTTTTTTCCTTCTCCCCTTTAGGCAACAATGCATAAGGGGATGCTAAATTCTAGCAATTGGATCATTACAAGTCACAAGCAAATTTTTCTTTATTAACCTTAATAAGTCATTCACTCAGACTATAGTCATCAGGCAAATAAAAAGTATCACATGCCATTCTGCTACACATTAACTAATTCCTTATGCAAACATCACAACATATAGCAATTACTGCCGCTCAAAAAAAAAGTCATTTTCAATTTATTTTATTGCTTTTATACTTGGCCATTTCCTGTAGCACATTATCGTTTCTTTCCATAACAACATGAAATGGAATGAAGAAGAATTTCAGTAGCAATGAGCCCTTGCTGTAGCCACATTTGTCATACCTTTCTTCCCACCTAGGGATGCTAAGGAAGGTTAGGGATAGGATAATGTCTATGTCTCCTCACACTAAATATCCAACAAGCTCTAACAGTAATGGTACATTCAGCCTCTGTCTCTGTGGCCAACAAAAAAAGCAGATAGGCGGAGAAACTCAGGTTTGTTTCCCACACTAGCTACCATAATGCTGGCAGGTTTCCTGGAGTCAGTAAAATAAAGTACAAATGTAGGTCTGGATCTGCCATTAACAGGTGAACATTAAAGTGAATACATGCAATGTTAACCTGAGAGATGCACATTATGATTAACAAGTATTACGAGAGTTTTTCATCTCGCTTCACACAGCCATAACCTTTCCATTTTAGTATTATAAGTGAGGAGCAATAATAAATACTGAATGTCCTCCACACCCACAATGTGTATCTGTCTGTTTGTCTCTGTCTGTCTCTCTCCCTCTGTTTGTTCTCTAACATCCTTTACCCAAGACTTTTGGGATATGAAATAAACTTTATATATTGCCAGTTGATTTTTTGTTCCATTTTACAGACTGACAAATTGATTGTGAATGACTAAAGGTAATACAAAGTTGTATGATGAAAAAGGTCAGATTTGACTATGTGTGCAGTACAATAATGGCTGAGGTCCATGGCCTCTTTCTCATGATCAAGAGTACTTTATCCTGCTGGTAAACAATTATGTTGAAAACAGCTAGCACAAGTCCCTTTTCCACACCAGGATGATCATCTCCCTCACTTGCCCTAAATATACCACCATTCTCCCCATTTAAGGTGGAACATTTCTAAACTACACACAGGAAAAGCTCCCTTTTCAGTTTCTCTTCTTGAAGGTAACAATATTTTGCAGTTCTCCTTAAATAAAATCTAGCCCATGCAGGATCAATAAGAATGATGCCCATTTCCCTAATGGCAGCCGATTGCCATTTGCTATTCAAATCAGACTAGATAAATTACAGTACATGCCAGGGAACAGGCCAGTGAATTAAGACAGGCCTCCAGAGGACCAGCGATATTATTAATCTTTTAAGACACTATCATATTTCTTCTTGACAAGCGTGCATAGATTCACAGACACACTGCACCCAGATTGAAATATCAGCTGCTGAAAAAAATCAATAATGTTAGAAACACAGTAATTTTTGGTTTGCTTGGCCTACACTATCCAACACTTGTACCCTTCTGTGCCACCTCTTCTCTCACTTCTCATTTCCCATTTCTCCTCCTACCTTTTTGCTTTTCCCTTTCCATTCTCTGGTTATAAAAGCTTGTAAGTTTAAATGACATAAAATTATGAAGGAGTTGTCACTGCTAACACTAGCCATTGGCTAAAGCATTGGTTTTCCATTGCTTGCTTGAAATGAAATTTTACTAGTTTGGTAAATGTTTTGGTGTAGGATTGTTCTTCTTTTGTCTTTAAAACAGACCTAGTGAACTTGGTTCTGTTATATGAAGAAGTACATATGTTTAGGGAAGGGGTCACAACTAAGAAATTCTATGTGAAATAGAACGAAGTGAAAAAGAAAATATTGAAAACTTAAGCAGAGGGACTGGGAGGATAGCTTGGCAGTCTAAGTGCATGCCTGGAAGTACAAGGATCTGTGTTTGATCCTCAGTTCTTCCTGCCATGCTGGCCCTGTGCCATGATGGCCACTGAAACCACACCTGTAATCCTACTGTTGGGGAGGCTGAGACAGAAGGATCACTATTAGTCTGAGCTGCGTAGTGAGGCCCTGTATAAATAAAAATAAATAAATAATAAACAAGTAGAAATGGAAAAAAAACAGCAGGTGAGGAGCACATAGAAATATAAAGGAAAGAACACAAATCTGTAAGGTAGGTGGATACAAGACAGTGTGAGATGGGAAGCAACTTCCAAATATATGTTGCAAACTTGAGTTTGACTCTATCTTTGTTTCCTGCACACTGTGATCCTGCCAGTTACTTAACTTTTCAGAACCTGGGTTTTATATGCATTAAATAAAACAGCATTAAAAAAATGCCTGATAATGTTTGCAAGAGTTAACTAGTATTATGTGTGTACTTTCTAAAGGTGTTTTGCAAAAGATTAAACATATGAATTTTATTTCTACTAGAGATTTCTTAAATTCTTTTTCTTTTTTCATTGGACTAAAATAGCATTAAAATAACTTTACATATTATTAATAAACAACTAGAATGATAACTGTTTATAGTCATACTCCTAGTAAGTGGTAGAATTTAAAATAGACCAAGATCTATTGAATCTTTGGCCACGCTTTTTACACTTTACTAGACAGAATCTTCATTTTCCATATCTATTTCTTCACATTTTAGGCTTTGACTTTTAATCTGTTGTTTTTCAACTGGGGAAGCAGATTAAAGAAATAAATACAAAACAACAAATGAGACAAAGAAACCCACCATGCTAATGTATCTTCATACTCTCTTAATGTCATTTCTTCCCCTAGTTACTTTCCATTTTTATTCTTCTTTTCATAGAGTAAGACTTATTGAAATATCTATACTTATTACAATATTTTAACTTTCTATTTTTTCAAACTACTATAGTTTAATTAGTCTTTCATCCATTCTACTCTACCATATATATATATACACTACTGCCAAATTCTTCAGTCATATTTTTATTCTCATCTTATGCATCTTCTCAGAAGAAAAATAACATGGTTAAACATTTCTTCTTGCTTGAAGTATTATGGATATTGTCTGAGACACTTTTCTTTCCAGTTTTTCTACCACTACACTGAGCACTTAAAATCTACTTAAGAATGATCACATTTCATATGTTACTAATAGTTCCTTCTCAACTTACACCTCAATGGTATAATCACAGTATATCTGACAAAGCAATGACTTCTCAAAGGTACTTATAAGATATTCTGGTTTTGAATGAGTAACCTAAGGATTTTCAAATCTAGAACAGAGCAGAAAATCTAGTTCCTGGCTTGGCTTAAAGTTTATTCAATATCTCTCACCATAGTTTTTATTAACAATTTTAGAATATCCATAAGTGACCTTTAAACTAGAAATTTCCCAAATCAGTAGATTTCTATATGTGAGCAAAACAGTGGGTTTTTTCCCACTATGTTAAAAAAGAGTGAAAGGACAGAATTATCATTATGGAACAGAATTATAGAGGCCTCCATAAAGAGTTTAAAACACATAGAGGTAATTCCTCACGTATAGTCTACTATACTCAATTCCTCCACTTAGATTTTTCCAACAATTATTCTTTGAGGTATACATGGCAAAAGATAAAGTAGAAAAGCATTCAACATGAATATGTTTTCAGTGCAGGCTGTACTCTGGCTCTGTATAAAAGCATGGATACTTTTTTAAGTAGATATGATATCCTCTTATATTCTTTCTTCTGCTCTGACATGGAGTTATAAATTTCACTTATGTCTTAGGTAAAGACACATCATCCTTTATGTACAAATATGAGTGGAGGGCTATACATACACAATGATTTCTTCCCTACATTTGATTTGGTTTTGATGACATTGAAGCTTACAAAAGTTCACTGACTTAATAAATACAACAAGGTAGCATAGGGTTGATCAAAACCAAAAAGTATACAAACACAATATTGCAGAGAATCTCAACATTTTTGGATATGATACTAAGAAAAAAGGGTCTTTATTTTTTTAAGGGAACAATATGGAATGCTATCATTTGAATGCAACCTGTACCTAGAAGTAAACTCTGCCTTCTTTTTCTGCTTAAATTCTTCCACTTAGCTTATCAGGCCCTAAACCAAATTTTTGCTTTACCTATACAAGAGTGAATACTCCATTTTAGGCCACAAGAACGTCAATATTAGCAAAATCTTCAATGTAAGACTTTAAACGCATTTGTATTTATTATTTTCATTCCTATTTTAGTATGTGAGCTGTTTCACCATGTTACACTTTAACCATATTAATGTGGGAGGGATCTCTGATTATCAACTAACAATTTTATAAACAGTTATCTGACATGTTAAATATTAACTTGAAAAATTTAACTCAAAATGCCAAACAAGCAGGAAAAGGCAGAAGGCCAGCACTTTCAAGGAGTAAAGATTTGTTGCTTTTAGTTGTCAGGTTCCACAGAAGAATGGAAGATAGTAAAAAGGGAGCACTCTGGTAGTAGCTGCATCATGTATAGGAAACAGGGGTTGATGGTAGTGTAGTATCAAGCAAGGAAATTTGAGACACTGGCTGCTTATCTGCAATATGAGGTCTGAATGGAAAATAATATTCTTTCCAGATGGAAAAGAATATTCCTGCTGATAGAAATCCAACTGATACTGCTCATGAAAATGCAGGAATGAAAAAAGGGGAAAGCTTTACTTTGTTAAAGAAACCAACAGAAATCAGATCCTGACACCACCTGGTCACACTGCCTGTCTGACACTGAAGCTCAGTGGAAGATGCCAGGTTCACTTTCCCTGTGGAAACAATAGAATAGAAGGAAGGCAGATCTTCCTAGGGAGTAAAGCTGAATCCTTGCTTTGGAGCATGAAGTTAGTAGGAACTGTGTTTTCAAGTTCTAAGGGGTCATTATCTGTCTATCAATTGATTGTCAGTTAACAGAATCATCACCAAAAAAGGGCAGGAAGCATTACACCAAGTTAGAAAGGCTTTCCTTATTTATTTGTTTGTTTGTTTATTTGTGGTTGGGTCAGCCCAGGTGGGGCTGGTGCAGCTTGTGGTACCTGGGATCGAACTGCACTCCTTGAGCTTTGCCTAAGTTTCCCTAACTGGGCGTTTTATTTCTGTTTTTATTTCGTCTTTTGAATTCTTAAATAGGGAGACTATATGATATTTACACATATGAAGACAACAATATGCAATATATTAAGTATTGAAACTATCCTACTAATTGATTTTGAAACTATCTCATTGCTATTTGTTTCTCAATAAAATCAATAAAAATAATTAAAAAACAGTAGAAGTTTTAGATCACTGAGCTATCTCGCCAAAGGATTTTCTTATGCTGGAATCATTTCACCATAAATGGTGACTTATGACTGCCTGCTTTGGCAGATACAGGGACTGGGATTTGATTCCTGGCATGTCGTTCCAACCTGGGCCCCTGGATGCATTCAGATGGAGATTGATACTGGGCATGGTGGTGCACACCTGCAATTCCAGCACTTGCTAGGCTGAAAACAAGAGGATCACTATGAATCTGGTCTGTATAGTGAGACCTTATAGACCCTGTACTAAATACATTTAAAAATTGACTTTTAGTTATGCTTTCTAACCTGAAAGTGTCAAGAAAATCCACATGGTCAGAAAATTTGCATGATCTTGATATCTATGTTATAGGAAAAATTGGATCATTTTTAATGCTGTTTCAAGCATGGTTAGGAATTATAAAGATCTCTCATTTTAGTATGTTAAAGATCAGTATCACTTGTAAATTTAAAAACATCATTAAACAATTTTCCACCGAATATATTTTATGTAGATCCCTTTTGCCCTATAAATGTACAGTAATAGTGAGGTCAAAAACATGAGTTGCTCTGATAAGATGTGACATTAGGTGAAAGGAGAAAAAAATGAAAGAAATACAAAAGGATGTGGCATTTATAATCATTGATACATACATTTGATTTAAAGAAATGAACAGCTCATTAGACCTTAATTTTCCTACTTTCCTCTACCTTTAATAGATACTTATTAGAAAATATTTAGACAATTTGAACTATACTGTGACTTTATAATACTTGTCACAGTTTATATGATACTTTTACATAAAGTATCATTTGCTTTCAGCAGGTACTATACTCTCTGTTTTGAAGGTAAGAAATTATCGGAATGGCCAGATAGCTCAGTGGATTGAAGAGGCTGCTTAGGCAGACACAGGGGTTGGAGGTTCAATCCCCAGCCTGCTGTGCTGGCCCCACCTGTGGAGCACTCTGAGAGCACTACTGAGACTGAGCGTGCCAGCGTGTACCTGTAATCCTAGTCCTTGGGAAGCTGAGAGCTGGAGAATCACTACAAGTCTGATCTGTGTAGCGAGACCCTGTAGACTCTGTAGACCCTGCACTAAATAAGAAACAAAAAAAAATTAAAAAAAAAAAAAAAAAAAAAAAACATTCATCCTACCACTGAAGTAGATGATGAAGAAAGAACTTAAAGAGAAAAACAGTAGCCAGCAGCAGTCTGGTTATTCCCATGAACATTCCTCATGTCACAGTATGAAATGGTGACTATGGAGTAAGAAAGGTTTTATAACTGCTATTGGAGGAGAGGCAAAGATGTCAAAATAATTTAAAGGAGGTATGGAAAAGACTGAGAAATAAAAAGCAAAGTCTGAGTAATTTGTGGTTGTGAAAAAGGGATTAGAACAAAGATTAAACTCCAAATTCAGAGCATTTGTTAATTTAGCATATAGAAATACCAATATGCTTGGCTTTCTCAAATAAATACTGTTGGGTAAAAATCAATGTGTATGGAGACACTGATCATCACATGTTGGATGAAAAATTGAAAGATTAACTATGATAAAGAATACCTAGTTGGGTTTGGAAAAATATATAAGATTTGGAAAGTGATAAAAAGATTTGAAGGGAAAGAATAGCATAAAAGCAGAAAATCGCAAGACATGATAAGTAGAAACAAACAAGTTCAAGTATAACAACAATAGTATTAGAAAAACTTCCATTTCACAGATGAGTTATAAGCAACTTTCTCAAGTTTATGTGCTTAATAAATGGTAAAACCAAGATTTCAATCCAGGTACTATGACTCTGGCACCTCTTCTTTTAACCTGTATGCTTTATGCTTTTCTTAGATATAGGGCCCTTAGTAGTAGATCTATCAAATGACCCCTCTTGTAATTGAGATTATATGAGTTATAAGAGCCTAAAATTCTTGGGATTCTTGATACAGGGATTTTTAGGCAGTGAGTAGAAAAGTAGTATTGTGAATAAGAGCAAGGTAACAAATCTTAATTACATTTTACATTTGTTTTTAGTGGTCCAACTGCTTTTTGGAATTGAAATGTCAAGTTAAAAATCACAAAAGAAACCGAAACACCAAATCTTAAAGGTCTTTGAAGATAGATACTGGCAGATTTTCTCTCCTGAGTTCACTAACACATATCTGGAATATGCACAGTTTCTGATATATAAAGGACAAATACAATATTGTGTTTAATGTTCACTTAAAGGGATATTAAATGTAAATGAGAAGAAAGTGATAGGCAAGTACAGTCAGATGAATATGCCCAAGAGTCAGATAATTCCTGGTTCAAATAATATGTCAGACATTTTATATCTATATAAGATAGAAAGGTTACTTTAAATGTTCTGTGTAAATGAAGTAATAATTCATAAGAAAGCCCGAGATAACTTTCTGGATCCAATGGTTCTACTAAATACATGAGTGTATGCAAAACTGAAAAAAGAACGTCTCCAAAGGTTCTTTTCTGTGCCAGAAGAAAATCTACAACTTTCTTTTCTTTTATAAATTTATCAAATTATATCTAGACCTTAGGGAAAAAATCTGCCAAATAATAACCAGAAAATAAATTATTTTCAGAGAAGTAAAAATGAGAGTTTCGATGAAAGGGGAGATTTTAATTGCAGAAGACATATCAACTGAATGGCTTAGCCTGGACTTCTGGGATCAACAACAGTCAGTAGGACATATATTAAAGAAAAAAAGCCAAGTTTAATTAGCATTAAGATTTTATACAGCTTGGCTCTTCCCTCCCACACCTTGTAAGATTCCAAAGGGTCAAGCTTCTTTCAATCAGTCTCTCTCCCATCCTTTTCTCAGTTGCTGTCATGACAAGCCAATGGGAGAATGCCATCCTGATAAAAACAAGATTTGAGTAATTACTGCACTGTGGCTGGTTGTTGATTGAGCATCATTTTATTTCTTCCGATCACACAGGTCCTTGGACTTCACAGCTCTGTGTTTCAGATGAGGGTGATGCTGATTATATTATGACATTACAGCAAAGACAGGCAGATCAGACAAAGTGAATTTCACTCAGTAATTAAACTGCAGTTTCTTTCCTAATGTCCAGGGCAAGAATAATCGAAAGGTAGCTATCTCTTTATCATTCCGATCAGTCCTGGGATTTGAAGGGTGAACTCTGATTTGAATGCTATCCCTGAATCTGGCTGACTGGTGGCCCTACATCTGTGTAACATGGAAAAATAACAGTAGACCAAGATATATTTACAAGATTATGCCCTTAACTTTTATTTATCTAAATGAAATGCAAATAAATTCAAATACACTGCAATTTCTATTTCTTCATTTTGTCTTACAAAAATGTCTATTAAGAAGAACAGGTCCATCCAAACCTCACAGCATTTTATGAAAGGTTTTCCATAATTACACTTAGCACCATGCTCTAATGGTATTTTTTTCTTCCTTTTCATTATCTCATTCTCAATCTGCATATTTGCATGATTCAAGCAACAGCGTTTCATGATGCTCACAGGTTCTACTGACATAAAAATTTCAGTGTAAGATTTATGGAATAATTTTATTTCATTCAGTTGTTTAATACATGTGATTCCCAATTCTTCATAGACTAATAGGCTGCATCTTTGATTCTCAATCCTAGACTCTCATAGAAGCAACTATACAGCTTTGTAAATAATGAGCCACCTAGCCTCCACTACATTTCAAACAACACAGATTCTTTAAGATATAGAATAATTTACATATTCTTGAAATCAATATGTTACTTCAGTGTACAGAGTTGAGAACCACTGAGTCAGCTATATGGTATATCAGCTGTATTTGTAAGAGATTAACCAAACACAATGTTGTTGAGGGAAATGAAGCTTGGTTTTTAGTATGGAAAATGTATTCATAAAAAAGGGGAAGGGTCAGCCTGTGAGTGAGATCTCCAGGCCCACCACGCCGGAGAGACCTTTCCCAGCAATCCCCTTTCCCAGTGATCCCCAGTTCCACCTCAGGGCCCCAAACCCAAAACAGCTCTGCCCCAGACCCACAAAAGCCCAGGACCGCCTAACTAGAGAGCAACCTGTGTGAGACATGAGGGCCAACTCCGGCAAATTTCCAGATACCTACCCCAAAGCCAGCCAAGAGAATGGGAATTTTCAATACTTACTCTGCATCCCAGTTTGATTCCTGCTCGGCTGACCAGGGAACCAACAGAGGGGAACCACAGGAGCTGCAGCAAAAAGGAACTGAACAAAACAGGTAGATCCAGGCAAGGCATAACTGGATAATCTCAAACTTAATAGACTGGCACCCAAATCTCATTACACCCTAAGGTTATAGCTGCACCAAACTCTACACCAAAGGTCAGAGATCAGTGCTACAGAAAATGACAAAAACAAGGAGAAAAATGCAATCTCAGGCCTCCAGTCCACCAGTAAGTGCAGAGGACACTAGCTCACCTGAAATGAATGAATTAACAGAAACAGAAGCAAAGGAACAACAGATGAAAGGTATAGAGGAACTCAGATGAGAATTAATTCCTGAAATAAAAGAAATATCTGCATGCATAGTATCTGAAATAAAGAATCAAATCCAGAAACATCTGGGGGAAAACCAATGGTCAGCCAGAACAAGTGCAGAGAGCACTATTCCAGCTGAAATGTATGAATTAACAGTGTCTGCAGCAAAGAAACAACAGCAGAAAGGTCATGAGGAACTCAAAGCAGAAACAACTTCTGAAATCAAAAAAGAATTCTTTGAAACAAGAGAATTCTTTGAAATCATAGTATCTGTAATACAAAAACAAGTCTGGAAACATACAGAGGAAACCCAACTTGGAAGAAATTCTGCAGAAAAAAAAAATTAATAACTACCTCTAAAGAGGACGTGGAGAAAAAAATAGAGATCAGAAATATGACACATTCCTGGAATGAACAATACAGAAAAGAAAAAGAATGCATGAAACAGAATCAAAGAGATATAGAAAAACTAAAAATATCAATCATGAGTCTACAAAACTGTTTGAATGAAAGCGAAGACAGAGTTTCAGATCTTGAAGATGCTGGTGTAGCTAGTGAAAAGGTGAGAAAGGATCTCTTAAAAACAACAAGAATGCAGGAAAAAATAATCCACCAATAATATCACTTGCAAGATGATACCAGGATGGACAATGTGAGGTTAATTGGTATCAACGAGAATGAAGGAGTCAATACAAATGACATAAAAAGAACTTGGGAGAAGCAATCGAAGAAAACTTCCCAAATATGAGGAAACAATCCAACATCAGGTAACCGAAGCATACAGAACACCAAATAACTTCAACCCAAGTAAAAACACACTGAGACATATAATAGTCAAGATCCCAGAAATCCAAAACAAGAATAATACACTGAAAGCTGCTAGAGAGAAGAAGCAGATTACATTCAAAGGAAAAAATCCATCAGAATTACAGCCGAGTTCTCTACACGAACCATGAAGGCAAGGAGAGCATGGAGCAGAGTTCTTCAAGTGCTATATGAAAACAATTCCATCCCAGATTATTATACCCTGCAAAATTCTCTTTCAAGGTTGATGGAGAAGTTAAATACTTCCAGACAAAGAACAACTAAAGAATATCATGATGACAAAGCCATCCCTACACAAGCTATGGAAAGAGGTTCTAGAGAGAGATGAAAATGAACAGAACTCCACAAATGAGAAGAAAAGGAACCCACTAAACAAGAGAGACAATTAAACACAGGATACAGAGGAGTAAATAACAGCACGGAAATATCATGACAAACATTTCAATTATAACCATCAATGTAAATGGAATCAATTCACGAATTAAGAGAAATAGACTGACACAGTGGATTAGAAAACAAAATCTAACAATATGCTGTATACAAGAAATACACTTTAATTCAAAAGACAGTCATAGGCTCAAAGTCAAAGGATGGAAAACAATCTTACATGCCCCAGCACCTCAGAAAAAAGCAGAAGTAGCAATTCTGTTCTCAGACAGTCTCAACTTCAAATCAAGAATGATCAAACGACACAAAGAAGGCCACTACATATTAGTCAGGGGAAAAATTCAAGAGGAAGAGGTAACACTCGTAAATATCTATGCACCAAACACAAGAGCACCCAACTATGTAAGACAAATCTTAATGCACATGAAAAACCTAATATCTAAGACCACGATGTTAACAGGAGACATTAACACTCCCTATCTCACAAAGACAGATCAACCAGAAAAGAAGTTAGCAAGGAAGTAGCAGAACTGAACCAGATCTTGGAACAAATGGACCAGGTGGACATATACAGAGTGGTCCATCCAACCACAGCAGAATACACATTTTTTTCAGCTGCACATGGGTCATTTTCCAAACTAGATGACATGCTAGTCCAGAGGTCATGTGTAATTATACGCAAGAAAACAGAAATTATCCTAAGCCTGTTATCTGACCACAGTGCAATGAAACTTGAAATGAATGACAAAAGAAACCAGAAAAAACCGCTAAATTTATGGAAATTAAACAACACTCTACTCAGCAATCAATGAGTCACAGAAGAAATTAAATAAGAAATTCAACAATATCTACAATTCAATGAAAATTCAAGCACAACTTACCAGAATTTATAGGATGCGATGAAAGCAGTTGTTAGAGGGAAAATCATTACTATGAATTCACACATTAAGAAAACAGAAGGAGAATGAATAAATACCCTAATGTTGCACCTCCAACATATAGGAAAAAAGAGCGATCGAAACCCAGGGTGCAAAGACGGGAAGAAATCATAAAGATTAGAGCAGAAATTAATTCAATTGAGATAAAGAAAACAATTCAAAGAATCCACAAATCAAAAACCTGGTTCTTTGAAAGACTAAATAAAGTTGATAAGCCTCTATCAAACCTCATCAAAAAGAGAAAAGAAAAAATACAAGTACATGCAATAAGGAATGAAAAGGGTGAAATCACCACAGACCCAGTGGAAATTCAGAAGATTATCAATAGCTACTTCGAGAATCTTTATGCACACAGAATAGAAGACTCAGAAGAAATGGACAGATTCCTCAAAATGTACAAATGAGAAAAACTGAACCAAAAAAATATAACAACTCTCAATAAGCCAATAACAGCGAACAAAATACAAAACATAATAAAAAGCCTACCGACAAAGAAAAGTCCAGATCCTGATGGATTCACAGCTGAATTCTACAAGAAATTTATAGAAGATATAATCCCTACAGCCCTCAAACTCTTCAATGAAACTGAAAAGGAGGCAGTCCTTTCTAAATCATTTCTGGAGGCAAGTATAGTACTGATTCCAAAACAAGGGAAAGACACAACCAAGAAGGAGAACTACAGGCCAATTTCCCTTATGAACATAGATGCAAAAGTACTCAATAAGATCCTGGCAAATAGAATACAGCAAATCATCAAGAAGATCATACACCATGACCAGGTAGGCTTCATCCCAGGGATGCTAGGGTGCTTCAATATTTGAAAATCCATAAATGTAATACACTATATTAATAGACTGAACTCTAAAAACCACATGATCATCTCAATTGATGCAGAAAAAGCTTTTGACAAAGCCCAACATTCATTCATTTCCAAAGTCCTACAGAAAATTGGAATAGATGGACTCTACCTTAACTTGATAAAAGCCATTTATGAAACCCAAAAGCTAATATAATCCTAAATGGGGAAAAACTGAAATCTTTTACTCTTAAATCAGGTACAGGACAAGGATGCGCCCTATCACTCCTATTCAATATAGTTTTGGAGTCATTAGCAACAGCCATTAGAAAAGAGGGAGAAATAAAAGGTATAGAAATAAGTAAAGAAGAAATTAAATCATCACTATTTGCAGACCAGATGACATTTTACTTGGAAGACCTCAAAAATTCCACCAAGAAACTACTAGAACTAATACAGAAATTCAGTAGCATAACAGAATATAAAGTCAATACTCAAAAGTCAATGGCATTCCTCTACACAGACAACAAGCACACTGAGAGGGAAACAATAAAACAATACCTTTTACAATAGCACTGTGGAAAATGAAATACCTTGGAATTCACTTAACCAACGATGTCAAACATCTTTTCACAGAAAATTACAACACTCTAAGAAAAGAGATCATAGAGGATTTCAGAAAATGTTAAGATAATCCATGCTCATAGTTAGGAAGAACCAACATCATGAAGATGGCCATACTCCCAAAATTGCTGTACAGATCTAATGCAATTTCTATAAAACTTGCACCAACATACCTCCCAGACCTAGAGAAATCATTCCTAAAGTTCATTTGGAAACACAACCGACCTAGAATAGCAAAGGCTATCTTGGCCAATGAAGACAAGGTAGGAAGCATCACATTTCCTGATTTGAAATTATATTACAAAACAACTGTGATAAAATCAACATGGTATTGGCAATGAAATAGACCTGAGGATCAGTGGAATACATAAGAAGACACAGAGGCATCTATGAACACACTCAGCCATCTGATCTTTGACAAAGGGGCCAAGCAAGCCTACTGGAAGAAAGATAGCCTCTTTAACAATGGTGCTGGAAAATTTGGCTTTCTACATGCCGAAAACTAAAATTTGACCCAGGTCTATCATCACACACTAAGCCAACGTCAAAATGGATTAAAGATCTAAACATTAAAATGGAAACACTCAATCTCCTGGAAGAGAAAGTAGGAGGAACTCTTGAAGACACAGGGGTAGGTAAAGAGTTCATGAGCAAACATATATTTGCACGGGAAACACTTGAAAGAATCGACAAATGGGATCAACTCTTCTTGAGGAGTTTCTGTACATCAACAGAAATTGTCAACAAAGTGAAAAGACAACACACAGATTTTGAAAAAATCCCAACTAATAAACAATCAGAAAAAGGTCTGCTGTCTAGAATATATAAAGAACTAAGATACAACAGAGCCCTCAAATTTAAACACCCAGTTCAGAAATGGGCATCTGAGATGAATACACACTTCTCAGAGGACTAAATTAATGAAATTAATAAAAAGAGGAAAAAAAGGCTCAACATCGCTAGCCATCAGTGAAATGCAAATAAAAACAACATTGAGATATCATCTCACTCCAGAAAGAATGGCTATCATCAGGAAATCAAACAACAACAAATGCTGGAGAGGATGTGGGGAAAAGGGAACACTTCTCCACTGCTGGTGGGAATGCAGACTGGTGCAACCATTGTGGAGATTAGCGTGGAGACTCCTCAAAAAAGTAGGACAGGAAATCCCATTCCAGCTGGCTATCCCCCTACTGGGAATTTTCCCAGAGGAACTGAAAACATTATATCATAGTGATATATGTATTCTTATGTTTATAGCTGCTCAATTTGTGATAGCAACATCTTGGAAACAATCAAGATGTCCGTCACATGAGGAATGGTTGAAAAACATGTGGTATTTCTATACAATGGAGTATTACTCAGCTATAAAGGGTGATAAACTTGAAGCTTTTATATTGAATTGGATGCCACTTAAACACATACTCATAAGTGAAATAAACCAGAGACACATGTGCAAATATCATATAGTCTCCCTAGCATAAGAATTCAAAGGAAGAAATACAAATAGAAAGGTACAACAACAACTGAAAAGAATTGATTCAGGGCAAACTGAATGGCATATGCTGCAGGGTACTAATCAGCTTCTCTTCTGGATGGTTAACAACCTAAGTTCAAAGATCAAAATTGGAGAAATAGAAGAGCCTCGAAGCCAGCCAAAATTTTGGCCTTAGCCTTTCAAGGTCAGCAAAGACTCAGGATATAGGAGAACCTGTACTGCAATATCATGAAAGGCAGTTGTGCCCCAAATTTTCTGAACAAGGACATTACGGAGCCACAGACGAAAAAGATTGATGATGTATAGTGTGCCTGGGGAGATTCACATGGAGAGAAAACTTTCTCTCAGGCTCTCACAGAGAGCAAACTGTTCAAGCACTGGCCATGACTCATCCACCTGGATGA
>PVKA01000374.1:168676-211274 GCA_004027165.1 Ctenomys sociabilis
ATCTACAGAGCAAGGTACAGGATTACAAGATAAACCCTGAGGGGACTTGACTGACCTCAACAGAAATAAGAGCTACATGTTTTGGTTTATGGGGCTTGATCTGTCTTGGTCTTAACCATCCAAAAGATAAGTATAAAAATGAGGTATATAACATGGGGCCATAATGATAAGTTGAGCTGTAAATGGCTACAATCAACAGCTTCAGATAACTAACTATTGTTGTGGAATGCTGGACTGTGTTGGATTGTGTTGCCGAGTTCAGGCACCTAAATTGGTTAAATGACAATGGAGTGCTCATGTTTGCCAGGTCTAGACAAAAAAAAAAAAAAAGGGTATATGATATGTCTGTATAAACAGTACAGTTAGGATAAATATGCTGTGCTTCTGCATAATTCTATGAGAAGCAAGATTTGCACTAGTAGTGGTTGGACAAGATATTATGTTGGCTTCTAGTACTATGGACAACCACGAGGAAGATAATAAAGTAGAAAGTATTAATTATTGAATCTGTGATTAATTATTAATTATTATTAAGTATTAATTACTGAATTCAGCTATAAAAAATAAAATAAGTAAATGGCTACACTCTCTTAAGTCACTGATCAAAGACATCTGCTATAATAATGCATGTAATATGTATGCACCTTGTACGATACCAAAACATTATGAAAACAGTTTGCAATATATTAATTTATCAGATCTGTCCTGTTAATTTGTCTTGAAATTGCCTCATTGCTATTTGTTCTTCGCTTATAAATAAATAAATAAATAAATAAATAAATAAATAAATAAAAGAAAAAAACGTGAAAGGGAAACCTAATTCCAGTAGTCTTTGTATAAATACTCAGGTTTGTATAGAGATATATACTTGTGCAGATATATACTCTGGTTTCTACAGAACAATAGAAGACAGTCATAAAACACACAGAGTTATATTGACTACACTTCCATTTTTCTGTCTCATAACCCTGGAGGTGATATTTTCTTGTCTGAGCTCACTACATAGTAATGTTACAGGTACCAACCATATGATGTAAGATGTGCGTTGTCTAACATCATAGGAACTCATAGTTTCAAAACAAACTTGAACTTAGTGATCATGTATTTAAACCTATTCTCTATTTATGGGCCTTTTTTAGAAAAAGAAAGGTAAGATTAAAACAATAGGACTGCAATGTTTGATCCCTGTTTCAGAGTTTAAGACCTTACATTACAGAATCGATTAGAATTTAACTACTAGCTGGGAAGTTTTCAGATACTTACTTTTCTCAACTAAACAGATTATCTAGGCTACTACCATTTTGAACCAGGGTGCTCACAGGTTCTCTTCTCAAAGCACATTCTTTGGTTTTTGGAAGTCTGAGGCTGCAAAAGCTAGAATCCTGCTTCTTTTTAGCAAGAAGACCTCTTCTGCAGTACACAGTTTTACTGGATCTTCCTTTGTGGCCAAACTCCCGATGTTTTAAAACATCCCCTTGTAATCTTTGCTCTTGAGTCTCCAAATAGAGTTGGCCAGAGCCCCCCAATAGTAGCCATCTCATCACCTCAACATTAGACTCTCTTAAATTTCTTCTGCAAGATTAATAAGTTCATTGCTCATCTCAGCCTCAGGGCAACTGTCTGGACATGAACAAACTGTAGATGGACTTTCTGCTAAGAATATATTGTATGGAGTTCAGTAGCCAATACAGTCCTTGCCACTAGAATCCTTCTCAGCCTAGGGCTCTACCAGTATCATTTCTCTCATCATTCTGGTCCTCTAAGTTATGAATAGAATTTCCCACTCAATAGAGCTTAAGGCACTCAATGGCTGTTTCTTCAGTATTAGTCCCAAATCCTTGCAATTTTTTTCCACAATCCAATTCCAAAGGCTCTTGTATAGCCACTCTGATGATAAAACTCTCTGGTACTAAAATCTTGGAGCTTGCATACTTTTCTTTTGCTGAGACAAAATATCCAATACCCATCATTAAAGGAGGAAAAGTTTACTGTATCTCACATTTTATAGAGGTCAGCCCATATTGGCTGACTCAAAGGCAGGTTGGCAGGGCAGAGTGGCATCACAAAGGAAAAACAATTCTTGCTGAGCAAAAGGCAGCAAAGTAGTGAAGTGGTGAACAAGCACGAAGCAGCAAGCAATAGCAGCAGCCTTCTTTCTGTCCCTTATCTATTATGCAGATTATCTGCTCTTAGTGTTGGTAGCATTCTCACTCAGGGTGGTGCATTCTTAACCCTAGCAACACACTGTGAATCAATCCCAGCATCACATCCTTAATTCCAGTATCAAACACATTAGATCTAACCACTTCTAGAAGGTTCTACCTAAGACTGCATGAGGCTTTGGGGATATACCTAGATACAATCCATAAGAGTATCTTATAGAACAATTAGAGTATCATATTATTACTTATTTGAGCTTGATATACAAAAGTATCAAAACCAAGTAAAAGTCTTTTGAAGACAAATGCAAAGAATTAGAGTTGTCAGTGAGCTTCAATGTCTAAAAATTATCATTTTTCAAACTTACAGATCATTTTTTGGGAAGACTTGTTTCACCAGGAAAATACGGAATGAATCCAAATAGAAATGGTTTTCAAATTTTATTGAGCCTAACATCACCTGGAAATGATCCTTAGAAATGCAAATTGGTGGGCTTCAATCCCAGAGATTCTGATTCACTATGCAGGGGCAGAATTTAGTAATTTGCACTTTAGCAACCATCCAGGTGATTCTGACCAGGGCGAAAGAGCCTCATTTTGATAAAGACAGCTATGTAGGAATGGAAATGAGGGAAACACTTATTACCAAAATAACCATACAGTGTGGCCTAAATTGCAGGAGGCCATGATATGAATTCCTTAGGTGAGAATTCAGTTCCACAAATGTAAATCTTGTGCAAATACAGTGTTTTCACAGACTATGATTATACTGATACATTAAAAAAATCTAATTTTCCTTTAATTAAATATACTTCCTGAATAATTGTCATTTAGCTACCTACACTACCTTCAATTTTTATCACCATTGGGAACATGTGAGTACACAGGTATGGGTCAGATTCATTATATCATCTTTTTTTTTCTTAGAAAATAATGTCGCTTTCTGAAAACTGGTAAAATCCTTACAAAACCAAAAGGAGTTACTTTTTCTCTTCTAAATGTTTTGTGGAAAGAAGTGTTTTCAGCGCAAGGCCTGAGTTCAATCCCCAGTTCTGGCAAAAAAAAAAAAAAAATCAGAAAGAAGTGTTTTCAAATATACCAGTGAAAACTTTTGAAAATCAATGTGTGATTGTGAGGTGAATATTTAAAATGCAACTGACATAATAATTTGCTATGATAAATATGTTTAACCTACAAAGAAGTACTGTTTTAGTTTAAGGACGATCTTAAACATTTCATTCCCAAATATTTTTCTAGGGAAAAGATGATAAGACACATTTTACAACCATGTTTAGAGTTTGCGATGTAATACGAAAAAATATGCATTAACTCTATACTAAAAGTTCTTGCCCAAGATATAAAAGAATTATGATTTTTAATTTCAAATGAGCACACAACTGAGCTGGAGACAAAACAGACATCTACACAGAAAACTGCACCACCATTTCACTGTATGAGCTAGGACAAGTTATTTCTGATATGAAAACCTTAGGTGTGTTAATTCTCAAGGCATTTCTGCTAACTAGAAGTGGAAAGTTATTGTTTATTACAAGAGTTGGCAATCTATTACAGTATAACCAAGATAGATTACAGCTAAAACATAAATGAAAGGTACAATGAAAGCTACAGGAAGACAAAATTAAGTAAATATTGGCACCATGTAAGGTTTTTGTAAGGAGGTGATATTTGGGCTGGATAATGTAGAGTGGATAACTGATAACAGCTAAATCCTGAAAGTAGCTTCCATATCCATCAACAGACAAATAGATGAAGAAAAATATGGCACCTATACATAATGAAGTACTACTTGTATATAAAGAAGAATAAATTTAAGCATCTTTAGGAAAGTGGATACACCTGGAAAACAATTTTAAATTAATTAAATGAGACACATTATCTTAGATACCATACAGTTTCTCTCATTTCAGTAATACTGAGTACAAACAATGTGCAAAATAAAAGAGTAATATAAAAAATCAGGGAGATAGGTCCTTTGCAAATGGGAAGGTATTCAATGGACTCATGGTGAAAGGAAGAAAAAGGGAAGGAGCATAAAAATATTTAATATGCATCCTGAATTGTAACAAATACTTGCAAGGAATATAAACATTGCATGTTTCAATTACGTTTTGTCATAGTTGCCTCAATGCTCCCAAATCAATTCAAAACCTTAACACTTCATGGTCATCTTGATTTTAAGAAAGAGCCGAAATTGACTGGGTCCAGATCCAGTGAATATAGGGACTATGATACACCACAATATTTTTAATGCTTTTACAAGCCTGCTTTTCCAGGGCTGGCTTTTGGTGGTAATATTCTCTGTACTTTTTTTTAATGACCCCTCATAAAGATACTCATGAAAGATGACATCAGAACTACTTCAGACAGTGGCAAGAAAAATAAGAAAAGTGTGTTTGAGGAGAGGAATTTTGAAGAGGATTAATGACAATGTGTCTTTCACTGTAACATTTTTTTGTTGTTCTTATTTTTTTTTTTGTATGTATTTAATACAAGCTCTACACAATCTCACTACACAGAGTGGATTAGTATTGATCCTTCCTGTTTTCAGCCTCCCAAACCCTGGGATTACAGTTGTGCACTAGCAAAACTAGTCTCATTCCTCTCAGTGGGCCCCAGGGGTGGGGTGTGTATGGCAGGCCAGAGATGGAACACCCAGTCCCTACATCTGCCTAAGCAGGTGCTTTAGTCCACTGAGCTATCTGGCTGGCCCAATAATGTTTTAAATTTAGACATATATACATTGGATCAAACTATGAAAATCTGAAAGATGCTAAAATACAGTTTTACTCAAAGTGGAATAGGCTCAGGAACTGTGATCATTGCCTAGGGTGAAACATAGCAGAGCTAGAAGATGAACGCAGAAATGTACTACATGATACCATTCTTTTTCCACCAAATCATAGATGAATTTCTGACTTTTACACATTTACTTATAATAACTGCCCCTTAAGAGGCAGCTTACTGAATCTTAAAGAAATACAGCACAATAACATTGTTTATATTTTTATTTCATTCACTTATGCACGTGTGTGTGTGTGTGTGTGTGTGTGTGTGTGTGTGTGTGTTCCTGAAGTGCTAGAGATTGAACCTAGGTATTTATGCATGCTAGGCAAGGACTCTACTGCTGACTTACACTCACTGTGCTTTTGTTCATTCTAGTTACTGTTTAGTTACTTCTTCATTGAGAAGATGTGAATCTTTTTAACATAACTTAGTCTCTAAAGGGAATAAAGGAGATGCATTATTTCCTTGGTTTAGAATGCTAATTTTGTCACTCCAGTTATAGTTGCAAGAGCAACACAGCTCAGTTTTGACTAGAATAGTACTTGCAAGAAGATATACCAAAAGAATGATCAACACAAAGGCTAAATTCTGATATAGTCTCAACTTTAAACTATTAGATTCTGAATAAGTGGTCACATATGATTATTTGAATAAGGAATAACCATAGAGGGCATGTGAACAAAATAATTTTTCCATTTAGAGTTATGAACACGAAACTTTCAAAACTATCAACATAGACATTGAGACCTTTTGGACAAACTAATAGACCTCCCCTTGTGTTTATTTTTTACCTGCATTTACTTGTATCATTAGTGGAGTAGTTTCTTTTGTTTGCCTTTAAGATGCTTATCTTCTCCCATCACATTTATAACACAGCTTCTGACTCGGAGCATGTACAAGTTTGGCAAAGTGAAGTTTTCTTGTAAAAGACATAGGTTTCATCTCGAGGTCATGTTGAGAAATTCGAAATCAAGGGGGTCTAGTACATAAGTAAATATTTATGAAATTACACTGAACTTTTTTTGTTTTGGTGGAACCAAGGATTGAACTCAGCCCCTTGCGCTTGCCAGGGAAGTGCTTATTCCACTACAATCTCCCCAGCAATGAATTTTTTAATATTAAAGAGAAAAACTTACTAAGACAAAATTGTTTTATATTGTGAATTTAATATAGTCTTTATAGATATTTCAGAATTTTAATGTCGATCCTATATGGAGGACATTTTATGAAAAATATCAGTGTTAGAAATTATTAAACTCGATCCCCTGTGGTGCCGGCCCCTCCCCCACGGCACGCTGAGATGGTAATTGAGAGTGGACATGGTGGCACATGCCTGTAATCCCATCTCTCGGAAGGCTGTAAACAGGTGAATCACTATGAGTCTAATTTAGTAATGAGACCCTGAACACCCTGTAGACCCTTCCCTAAAATACCAAAAAAAAAAAAAAAAAGAAGTCATTAAACTATATATTAAAGTCATGTGCCTATGGTATATCCTGTAAAAGATCCTTATCTAGTCCAGTCATTATCTGTGCTTAAAAATCTTGGTTTTAGGGAACAAAGAATTGTGCATATTGGATCTTGTCATTGACTGACCATACACCCCTATAAAATTATGCTGTAGTTAAGCCATATTGTGACTTTATTTGGAGATATGGCCCTTAAAGAGATTATTAAGATTAAATTAGGTGATAAGAGTGTGGCCCTAATGCAATAAGACTGAGGTCCTTATACAGAAATGAAGGAACACAAGAGGCACTCTTTCAAGAATATGTACATATACAGATATAGATACATGCCATTTGGTGAAATATGTCCACTGAAAGCAGAAGGCCATCTGTAAGCCAAGGAAATTCTAAGGAGAAAGCAAACTGGGTGACAACTTGACCTTGTGCATCTAGTCTCTGGAATGCTAAGAAATATATTTTTGGTTCTCAACTCATTCACCTTATAGCATTATGTTACAGCAGTCCTACTAAATAAAGTTACTAAAACAATCTGCAAGGCAGGGACTGTCTAAAGACACTTTATAGGTACACAAACAAAATACGAGAAGTGTAAGAAATGTGTAAGAAAAGGTTCAAAAAAAGCAATAAAGAAAATGTAAGTGGAATATCTAAGATTTAACTTAGATTTATCTTCCAGGCAAATACTTTTTCTTCTCTGCCTATGTTCCACCTAAAGGGAAAATAGGTTTTGCCAGCTATTCTTAGGACACAAAACTAACATCTAAAACATTTAAAGAACTCAAGAATATTACACTCCTCAAAATAAAGGACTTATTCGAAAATGGGCAAATGAAGTCAACAGACACTCTTCAGAGGAAGTACAATGGCTAAGTACAAGAAGAAATGCTAAGCACCACCAATGTAAAAGAAATGAAAATGAGAACAGCACTAAGACTCCATTTTATTTCAGAAAGAATCTGTATCATTAAGAAATAAAAATAAAACAAATCCAGCAAGACTATGGGGAAAAATGAACTCTTGTATATGCTGAAAGTGTAAGCTAGTACAGTCATCACGAAAAATATTGTGGATGTTCCTGTCAAAAATAAAAACTAAATTCTACTTTCAGTTAACTTCCCAAAGGAGTTCAAAATCATATTATAGTAATATATTCATACTTTTTCTTTTTAATGTTATGTAAAAGTAATATATTAATCCCCATTTACACAGCAGCACAAGTCATAATAGCTAAACATTAGAAGTGGTCTATATGTCCATCACTAGATAAATAGATTAGAAAAATGTGATATTTATGCAATGGAATAATATGCTGTCACAAAAGGATAAAGTGATCATTAAAAAAAAAAAAAAGACATACCTTAAGACCATAATGTTAGATGAAAAATAATCAGACACAAGCTTAAATTTTTCATGGTTTCTCTTACATAAGAAGCACTAAATATAATAAAGACCAAAATAAAATCAGATAATAGAAAGTAGGGAGACAGACATTTCTCTAATGAGTAGGGGATCAAGAGATGGAGGAATTTGGGAGGAAGGGAGGAGATAAAAATAATATTTTATGTACATTTATCATCTACTTACAAGATATGTAATTGTTATGTACTATACCCAGAATCTAATAAAAACTTAAAAAGTTTTAATGCAAACTGAAATATTTTCTTCTTGTAGGTTTGAAAACTGTATCATATCCTACTAAAAGATACTTTGTCTCTTATATACATGAAGATAGTTATTATATTCCATCTTCCTCATTTTCCAAGCAATCCCTGCCCCCTTTCCATTCCTATGTCATACCTATCCCTTTCCTAACAATTTTTACTTATTCTGACAATGGTTCTATTTATTTAGACTTCTTACTTTATATTATTGTTGTATTTCCCTTGTATCATTCTTGAAGTCTTGAAATATGAACACAGAATTTTGCATTTATTCATATAAAATGCCACCTAGTAGACATCATTCTGTTCTATCAACATGTATTTGGAACTTGATTGCTTCATTCAACAACTTTTTATGTGTTTGAATTTATGCCATCTGCCAATCTGATAAGCATGCTTTCATATAAGTTACTGAAAAAAAAATGGTGACCAAAGTTAAGTCCTATCTTTGGAACATGCCACAGTACTCCCCTCTACTAAGACTCTGAGGCATGTGTTTGTATCCATTAGTGTGTTGATTTAATGAGCTGATGATCTATCTGCATTTAGATTAATTAATAACATATTTATACACCTAATAGAAGAATGATCAGATCACATATTTTGCAGGTACATGTTCAACGAAACCCCTTCAACTTTCTAAAAAGCACCATTTTATTTTATTTTTATTTTTATTTTCTGTATTTAGTACAGAATTCTACAGGGTCTCACTATGTAGATTGGATTTGCAGTGATCCTTCTGTTTTCAGCCTCCCAAGCACTGGGATTACAGGCAAGTGCCACCAAGCTCAGTCTCAATGGTCATCTCAGTGCACCCTGGAAGGGACAGCACAGCATGCCAGGGATTGAACCCTGGCCTCTGTGCTCTGCCTAAGCAAGTGCTTTAGTTTGCTGAGCTATCTGGCAGGCTCTAAGCACCATTTTATTTTATTTTTTTTTGGTGGAACCAGGGATTAAACTCAGGCCCTTGTGCTTGCCAGGCAAGTGCTTGTTCTATGAGCTCTTGCCACATACCCCTAAGCACCATTTTAAAGGGAGTCACAAAGCACTGCATTATTTGTTGTTTTAACAATTTATTCTAGACTTTTGCTAAGGAATGACATCAAGCTATTTGTCATCATAAGATATATTTTTATACTTTCTGAAAATTAAAATATTTTTAAATATCTCTATATATCTATTATATTTTTCTTTAGATAGAAATAGCCATACATGATCATTTTATTGAGAAATTCACTTTGTAGTCTATGGTTCATTATCTCAATCTTCAGGTCTTCTTTTCCTTTTCCTTGTTATCTTCCAAGGAAAGAGTCATTTGTGTGTAATTATCAGCTCCATGCAGAGAGGATATGCTGGCCAGACACAGATCTGCTGAATGGAACAGCAGAGGAGATACATGGTATTATCCTCAAGGACCTAGCTGTGCTATCAGGGATGAGCCATGATAGGAAATGTTTTCCTCTCATTCCTCCATATGTCTCTTCATGGCTTTCATATATTAAATCTAGCTATACGCCTGGTTAGGGTTAAATTTTCTATCTATTCTAGGTGGTTTCTTTTGCCAAAGATTCAAGACAGCTTTGTATTTTTCAGTCTTACTGAAAATGGTTGTAACGTGTAACATTTTATTTTCCCATGAGGAGTTTCTGTAGGCATCTCCATACCCCGACCTTTATATAATCAAAAGTAGCTTAGGAGGTAGGGGATGAGGAGGTAGTTGGGCCATTAAATGCACAAATCAGTTCTAATAAAAACACTGAAATTCAGGTGCCTGGGGTTAGTAATGCTGGAGGGAATTCAATTACACTAATTAATATTTAAAAAGGGCTAGAGATCACATATTGAGTGTGGGAAACTAGGCCAGTCAGACATGAGCATATGGGGAGGGCAAGATCAACAGATAAAAGTAACAAACAAATCACAAATAAATGCTCCAACAGGAATGAAATAGTGGATATAAAATAAATGTTCCAAAAGATACTGAAGAGGAGGTAAAGTAAATGGTCTACCAGACATAAAAGCAAAATGTTCCAACATACATAAGATGTTTTATTAGTTTATGTAAACACTTATTTTATAAAAATGATTTTTCCCAGTGAGTAGGAAATGTTACCCTTTTATAAAAACAGACTTATCTGAGCTGTGTGTATTCATAGAACATTATATGTTCTCTCATTTCCTCACTAGTTTATTATACTAGAGATTCAATCAGCCTTGACTTTCATAATAGATATTTAGCTCCCTACTATTTTAACCGACATGGGCACCAAAAACTTGACAGAAGATTGAGAACTACATTCAGGTTCCATGTAAATTTTTCTGGTAATGTGATTTGATGTATAGCCTACAACAGTCAATTCTCATTTTTGGTCACTCTTTCATGTACTTGAAGATTTCTAGAGAAGACAATGATAGTACCAGAACTATCTTGTTTCTATCACATCAGTGGTTCTTTTACAAAGTAGCACTTAACTTTCTTTCCCATCACCCTTCACCCTCTTAGCCTTCTTCCTTTTTTCACTGTGGAAGCTTTGAAAACAGGAAGTCATGGACTTTCACTAGGTTGACCTATTTACAGTATACATTTAATATAAATATGTTTTGATATACATTGGTTTGTATTGGTATGTAGAGGCAGAAGTAGAAGCAAGGAGGAATACATAAAGGAGAACTGAAAATTGAAAACATCTTCTAAATTCTAAAGTGTATATAAACGGTAACTAAGAATATGGAGAAACCCTCTCTCTGTGTCAGCATGTTATATATTAAATTCGTGGAGAGAACAAAGAAAAAAAACAAGCTTATTTTCCTTCAGGGACTTAACCTCTATTTGAAGAAATAATTCAAATATACCCAAACTCATAAGATCCCCAAAAGATTAAATTGTCCCTAAATCGTAAAGGAGTAGGAAGAGAAAAGACTATTTCCTAAAACTTTGTTTCAACCAAATCAATGGTTTTCAAATTGTTTCATAAACTTTAAACTCAGAAAGAGGTGCTTATAAAAATAGTCAAGAGGGCTAGGAAGATAGCTCAGTAAGATAAGTGCTTGTCTGGCAAGTGCAAGGTCCTGAGTTCAATCCCTAGCTCCGGAAAAAAAAAGAAAATAGAAGATAAAAAATAGTCAAGCAGTTAAAATTTAATTAAAATGTTTAAAAATGATATTAATTTATAGCTATGATAAAATTGAAACAAAATTAAATATAGTATATAAAATTTAAAAACACATTGGAAACCAATGTTATACTATAAGTTTAATAAATATAGTATTGTTAATTTTCATGCTCACCTAAAATTAGGAACTGAATTTGGGAGAAGCCTTTTGAAAACAACACAAAAAGAAGTGTTACTGTATGCAACATATCTGTATGGCTTCTGATTTTCTTTCCTTTTTTTTTTTTAAGCAAAACTGGAGATTGAACTCAGGCCCTTGTGCTTGCCAGGCAGGCGCTTATTCTAATGAGCTATCTCCCCAGGCCCTCTTCTGATTTTTCTTGATAACATATAGTACTGTAGTCCTAATTAAAAAATACACTCGATATTAAATCCAATATAATAGTTTAATCTTCAGTTTTCATTTGTACATATAATCACCATGATATTGTCACTAAATGAGTTCATAATTTTCAATATGATAATTTGAATTTATAAAATGAGATTAAGAAATAAACTCATCTTCAAAAAGATTTCGTTTTTAAAAAGAGCATTATGCTTCCTTAAAAGAAATATGAGAAATCTCTAGATAAATAATCCATATGATTTTACTAACTCAAGGCAGTATGATTCTCCTGATTCTGGCTTTAGGTTCCTTAGTTTCTGAATTTTTGATTTACTGTTTAGAACACAGCAGCTGTAGTAGCCCAAACTAGATATCATATATTAGTCAGTAATTCATTGGGTTTAGGAAGGATGATGTTTTCCCCAGTAAATACTTTATAATTAACCATCACCTATACAAATAGGTCATCTTGCCATAAACTTATTCAGTTAATGCAATGTATCAGATACCCTTAAAGGGTCTGATTATCAGAACTGAATGTATTAGTTTAAAATTTAACCAGTGAAACTAAGAAATGAGTCAATGTAAATGTTTTTAATCATATAAGATCATACTGTTTACATATTAATAGGCAGTTAGTGAAGATATATATATCATATACACACATACAAATATTTTCACTTACTCAAAATGTATTACACTGAATACTTCAGAAGTTTTTCCTAATATTAATCAACTATTATTTATAGTCAGGAAACACTAAGCCAAAAATGATTTTCTACTAGGGGATGAAATTAGGAAATTTAAGGAAAAGATACAATTTCTAAAATCCAAACTATTCTACCAGTGTAACATTTTAAACATTACTACACTACTGAACTGTAAATTATGACTCAGTTATAATCTTATCATAACCTTAATATAAATACTTTCATAATCACTTTTTTATAAAACAGTCAAAAAGAATTACATATATACATAAATTATTTGAAATGTACTGCAGCATGAAAGTTAAGAGTCCAGGTGAGTTTTCATTCTGGCTCCACATTCCTAGCTCTGTTTCTTAGACAAATGAATTACATTGGCTAAATCTCTTTTTAAATTTAATAACAGTTATTTCATGGACTTTTAGCAAGAAATGAATGAATAAATGGAATAAGAAAGTTGCTTAGCACGTTGCCTAAGAAAATTCTCAGAAAATATTAACTATAATAGTTAAAACACTTAAATATCTAGAAGTCAACTTTTTTCTTTTGATTATTTCTGTATGGCCAATTTTATTCATAGCTTATTGACTATAAGCTCTTCACTTCTGCAATGATGCTTCTATTCAGGGTTTTTTTTTTTTTCTTCAGTTCTAGAATGTTTCCTAACCCTTTTTTTTCATCTCTATTACATTCATCAGAGAGATTTGTTGGAGTCCATTTTGGTACCTGTGCAATACTTATTTGGTTATTTTTTGAGCTATTTTCTCATTTCTACTCAGCAATTTAAAAAATACAATTTAAGACAGAATTAAAAAATATCAGAATTTATTGGGATCAATGGTTATGAAAATCAAGCAAAAAGAACATTAGTAAAATGAAGCATAACAAAGAAGAACGACAGCAGTTTGGATGTTACATGGTAGGAATCAGTTATACCCAAAGAAACTAGAGGAAAAATACTGTAAAAATTACATAATTTACAAGAGAAGCTCAAGTTAATAAACAGAGGCCAAAGACTAGAAGCCAGGAAAGTCACTTCTGGATGAAAATTTGGGAAACAGTAATCCTGAAAGGACTAAACTTCTCTGATGAATCAGGAACTTTAATTAGGATGGTATGAGACATAAAACAAATGAACTTTTAAAAACAAAAGGGTCCTCAAGAATTATTTTTTGAAAAAAGTATTTCATGTAAGTAACAAAAACAAAATAGTTGGCTTATTATTTTGAATGCAGATGTATAGCTTTTTGGTTTTGCCTGAATTAGGATCTGTCTTTCAATTTCTACCACCACTAAATTCACTGAAAAACTAAAAACAACGATATTGCCAAGGATATTGAGATGGTAATGTAAAATCATGCCTGAAAAAATAAGGTATCAAACAGAACCTACTGAAATGGAACGAGGAAACTACAAGCCACAGAAGTTTACTACAGTTGTAAAATAAAACTATGACCGAACAGAACCAAAGTTGCTATTCAAAAACCAGCAACATTTTTTTTCTTAAAATCTACAGGGAATAACTCTTGAGATTATTAAAAATATGGGGAATTTTTTATAACTATCTTTGCTTCTGAATAAAATTTAAACAATGTCATGAAACAAACACATCTTTACCGGAAAGAAAACATTTAAATTACCTAAACAAACATAAAGAACACATACACACACACATACATGTCAGAGAAATGTTAATTTACTGGTTTACAACAACGTATGTACAAATATTTTCATGATAACCCTGATACTTTCACTTCTTGAGAAGAAATCATTCTAGTGTGGTGAAAACATATATTTCATTATCAATCAGTACCCTATGTGTATATGATTCAAATCTCTAGGTAGGCAAAAATTAGATTCATTCTCAACTCAAAATGAACTGGGTAATTTGTAAGATCATATTAAAAAGAAAACCAAATCCTTTCTCCTAGTTATGTGTTTTTTCAAATAATCAGCATTTGAAAAATAAAAGTAGAGTATTAAGGAGTATGATCTGACAGTATCTACTAGGGCAATATGATAATTTAATAAAGTACTTTAAAATCATGCTTTTCTTTTATGCTATTCTCTTAATAACTTTTATTTACTCTGATTAAAATATCTTTCAATCAAATTATATATACTCTCACTATTTATGGCATGTATATGGCTTAAAATGACAGTAATGCAATAATATAAATATTAAATCATTTTTACAGTTTTATTTTGATAAAATCCCTTTTTAGGTAATATCATTCTATGTTAGGCTTTTCTGTGCAGCTTAATATTATAATTAATAATTCATATTTTTTGTCTTTCTCCTCTCACTCTGACAACTTTTATTTTTAATCAGTGGGCGTGTGCCAAATTGGTTTGTTATTTATTTATAATGTAAAACGACAAGGGATTTGAATATGTGGAATAAGAAAAAGAGATTTTCTTTCACACAACACAAATTTCTTAGCAATGGAAGTATTTCGTGCTTACCTTTATGGTCACAATGGTTTTGGAGAGGTTAGATCAGTTATCATAGCACATAAATGAAAACATTCGGTAAACATATTAAAGAGAACTGTTCATTTATTTAAAGAATCATTTAGTTTTGTGAAGACAGCTGGGCACATGCATAAAAAAATAAAAAAATACTAAAAATTGCAATAAAATATTCTCTATTCTAATAGATCCTACAGTGCCAATTAAGTTCTTTCCTAAAAGCCAAAACATGCAAATTTAGTAGGAACAAACAAGAGATAATTTCAACAATAAGATATTTCTACTGAAAAATCTTTCTATCTATTGGTTTTTTTAAAACATTAAAATTTTTTAGTTCTTCCCATAACCAAAAACACGATTATCTTGAAATCTAAAGCACTGAATGACTGACAGCAAATTTATAGAATAGTTTCAAGAAAAACATCAAACAAATCAGAACGGGAAGTGGTTGCAATGAAGAATCCTAGCCCCTCCAACCCCTTCTCTTTAGGAAGCTAACTAGAATAAGGGTCTGCAGTGATATAGCACTAGAATGTTCACTTTTATCCTGCTCCAACAGAGGCTGATTTAAATTTGAAAACTACTACACTACTACTTCAATAGAAAACCTCCACTATCTCACCAGAGCTTTCATTGTCAGATAGGCCTTTTTCTACCCATCTTGTGTCAAAACTTAGAAAATTCAGCAGACATGTGTTTGATCAAGTTATGTACCTGCTCAAAAATTACACTTGTCTTCTCTTTTGTTCATTAACTATAGTACACCATCACTGGGCCTTACTTAGTCCAGATCACTCATTTAGGCTCTATGTTTATAGTCAAATTGTGCAACTCTTAGGGGCTGTGCCATTGCAGGCACTTAGTCCACTGAGCTATCTTTCCAGCTCTTACCTTGACTTTTAATGTGCTCCTTGAGTAAACTTTTCCTGCTTTTACAGAACATGTCTATTTTATGGACTCTGTATCAGCAACATGTCTTGTCTATGCTAATGTATATTTTTTGTGTTTCAATATATATCACAGAAAAACAATTGTACAAATATATTTGTATAAGATTATGCAATCTGAGGTGGTTAAGTCAATTAAAACAATAATAATCATAATGTTAGTCTTTTTTTTTTGTATCAGTGATCAAACACAGGACCTCATACTTGTGAGGCAGGTACTTATGTCACTGAGCTATCTCCCCAGCCCTATAATGTCAGTCTTGTAAGGTGATATCATTGACCTGTTAATACTTGCTTTAAAAAAAAAACCAACTTGTTATTTTAAATTTTCTTATCATTTCAAGATTTTGCATTAGAATAGATCTAATAAGTAGATAAGTTTCTGAGTCAGAAACTTACTACCAGACATGACTATTACTTGGTTAGCTCCTTTTCACTGTTTAAATATAACAACTGCAAGTGATGTTTTTTACAATTTCACTCATAATAGTTAATGTGTACTAGAAAATAGAAACAGAATAGGTTTGAAACGGTAAATTACCACTCTTGAAATGGCAAATTTTTACAGAGCTCTGCCTGAACACATTATTTGAAATCTGTTCCCCGAGAATAGGTAGGGAGAACATACATACACATGTGCGCATGTGTACGCACGCCTATTCCAGTTTTTAGGGAAAATACCAATATGTTTGCTTAGCACTTTCACTTTAGTAGCAATTATAGTATCTATTGAAAACAAAAGTTGATTGAGATTTCAATATTTTGGATGTTGAGAGGTTGGATATAGAAAAGGAGGAGAGAGGAAGGAAGATGTATTACGGATTTGTGTGTGTGTGTGTGTGTGTGTGTGTGTATGTGTATCAATTTAAATACTCTAATGAAGAAAAATTTAATCACTCTGTTTACATATTTTTATGTTAAATAAATATTATCTCTATAACTATAATGGTCTCTACCATCACATTTTGTGAACCTCTTTAAACACAATGAATTTTTCCAAATGAAACTTCTATGCTTTAGCCTTTTTTACACCTAAATGTTCCATTGATTTGTCCTGAAGTGGGTACTGAGTACTGCTGAAAGAACAATCTGTTTCATGATGCCTGGCAGTAATGCTTTTCTACTATCAGAAAGAAAACCATAAAAATGCGAAAGTATTAGATATGCAGTTAGATAAAAAATATTATTGAGTCCTACTGGTATCTGAAGGGTGAGGACAGGCTGAGATAGACTCTCTGGTTTCCTTCTGTCCAAAAATTTCCTGTTTCCCTATTTCCTATGGTTACCACCATGGAACATGTTAAAATCTCAGTAGGGACTCTGTTTCAACTTTTCCTTTCAAAACAGAATGAAAAAGATTAATGGGAAAAAATGTCCTTCGTATCTCCATGCCAGGCACCATGTAAAAGCCACAAACTTAAAAGCCAGGCAAACAGCCTTTTATATGCCCCAAAGCTCAGCAAGTGACCTAGCACTGCAAACATTCCCAGATCTAGGCATGTGACCTAAATGTGTGCTGTGAGATGAGTCAAGAAAAATGGAACCATCTGCACTTTTATTGGATAGTGAAATAATTCCTTTCTGTCCACCCAGATTGTAAGTTTTACTTCAAGGGAGAGACACAGAGTATGTTTTTTTAAAAGACCTAACTTTTAAAATTGGTGCTGTAAAATGATTTGAAAAATATAGTAAACATAGTGATAACATAATGGGCTTAAAATTATGATTGTTTATAAAAACCATGTTTTCTATTCATATGTGTACTAAGCCTTATATAACATTTATAGAAGAAAAGGAAGGGAATTACCAAGTTTCAACCACTTTCAACCAATAGTAAGTGGGCTACACATACATTAGGTAACAGTAAAAGAAAGGAATACTGCCTGTATTTGCAGAACCTTTTCATGTATTATTATTATTATTATTATTATTATATTATTATTATAGTAGTAGTGTGGTGGTGGTGGTGGTATTTTGTTATTTGAAGAATTAAACCCAGGGCCTTGGGCATACTAGACATGCGTGTTATCACTAAGTTACATCAAAATTTTATTACTTAAACCTACATACCTTGGGCCAGTAAGACAGCTCAGAGGACAAAGGCCCTGCTTAGGCAAGCACAGGGACCAAAGTTTGATTCCTGGCATCACAAGCCAAACTGGCCCCACCCTGGGGTATGCTCAACTGGCCATTTAGCCAGGGCATTTTGGTGCATGCCTATAATCCTAGCACTGGGGAGACTGAAAGCAGAAGGATCACTATGAGTTCGAGCTGCAAATACATAAAAAAAAAAATGCTTAACAACATCATATCTCAATTACTTCAAATGGAAATTTTAGTGTATTTGTTGTGTTTTTTCAGTTTTTAATTTTGGTAGAAGGAGGTGACAGAACAGTTACAGTTGGTAAAGTATCATAATTCAAAGTTTAGTCTGCCAAACAGTACTACTATCAAAATAACTTATGCACAGAACTGGAACTAAGCACAGTAGTGTGGACAAGATGACAAATATATCTGTGGAGGATGCCAAGGCATTTGCCATCCATTTTATAAAATAAAGTGCCCCTTCACTTTACAAACTAAGAGAAATGATATGTATAATCACATCACCTAACAATAGGAAGATCTATATCCAGATGCTACTACATCAGAACATTTAAATATCTTAATTCTCACAAATATGCTGTACATGTTATTATTTGCATTTACAGATAAGAAAACAGAGACAAAACAACTTATTTAAAGTTGAAATATAACTAACTGGAGCCAAGATGTGAACTGAAGTGTTTGGTTTCACATCCAGGGATTTCAAATACCAGGCCAATATTTCTTAATTGATTACACAACAGAATCACTTGAGAAGCTTTGGAAAATAATTATAAGTCCTACCCCAGAACAATTAAATCAGAATTCATTTTTCTTCTTCATTATGAGGAGAGGTAGCAGAGGCTAAACCGAAGGACTCTCTTCTATGACATTACCATTCCAAACACCATACTTTTTTTTTTAAACTTTGAGAGAGGTCTCACTAAGCTACTCAGGCAGGGTTGGCACTTGTAATTATCCTGCCTCAACCTCCCAGAATGCTGTGATTATAGATATGTGCTATTGCTCCTGACTAAATCAATTTTTTACATTGGGTTCAGATATGACCTAATAAATTAGCATTCACTTCAAAATTCTGTAACACCCAGCATAGGTAGGAAACCACTAACAATGTCCCACTCCTCTCAGAAAGCTAAGTAGATATGTGTTTATGTGAGATGCGGCACTAGAACTCCTGTGTCCTTATTCTTTCTACAGTGATTTTTTTTTCCTTACCCATACACGAAGACATTTTTTACAAGAGATTGCCACAGCAGAATGTGGTTTTAACACCAGCTAAAATGGACTTATTTACATCTATCTATAAACTATAATGAGTAAATAAAAGGAAGATTCACATTTATTGCTTTTAACATGCCTCCCCAAGAGAAGTACAGCGATATTGAGGTTGTTTAAATCAGTTTTTTTCCAAATTCATATTTGAACACTGAAAGTTCCAGAACTGAACACAGTTTTCTCCATGTGAAACAAGGGAAAACCAAAGAATTGGTTATGAGGCCTTAAAAATACACCTATAAATTCATTTTTCCAAGACTTTAATGGATTTCACAATGATATCTTTCTTTCATTCTACTGTAGTTATCACAGTTTTTCCCCTAGCTTTACTTCAGGTATCACTAAGTTTTTTGAAGCCATGGTTTTGATACTTTGCACAAAGTAAAAGGAGTACAACAGTGAACATTTTAATGAACCAATACGAGCATGGCATGTTGTCTGGATGAGGGGAGCACTTATACTGATCTCTACCTGTGCAGGTTTTTTCAGATTTTCAGTTTGCCTAATCAGCGAAGTTACTAATTTCAATTTACTAACTCCAATCAGATTTTTAAAAATTTTGCTGCTTGAGTAGTGGAAAGTCCGTGGTTGGATCTGGTTGACAACTGAGATATCACTACATAAGACTGCCCTTAACAACTATTCATACCTTTTAAAATTGGGAAAGGAATCTTCTCCTGTTCTGAACCCAATCTAATGCATTTTGCAGGAAAAGAAAAAAATTAATCCTCATAAACACTGCTTTACTTAAGATCTCAAGGAAACTAATGATCATTCAAAAAATAAAAGCAAAGAGAAAATTTATGTGGTGGAAGTGAAGAAAAAATATCTGGTGTGGCCAGGCAGTAAAATCTGAAGTCATGAAGTCCAGGTTTGCTCCTACATTGTGTGCATTTACTGTCACACCTTAATGTGTTTTCCTGTACTGAAAGCAACATCTTGAGAGCAGTGATTCAAAAGGTGTGAGCCCTATCAGCATCACCTGGGAAAGAATTAGAATTAAAAAGGTTGCTTCCTACTCTGGACTCAGAAGTAGACTTGGAGGCATACACTTGGGGAGGGGAGGGCTAGTAATCTAGGTTTTATTTAACAATGAAAATAATTCTGATTTACCCTAAGTAATTCACCCCTAAGTAATCTTGATACATCTGTTTTCACAGGACTGTTGTTTAAGGATATACAAAGCTTGTGTATGAAACTATTTTCATTACTATTTACCTTAAATCAGAAATCTCAAATTCTCTCCTAGAAATATTTAGAGAAATAATTTACAGCCTACTTTAGTTAGATAATAATCTGATTTCTGAATTTCACTTTGAATGTGTAGATGAGGCACAAGTCAACCAGAGGTTATGCAATTAGCTTGGAGTCAAACAGAAAGCAAGAAGTAAAGCTGAGAAAGAACCCCAGTGTGAACTTGATTTTAATTCAATCAAACTGTTAAGGCACTAACCTTTCTCTATAATCACAATGAACTTTTTAATAAACAAGTGTCTATCCTATTAGTGGAAAAAATATAACAATAGCTATCTAGGTTTTAAAACAGATTGAATTCTATAGTTCTGGGATAAGGGCAGCTCAAGAGTCAATAGGAATGATGACTTTCCTGCAGGGAGAATGTGCATTTGTCCTAACCTCTCTATACATGAAGTACAAACAGTCCTCTTATCCCACACCTCATACTTATGATTATCACATTGGTGGGAACCATATGTAAAAGTGTATATGCAGGGTTGGCTTTTAACAATTAAATATAAACACTTCTATAGTGTTGTCAACATATTATAAAACATAAGGGCTGGGAAGATAGCTCAGTAGAATAAGTACTTGCCTGGCAAGCACAAGGTTCTGAGTTCAATCCCCAGTACAAAAAAAAAAAAAAAAAAAAAACCTCATAGAAATTATTTTATGAAAACAGTTTGCAATGTATTAATTCATCGAATCTGTATGGTTAAGGTGTCTTCAAACTGTCTAATTGACATTTGTATTTTAATAAAATAAAAATAAATGAAAAAAAAATTTAAAAAAATAATAAAAATAAAACATAAACTGAGTTTTAGTATATGCTTTGGGATGATTTTCCCCAGTCTCCGTAAAAAGCACTCTATCTTTTTACTGTAATTTATCTGATACAGCTAAGATGCTTGATACTTTTACATGCAAAGGTACTGAAAAAACAAAGAGCAAGAGAATGGGTCGTTAATGCAATTCTTTGATTGTAAAAAGCAATTCCGAATGATCAGGTGGTAAATAATAGTAAGAGGAAATACCATAAAGTGCTTAGGTGCTGCAGCAATACTCAGCATAATAAATGCAGAAGAGACCAGATATGAATAGAATTTCAATTTTATGCAGCTGCTGGGTACGTAGACTATACAGAATTAATTTTTCAATAATACTGGTAAAATATTGCTCAAAACCTATTCTTACTTGAACAGCATTGTAGAGAAAAACACCTATCTGTCCTAGTGAGGTAGTGAATGTGTACAAAGTGTCTAGAAAGGAGCTTCTTTACAAGTGTAAAAAAGAAGAGCTCAAATAAAGACAAGAAAACAGTAACACTATTACAAGAGCCATGCACACATGCAAAAAAGCAGTAGAAACATCAGAAGTAACCCTACAGAGGAACTACATTGAAGATATATGGTTATATACCAAAAATATAGACATGTGATCTTCAGTTAACTATTCACAATTTTATATTTTGTTTGTTTTTAACAGAACTACATTGAAGGAAGTAATTGTTGTTATTGCTGTTTAGTCAAAGTGTAACATTAACATCCACTCTATACCAGACATTTATGATAGTTCTATGAACTCAGTTGCTTATAAATAATTTATCCTTATTTTTTGTTCTCAATACTTCCTCATAATTCAGATGCCTGTTCATTAAATGTGCTAAACCCTAGTTCATGGGTACTCTCCCTCTGAAGAGATGAAGGAGATGCTAAGAGTTAGGGGGATTCTCTTAGCACAGAGGAATAGTAAAAAACTCCTGATCACTGCCAGTGGAATCAGGCAAAAGATACAACATACCTACTTCTTTTGTTCTTTCCCTATATGTCTAAGATCTTTCCTGTTCTCAGTCATTAAAATGCACGATTGGATTTGTACATCCAACTGCATCTCAAAACATTGTAAACTTCCAACTTGGAAGAAGATATAAACTTCCTCAGGGAAACTCACGGAAAGTAACTGCATATTCACAAAACTTTTGCATATTCCTAGAATAGGAACAGGAGAAATAACTAGCAACATAAGAAAGAATAGAAGGTTAAAAAATAAACCATAATATTTTGGATTCTAGAGCATGAATTATCACACAGATTCACCTATACTAAGGAAGACTCCATATTTGGGTCATTAAACTATATTCCCATCTTCAGAATTCAGCCAAAGTCATTCTCTGCAGAAAGTTATAAATGCTTTCAGAACAGCTTTAAGTAATGAGATTGGAATGAACATCAGAACTATGGTATAAGCATCTCCCTGTTCCTTGTTATAAAAGTTAACTATTAAACTCTCCTTCATCCTGATTTGGTTTACTCAATTTTAGAAACAAGGACATACTGATCAGATTTCCCTGGGCAATTGAATACCTAGTGAAGCTATTATGAAGACAGTGTTCTTTCCACTAACCCTACCCAAAGGACTTCTATTATTATCACATTCACTAATCTGTGTTGTTGGTGAAGGATGGAAAGTATCTTCTCTTGAAGAAAATTTCTTTTCCTTTTCTAGTTTTTAGGTTTTTGATATATTCAGTATTTTGAGTTAGCTAACCCCCTCGCTATGCTGTTTTTTTTTTTTTTTCTGCTCTATTTATTCTTTTAATTATTTACAGACTTGCTCATCTGGACACTTCGTTCCAATAGAACCTGGCCAATCTTTTTTTAACACCTTTCAGGGGAGCATGATAATAGACATTCAGAGAAGGAATTGGTCTTCTTTAGGCTTCATCCATGACAGGCAACTTTTCCTTTTACTGACTTTCTTATTCCTTCTCCACTCCAAAGCTTCACATGGCTTCCATTGTGTATTTAAAATTGGTGGCTAGTCACTGTTAAAAACCAGTTTTCAAAAGATTCTCCCTTCATTTTATTCTTTTTTGCAACAAAAATTATGGTTTCACTTGTTAAGTGATGCTTACAGAGAAACATGGTTTGATTAGGGTTATAACCATATGGAATCTATGTTTTCAGATTTGTTAGATTGTAGCCAAGTAAAACTAAAAGAAAAAAAGAGGTCAGAAGACCCTCATATGTTTCATAAACAAAAATAGTAACTCAAATAATTGTTAAAATTTATCAAGTGACTAATGATCTTCTGAAAAAATATTTGCCAATGCCAATAATTCAAGAAAATGAGATAGGGTGGGATACACAATATACATGTACATTTTTTCCTCCATAGTTTTAAGATATCATTTCAATATGGCTCAACTCCTATGTAATACTTTCATCAATGAAAAGGTGAGTTAGAAATAGCAAGATAGCGAATTTCAAATTGATTGTAGTACACCAAATTTTGTCATAAAGAGTCTATCTTTTTCAGCTTTAAATTTTCTGTCATATTTACATGAGTGCAAAAGAGAAAAACATCTACCTCACTTTAAGCAGAGTGTTGAAAAACAGTGAAGACATTCTAAAATTGGCAACTGTCAGAATCTGAGAGAAGGAAATTTAAATATTGACTATGACCAGAAAGATGGAGCACACAGAGTGTGGCCATACCCAAAAACCTTATGTATTACACTAAAAGTTTTCTAGTTCCTCACCTACCCCTGGAGTAGGGGACACTTTAAAGAAAGAAGATTCCAAAATTTTTCTTACACTTTCTCTTCTTTCTTAATAAATTTCTTTATGCTTTTTACTTTCTTGCATAAAGATTTCACTCTGAATTCCAGAGAAATTTCAGCACCTCCTCTGAGAGGTTCTACATAATGAAGTAAAGGCTTGTGACAAAACTGCAAACAAAGCTAGTCTATACAAATCCCTAGTCAATGTCCAAATCAAGGTAATGGGTTTTGGAAAGCAGACTGATGAATTCAGTGATCCACCTGCACAAAGGCAAAAAGAAAATGAAGGCCAAGAACTGTGTAAAGTTGAGATTCGAAAATGGACGGCCAGTTTCAGCACTGTTTTATTATGGTGACAACTAGGCTCAATTAACATATCCCTATTTTTGACCACCTTTAAAAAGATAGTGGACTAGTTTTCATCATACTTTCTAAACTGCAAGTGCTATATATAAATGTAAAATAGCTTTTATGCTTCATAAGGGAAACATAAATTATTCTGACTACATTAGAATGTATTGTGTTCATTACATAAAATTATTAAATTAAGAATTACTAATTCTTCATACAATTTGCTGGTGACAAGGACTGCAGAATATATTTGTTGAAAATTATCAACAGACTTAAGTTTTGGAAAAGATGTCTACATTAAGTAACAGGAGGTACCTAATGGGAAGTCAACAACCCTTGGACTGTAAATCACTTCTTTTTCATGTTTTAAAACAGAGTATAAATTAGAATTAAAACAACAAATTACAAGTGATACAGAATTTCACTTAGCAAAGTAATATGAATGTCACAGTATTTGTTGTAATATATAGTGCTATCTTCCAACCAGTTATTCATATTACCAGATAGATGTACGTAAAATTGGAAGAAGGAAAAAAAGAAATGTATACAAAAAATAGGGGAAAATACAAACAACTGAAGAAAGGAAACAAGACAAAGAATTAACTGCTTCTTTGCACTTTTAAAGTTCTAGTTTCTTCAAAAAGTATTGATATGTTTTCAAAATTAAAACTTAGTAGCACAGGAAGTCGCCTATACCACTTATTGTTCCTTTGAAGACGTTGGGTTCATATTCCAATAAAATGCTACAACAATAAAATTTCACCATCATGCTGTTTGTTCTGCTAAAATTGTCTGTTCCCCAATGAAATTACACTACAAGCTTCATACTGCAAATGATGTAAATATATAATGAGGTGCAAGCCTGTGGTAATGGAGAAAGAAAGATCACTAGTTTTACAACCTTAGGTTTCACCTTTTAACAAGTCATTTAACCTCTCTAGGTCAAGATTTTGTCATCTATTAAATGAAGATAATAGTAACTACTTCAAAGGATTGTTTTAAAAATTAAATGTAAACTGATTGGCCCCGAAAGGTCATAGTAGTGCAAATGGCAGCCAAATTATCATGTGGAGTGGATTTTATTTGGATTTCCAAATAAAAAAAAATGTTTAGCTAGGACTGCTGCTATGGGAGGTAGATCTGTTATCCATGCTACAACACCCATGAAGCCTACATAATTTGGTCATTTTAGCAATATTCTTTAGAGATTTTAAAATGGCATTCTCCAAAGGCCAAGCTGTCATAAGGTTATGTAGAATGGTGCCTTTAAAAGAGAGATTTATTTGGCTTATAAGTGTTTCTCTTTGTGATCTAAATCCAAGATCATAAAGACCTTCTATTATAAAGGGTGGCAACTTAATTAAACAACAACAGGTTTTAAAAAATTATAGTAGGAAATGAATGCAGATTATCAGAATGGTAGCAAGTGGCCCAAGCTAAAGCTATGGGGAAAAGATATACCTTATATTAAGAGCCTGTAGATCAAGTATTACAGAATTACATTTAAAGTACTTGAGAAATAAAGAAGAGTAATGAGCAACATACAATCACAGAAGTCTGCAGGTTAAAACATATTCAAAAATCTGACTGTAAAATGAGTGGTAGAAAAGAAGATTCAAAAATACATATCTGTCAGAAGAAGAGTAGCACGAACAAAATTCCTAGGAACTGAAAAGCATTTAGGAAAAAATTCTGAAGTGCTAAGTTGCAAGGTAATGCTAGCTACAGAAAATACAAATATTGATGGGTTAAATCAGGACTGAGCAAAATATAAAACCAAACTTGGGCAGCTCTGAGGGGGAAAAAATAGGCAGCTTGGTACTCAACTGTCATCACAATTCATTTGTGTTTCACATCCCACTGTTTGTGAAATTAACAGAATTTCGAATTTAGCAACGTACTATTTTTATATTGTGAATCTCTGCAGCCATATTCCATATATCTACCAATGCAACTAGTAATGAAAGCCTTTTGATATTTAAGATGCTCCCAATTAATACTACTCAAAGTGGGGGCTACCTAAGAGATTACCAGATTAATTCCCCTTTTCTATCCTTTGAAGTAGAGAAGTATCCATGGTTTTTATCTGCAGTAAACCAAAATTATTTGTCACTTTAGTAATAAATCTGGGGCAGCTTTTGCTTTTGTTAGTTTTCAAAAATTAACTTAGTTTGGATTTTTGAATTGTATTTTCATGTAGCTAAGTAGTTAAAGCCATGTTTTCAAGCAGGCAACTAAACAGACAAAATTTTTATATAGGTTCCAACTGGAACTTAAATATTAAGCAACATGTTTCATAGTGTTATCATTTACATACTTATATGTATCATGTATTTATTATCTTATGGTCATTGTATATAGGGCCTGTCTTATTGTTATGGCAACTGCTGGTGATAGCAGGTATCTTTATACAGTCCCTATTATGTAGCAAGAACTCTACCAGAGCCACACACCCAATAAGATGTGATTGCTTCATTTTCTACTTTAGGGCTTAGACATGGCAATAACTTGTCTATGATGATGTAATTCATGAATGGTGGGGATGATAAACAAGCCCACTCTGTGCAATGACAGAGTCTGTGTTTCATGACATAGTTTTACTTCTCATATTGAAGACAGTCTGAACGTTTAAAAAGTTAGGGGCTGGGATATGGTTCAGTGGTAGAGCTCTTGCTTTGCGTGTATAAGGCCTGGGGTAGATCCCCAGCACCACACACACACACACACACACACACACACACACACACATACACACACACAGAGCCAAAATATCTAACATAATATGTTAACTTCTCTTAAAAATATATAGTTATTTAGTTGTGTTATTATCTTAAAATCATTTACCCCTCAAACAGAACAAGGCTTTCCTCACTAAATATAATTCAATTCAATACACATTTTTAGGTGCCTACTAGCTAGTACCTGTTGTAAACTTGAGATATTTGTTCACTATTATTTTGAGACACAAACATGATAGCAAGAATTTTCTTCCTGAAGCTATTCTGTTTAGATAAAATTGTACTTCTAATCCTTTTAGGGTTATGAATTTAGAAGTTCTTTTAAATAAAACAAACAGTGAAATATTACAGAAATACATGTGTAACAACAAAGGCATTAATAAGTTCCATACATTCTTTCTACCAAGAAACAAAATCATTCTGCCTCAAATACTATTAATGTATTATGATAAGTCATATAATAATTTTCAATTATAATACTCAGGTTTTTAATGTGTTACAAAGATAGTATCTCTGATCCATCCTCATTAGGAACTGTGCTTTGATTTATACTATCAATAGTACTAACATTATTTTACTGGACATATATTTTCAACAAATTTCTTGTTAGTAATAGTAATAATATTATTATCATAGCAAGCAAAATAGTAATTACATTTATTAAATACTTTGTCATATCTCAATCTATGATTATCACTTTATATATGTTATCTTACTAATTTTTTAAAATAATACATAAGTAATTTCTAGTAATAATCTAATTTTACTGAGATGCAGAAGCTCAAAAACTGGCTAGGATTATACAGATAGAAAAGTTCAGCCAGGATTTGATCCACAGACTCTGACTCTCACATCTGTTCTAGGTGTAGGTTAAAAAAGTGTTTTGATGTTTGCTCAAAAAAATATTCTATTTTTGCTGTTCTATTCATATCACTGGTACTGGTACCCAATTGGGTTAGTCCAAGTTTGAAGACAACTAACATGAGTAAAATTTTGTGTTGTTATTCATGCTGCTTGTCAATTTAAATACTTCCTTCTGGGAACCTGTGGTTGGCTGGCTAAGATCTAGAACCTAATACATGTTCAAAAAAGTATTTCATGAATGATAATAATGATTTCACTAAGTGATGAGTCAATATATTTCCTTATTATCTAAAATATTTCTTCTAGAAACACAAATTACTAAAGAATAATGAAAACTTTATTTATTAAGGATCAAGGGGAAATGTAGAGCTTTAAAAATTCTTTTTGTTTTATTTTTAGGGTTATTAGTCTCATTTAAAATTCACTCTGAGAAACCTATCCTGTTTGTTCTTTTCTCTGTCCTCTTCTAGGACAGAACCCCTTACATTGTCCTTACATATTACTGTTAATTATCAGGCTTCTGGGCTGTAGGTTAAGTCCCTTAAGAGTTTATTCCATAACTTATCTGCATCATAGGTAAGCTACGCATATAGAATGCACCACTAGTTAGTTAAAAAATATAGAATACACATTCTGTAGAACAAGAAAACAGATGTAAAAGAATGATTTAATGATTTACTATGTATACTTTGTGGTCCTCTAGAGTAACTTATGTCATCCAACTACCTTATATGTAGAAGCTTCCCACAAACCTATGCATTAAAAATTTACTGGACTATTTTCTGAAAAGGCAGGTATAAATTCAATCAATCAATCAATCATCTATCTATCTATCTATCATCTATCATTCTATCTATCGATCATTCTATTGATCAATCTATCATAAAGAAATACACATACAATAAAATAACACAGGTACAATTAGAAGCCACAGAAAACACAATATGCAATGGCTCAAAATGAAGCATTCTACTTTTATATGACTTACATATTATATTTCAGTAATTTTATTCACTTCTTACCCATTACAGTATTAAAGTATAAACTTCATGAATGTAGTTTATATCACTTCATGAAACTTGTTTCTATCCTTTGTTCGCAGAACAGGGCATGGGACTAAATTCTCAACAAATACATATTGAAGAGCATGAAAATAAAGAAAAAATGTTGACATTTTCACAATATCTTTCATATTGCTCTGGAAATAATAATAATGAGAGAGTGTCCCAAAAACTTTCCTAAGAAAATGCAAATGAACAATGAACTAGCAAACTCTTTATTCTCTTCTTCAGACTTGCTATCTACTTAATTAATATATATATATGCAACATGTGCCTTTTGCCTATCTATGCTCAACTTTTAAGACTGCAGTAGATGTGGAGAAAAGCACCCCAAGAGAGAGCAGCTTGAAGCCTTCAATTGAATCTGACATACCAACTAGAAAGGCTACCACCACTTAGCATTTCTTACAGGCCAGTTGAAGCTTGGAAAGAGGCACAGAGTCTTCTTAATGTCTAGTTTGCTTAAATATTTCTTCTTCTAAAGGAAAGGAAATTGGCAAGAAATCAGCGATTAACAAGAGAAATGTGTAATGTCTACATGACACTTCCAATCTCAGCTATGGGAAAGTGTCTTCATACAGAAAAATGAAAGATTCCACATCTTCCAAATGGAACCTTCCAAAGTGTAGTAGGTCCTACTACATGAAATCACTAATAAGTGTATACTTATGGAGATATACTACAATTTGGAACCTTGACTTTTACTTAAAGAGGAAATTATGTGACAATTCATAGTTCTCCTTATGTAGATGATAATACCTTAAGGATGATACAATCATAGTTTTGAGTTTTCTGAGACAAGGACTGATTCTCTTTCATTCATGTGTGTATCTCTACTGGCAGGACTCAACAAATGACTTACCATATAATACTTCACAATAAATGATAGCTAGATATTTTTAACTGGGTGAAATATGATCTAAAAAGTAAAAACTCAGTATTTAGACTTTTTGTTTTAATAGAAGGCAATAATAACATGTTATTGCAAGTGCATTAGTGCTTTAGTTTCTGTTAATTTAGTGAACCCTCACCAACAAGTGCAGGATTTACTATCATTTTATATTCACATACTATAAATTTTAAAGTCATGATCTTAAAACACTATTATTAAATATTAACAAGCATGTATAATCTAAGCAGTTTTCTAAACTACAGTGACCTGGGCCCCATTTGATCCAGAAATGCCAAAAAGGGGTCAAAAATGTTCCTATTAAGAACTACCCTAGTAATCCTGATCAGGTGTTCCTTGTGCTACTTACTATGGATTATGCTATAAGGATATGCAGACAAAAATAAAATGCCAAAACTTTATGATTCACAACATTTCAATATAAAGACCCTTTACTACTAATGTGACTTAATCATCAGAATTACCTAGATTAATTAGTTTGCTAAGATGTTTAAAAATGAACCAAGTGAGAATGCAAGGAAAGAGCAATATTTAAATGTCTGGCAAGAATGTGCTTTGTAAAACTTCAAAAAAAAAAAAAGATTGAAATAATCTTAAAAGAGTGGAAGAATGGTGGCAATACAGAAATGTGTTATGTAAAATTTACAACAGTAATGTTGATTCAAAAGTTTTACTTGATAAAACGTGTTTCAGTAATTATTATAAAAGTAGAAACATTCTAAATCTTTGATGGGTGTTTAAATACACACTTGTTTATATAAAATAGTTTTGAAACTTCCTTGCTCCCTAAATTCTTATCTTCCATGAGATCTTGGTCCTGCAAACATTATATCACTAATGTTGTATCTACTTCTCCTGCACCTCACATATTCATGCCCTGGACTTGAAAAAGGATTATTCTATAACCACATCTATGACTTAAGGAAAGTATTGTTTCAGTATCTGACTTGGCCCTCAGGTCTCTGCAGCTGACAATTATTGTCAATTAGATTTTTCTTAGCATCTTAGCATTGATTTCTCTAAAACTCAGTCTGTCACTGAACTTTAGTGATGGATAATGCAAAATTATTTTATTATTCTTAAGGATATTATGAATTACATAACTTGTCATGCTTTTCTCTTTCACTTGGCTGCAAGAAAATTGAAAGACAATTGTATACCACTTTAAGGAATGCAGTTCAAATGTTTATTTTATGCCTTATTCCATTTTTATATTCTTATATTTGTTATTTTAAGATTATCTTTGTCTACTCCTAATTTATGAATTTTGTTTAACTGTGTATTAACTTTTATCATTTATTTTAAACTCTTATTAGAGCAAAGTGTCACAAACAGCAAATTAAAATGTGTATGTGTGGACACATGCACATTTTCAATATCATACATACTGAAAATAAAAACTAAAACTTCCTAAAAATATATGATAAAACATATGGACTTTGATCTAATAGATTATAGATTCATCTAATATTTGTTATATTGAAATTTAGAGAGATATAACATTAAAATACAATCATGAGGAGATCCATTAATAATTCACGACAGGCATTTTCAGAACAAATCATTAATTGTGACATCCTTTCGTTCTTAAAACCAACTGTAGCTTTTAAAATCTCTATGATTTTCAGACTAAAATAAAGTTCTTGGTTTTATCAGTTAACAAAGTATAAAATTCTGAAAGCATTTTTAAAATGATACATGTACACCTGAAATATACGCAGACATTTTTTACTTTGAATGTTCAAGCCATATATTTGGTCCTTGACTCCTAACACTATTAAATAAATTTTATTAGCCAACAAAGATTGATAAATCATTTCAAGATTGAAAATTTATATTCTAATTAAACTCTATTTTCTGCATTTTCCTCTGATAAAGAATCAGTAAATCTCAGTCTGACTGTAGTAGAACAATTGTATTTGGGATTAGACATCTTACAAATGATACTCATTTAGATTTCACCTTATATGATCACTCTAGGCTAAAATAGTATTATGTTTGTTGCCTAAATATGATTTTGTTCTTTTATTAATTACTATGTTTAGAACCTAAGTATGATTTTGTTCTTTCATTAATTTATGAATTTTATACCCTTTTTGATAGAGAAGGAATATAGTAGTGCCAGCTAGGAATGGTGCCAATTTGCACTTGTTTTTTGTTTTCTCTTTCTTCCTCCCTAGTATGGGCAACCAATAGCTGATTCATACCTCCATTACATCACAGTTGGATTACAGAAGTGCTCTTTAGTCTGGCCTCTGCATGTCTCTTGCAACTCATTTGTAGATAGTCCAGAAGCTAGCAGCTGGACTTCATTTTTGTTCCAATAGTCACCATTTTATAATGCTTCTCTAAGTCACTGTGAGTTTTCCTGAGGACAAGTCGACAACCCCAAAAGGTATTTAGATTTAGTGGGTTAAATCAGAGAGAAAGGATTCACATTAACTTGCCAAAGGTTCATCTCTCTCACTACACTTTCCTACTGATGCCCCACATATGAATAAGTGTAATGATACTATTCCTCCACAGAAGACTAATAAAGTAATTAGCAGAAGTATGTGGTTGCAAAACATTTTTAATATACAGACTGTCATATTCTTAAAATCTTTCATAGAACTTTGGCTCAATTTTTGAGCCTTTCCAAGTTCTCATATATCTGTGGTATTCATAATAAAGCAGGCAGATGGTTTAGTCTCTGAACATATGCTTTATATGCCCCCTTTGCTATTTCAAAATAATGGACCAAATTTTGCTCTCAAATAGTTATTAAAAAAAAAAGTTTAAGGAGCCTGCTTCTTGAAATCTAAGGACAGAGTGCAGTCCACAGGGAATAAAATCTTTACAAAATATGGTTACTAAATTTTCTTTTAAGACTTAAACTGCATATTGAGCATACTATATTCTTTTAAGTTAACTGGATACGCTAAGGAAAAATCCTGAGCAGTACATACTGTGTAGTTTAAGGAACAGATCAAAAGGCCAAATCTGTTTTATTTATTTACCTTCTTAAATTCTGATTCTCTAAAACCTTACGAGAGTTCTCTTTATTTCATTTTTGTTTGACAGGCAGATTTTTCCATTTTATTATTATCTCAATTATTACTAACATGTAGATATTTTATAAAGCAGTTTATAATTATTAGGTAATACCACCTAAACTAAGTTTATGCCTTTGCTTTAAAAATCATACTATTCACAGTTAATACAACCTTAAAATGCTATTTTACCAGCCAATTATTCTCATTTCAAAACAATTTGTTGGTGAAAGTTCCTTTTTTTTCCTTGTTAATAGACTATGAAACTCATCTTCAGTGTATATGTGCACTTTGCTAATACCACTGCCACACTCTAACTGTACTTAAAGAAATATCTGTTTCCTAATGTCTACATTTTATACATGACTTTCATTTCTATATTTTTATACTTCTACATGCTTAAAGTTGTTTTTGAAACAAAGCCTCTAAACTAGTTTTCCTTATTTTACAATGTCCAAAAAACTCAGTAGTCTGATCAACATTCCAGATAAAAAGACCACTTAACTGACACTTCCATTATTATAGAAGTGCAGAGTTTAAATAGCTAATCTAAAACTTTAGTGTTCCTTTAGAAATTCTCCACAAGGACTGACTTGGAAATAATGTAAAACAATGTTTACTTTTAAAAGTAAATGCAATACTTGTTCCCACAAGTGTTTAACTCACTGTTAAGACACATCATAATTAACAATACTGAAAATATAGATCTATATATCAAGTGATAATTTTATACAAGTATCTACAAATATATAAGCAAAATTGCAAGCTACTATTGGCACAAAACATTAACACATTCATCTGCTGATCAAGACAAACAACTGAAAAAATCCTCTCTCCTAAAGTCTAACTTTCACAATAAATACAGCATTGAACTGAATTCTTAACTTAGAAATATGCTAAGCAGTATTCCAATAAACAAGCTGATTTAAAAAAAAAAAAAAAAAACCTCTCCAGAGTAACAGTTATGCTTCCCCCATCTTTCCTTTGCTTTCTCTTCTTTCACTTTCCATGCACACACCATCACACTTACCTGCACAAACTGAAACATCAGTCTATGTATTTTTTTTGAAATGTACTCTGTACCGATGCATTTTTCTGAGTTTCTTTCTAACCCCCGGGAATGTTAAGAATTTTAGGAAGAGAGCCACAGCTTAAGAGAGCAATTATTTGCCAGTAAATACTCAATTTGCTTGTCCTGTGATTTTTCTTCTAACTTGCATATTCAATAATCCGTCCCTGACTGCGTCACCAGCACAAAAAGTCTTTTCTCCAAAAGAGAACACTTTCGCCAATCAACCTTCAGTCATGCCAGGGTCCAGCTCGTCCGGGTGATTTGTTAGCTTTAATTAATAATTCCTCATGCTGGCCATTTTCACAAATAACACTGTGAGCCTGGGACTGGACGGCTATGATTCAGGCTGATAAAAATACAGTGGAAAGGGGGTGGAGCGGGTGTGGGGGAATTCAGACGCCGTTTATAAACACCTCTAATCATACTCTTTCCGTTTACAATATAGAGGATACTGCAGCTGAATTACCACGTTATGTCCAGCGATTTGTATTCAAATAGAAGCCATATGTTCCTCTACTTATCTGCTAGGGCCTCCCCTTGCCAACATTCTCACTGGGCAGACAGCATTCACAAAAGAGGTCTCTAGCCTCGGGATTGCAAAAGTTTACTGAGGGTGAAGTTGAGAAATCAGGCATACACGGGTACTTCTCAGCGAGCTTTTGTAACAGTCTGGGAACACAGAAGTACGAGTTGTGACTGTCAGATTTTCTCTAATCTTTCTATGTGATACTGAACATTTCATTTAGTTTTCTTTAAATATCTCTAACTTAATCCTCAAAACAGTGATTATAGCTGATTTATTTACATTTTTTGCCAAAAAAATTAATACCTAACAATGTCTTTATATTAAAGACTAACAATTTTGTTTGAAAGTAAGATTTTTCTATTTAACAGACATAATCCTTGTAATTTGTGACATAAAAAGTGCTTGCACAAAACCACCACTCAGGTAGTGTGCAAATAAAAATCAGGATACATAACACTTTCCTGTAGTTCAATAAAATAATCAGTATTTGGTAACTATGTAAAGGTGATGCTCAGTGTAAAAAGAAAGAACACATGCAGGCAAAAACTTTTTTCAAAGATTAGAAAATGTTCCTCAAAAACATTAGACCACTCAGAAGCATGTTAATATGTTCATAAAGAATTTCAAGGGCTCAAAAACACTTAGAGAATATACAAAGACATAGGAAATTTTGTTCATGTCCCTGATGTAGAGTGTGTGTGTGTGCGTGTGTGTGTTGGCAAGTTTACTAATTTACTGGATACATGTTTACTAAGCAGCACCTCTATTTTAGGAACTCAATCATTCTAGGTATTGGGAAATAAATAAGCCCTACCCTCTTTCCTTAGACACAATTTAGTTACTAGACTCTACAAAAGAAAATTTATATCTAAACAGAAAACCCTAAAACAACATAGCAAGAGTGACAATATAAACACAAATGTATGAAATGGGACTCCTACACTCAAGACCTGAATTATTTCTAAAGGTAGAAGGAGAAATAACAGTGGTAGAAGAACATTCTAGGGAGGGGCAAACCTTTGAGCCTTTCCTAAAATTATTACCAGAATCAATTTACTAGTTCTAAGAACCAGGAGTCTGAATTAATGATAATTTCAGAGAAATGTTTCAGAGAGTAAGTATCTCAGGATTTAAAAACAAATTTAGTAAAAAAAAGGCTTCTCAAAACTATGTTGTGACATCATCAGAAAAGTATGCAGCATTTCCAGCACTGCCACAAATTGAGACATATATTGTCTTTCTTTCAATATATTTTTGTTGTCTCAAGCAAATAGGAAGCAGGCATGACAATTGCTGCCTTTTTTGTTTCCCAGCTTGTTTATTTCTTTCTATTATGTGCATACTTTTTTCTGCTTTTATGTCACCCCTGCATAATTATTAAAAGGGAAGAATACATTGACAATATTTAGTGGTCACACATATATCTCTAGTAGAGTATATACTATAGATCACTGAGTCCAAATGGTAAGTCAGAAATCAAATAATATCCTAATTTTATTTTTAAAAAAGCTCTTTCAGAGCTAGTAAATGCTGTTGGAAAGTGTATAGAGTTATTAATGATGTTGAAAATTTTGTTATATATTATATACAAAGTAGCCAAAATACTATACTTACTATTATCAGGCATTTTAAAGATTATAAACTTAATTGACAAAGATAATACATATTTATGAAGCTTCTATTTATAGAGCGCATATCAGTAACTATTTGATTTTTTATTCCTAAATGCTCATGTATAATAATAGTTAATAGTTATTGAATATTCAATATATGGAAGTCACTAAATATTTGACATGTATTATCTGAGTCAATTCACACATCATAAGAGGTAAGTACTATTACCATCTGCCTGTAATGGTTAGGAAAGTTACAAATAGTAAAGCTGGATACGAACTATATAGATTCATAATGAAACTACTACACCTAATACCCACCAAAAATCAGTTTTACTACTTTATAGTTACATAATAACAAATAATACTTGTGTTTTTATTTTTAATCTAGGAACACTCATGTTGTTTTGAGATTATTTTGAGAGGTAAATTAAACACCAGTATCTAATGAGAGGTATTCCTCATAAAATAATACAGAAAATTAACATTTTTAGTATGAAATTAATGTTATGATAGGCTAGCAGACTGCACTCGGAAAGCAATGACAAGTGGCTTCAGTTGGGCATGTTTCAGGATAAAATAGGAGTGCCATAGAACCACAAACTTTACCAATCTCTACGCCCTTTATTAAAGCTACTTAGATTAGAGGATGACAATTCAAAGTCTTTGGCAGTGTTATAGGTAGAATGAGAATTAGTTTAAAGATAGGAAGGATATTATGTCCGAAAGAATTAGGTTTGAATCCTAGCTTGGTCACTTCAGATGTTGCACAGGGTCAAATTAATTAGGTTCTTGGAGGATTTTTCTTTTTATCTCTAAAATGATTTGCTACAAAGATTAAGGAAGATAACATATTTAAAGGTACACAGCAAAATTACTAGCCCAGGAGTGGTACACAATAGCTGGCATTTGAAGTATGCAGACTTAAAGCTTAAAATATACCCAAGATTTACTACTTGTAAACCAAATGACACACACATATCTAAGCCTGCTTTCTTACTTTTGAAAATAACATAAATACATCTTAACAATGGCAAACTGGACTCAGTAATCTGGTAGATTTTCTTTTCAGGATGTTAATAATATAGGTAAAATGACTGTGCTTAGGAAAAAAAGAGCTGACAGACAATGCAGCGATGGATGACACATTTATTCGTTAATAATAAACAAACTCATATTTTTCCAAGTAATTAATGCAATACCACATTTTATTTAAGGAAGTAGAGAAATTTATTTGGAACTGCCTGGGAAGGCCATTGTTTGATATAATCACATACATAGTTCTTTTCGGAGAATACTTGTATCACTACTAACTACCTGTATTTCTCTAAGTCCAGAGATTTTTAGTGGCCTTCTCACATACTTTCTTCTCTCTGAACATTGACTATGTCCAGCTATCACCAATTCCTAACTTAAATTACGATGTAAATACTCATGGAACATGATGGGTTTTTTTTATCGTTCAGCTACTTCTGCGTGAAATGAAGGTTTCTTCCTGGAGGTGTTGCTGGAACTGCTTCAAGAAGGCTCTTCCTATTTACTTGTGTGAGCAAAGTGTCTCCTTTGTTTTTTTTTTTTTTTTTTTTTTTTGGCTAGAGACTTCCTGACTCTCCATTAGTGGTCCACATTCTATGGCTTTTGTCTGAAATTAGGTTTGAATGAGGCCATCCACAGATAACTAAATGAGCATAAGGACTCTGAGTCTCACCTGCTTTCTAGAATCTGCTAATGTCTCAATTGTACATCTTAACTGGAAGAAAGTAAAAGTATATAAGACCATGTCATGTATTTTTTCTCTAAGATAACTGGATTGGTAACAATGTGGTTAAATTTTGGCCCAGAAGGGACTTGTTTTCCTACATATGGAAGTCTCATCATATAAATTATGTATACTTTGTAGTTTTTAAACATAGTTTTTTTTTACATATGTATATAAATATAAGACCTAAGAATATTTTACTTAGTGATACCAATTTAATGAAGAAATAAAAAGATAATTGAATCTCAATTTTAAATTTGGGACTTATGTCTAAAAAGAATGTTATAGAACAAATATTCTAAAATTAAGATCAATCAATAAACATATTTAATTTATGGGAAAAAACCTAAATATTTCTAATAATACCTATGCATAACATATCTTAATTCTTCTTTCATTACAAACTATTAAAAGACAGGGAGTAACACAGCTTTTTATTTGTGTAGTGGGCTGAATGTTATGGTAGGTCTAAGACTTAGTAATGAGAAAACAGAATCAGGAGAAATGATTTTTTAGCAGACTGTTGAATGATATACAAAATAAAATGTATTCATTAATGAGTCGGCAGAAATGCTATACATGTGCCCTTAGAACCAAAACTGTTTAAGCAGTTTTTTGTACTCGGCAGAGCCATGTTTATAAAGTCCCCTAAAATCTCCTCCTACCTCTTTTTTGCCCTCTATTGCCAGGTGGCAGTAATGACCTAAGGGAGGAGTAAAACAAAGATACTTGCTGTGGCACAGGCCACTCTGAGAATCCAGGTGGCTATTAGGCTGTGGCTGCCAGAATCAGGAGTACAGTGGGTGTTTCATTGGCACAGTGCGCTGAGAAGCACATTGGCCACTCCTGAGAAGTTGACACCTGGAGGTACAGGCCCTTCACCCTGTCTAGGAAGACTACCTACAAAGAACTAAACGTTCATAATTCATTACCCAGTCACAGAAATTGATTTGCATTCATTTCTGTGCTAATACATTTATTGAATGATCTCACTCTGATAATCACTGTACAAATTATAGAAAATATAGTTTTTTATACCTCAATATGTCTTAACAAATTCAAGGGAAATTGATGATTCCCAGATATATATAATATACTAGTATCACAAATATACCAGATTTCCTATGAACTTACAAGCTTATCTTAATTTTTTTATTGTCATAGCTGAAGAGAAAACTAGAGTTATTAGCATACTAAATGAAATGCCATAGAGCACATACTATTGCACACTGGATCTTAACAGGGAGATTAACTTAGAACTAATTTATTCTTTTTTAATACATATTCACATCAGAAATGTGGATCTTTCACTTTAGGTGAAATGTTGGAACATATTAAAAAAAGAAAATAGTGTGAAAGCTGTAAGAAATGACTGCTTTGTATCTCAGAATGAAGAATAGACTAGGAAGTTAGAGAATGATGGTGCATCTAAAGTTGAGTTATGGACAGTTTGGAAATATGCCTATAATTGAGTCATGCAGAAATAAATGCAATAGACATGGTCACAAAAATAGTACTCATTATTACTATGGGTTGAATTATATTCCTTTCCCAAATATATATATATTGAAATCCTAATCACTTGTATCCAGAATTGACATTATTTGGATACAGGATAATTACAAATATAATTAGTTAAGATTTTATCTAAAGTGAAGTGGGGTCCTCCTAGTTCAATATGTTGATGTCTGTATAAAAGAGGAAATGTTAAACACTGAATAGGCAAAAAGAAGACCACCATGTGGAAATGAAGGCAGTAATCAGCGAGATGTTTCCATGAGCTAACAAATGCCAAAATTGCCAGCAAAACACTAGAAGGTAAGCAAAGAGGCACAGAATAATTTCTTCTTCACAGCTTTCACTAAAAACAAACACCTTGATCCTAGACATCTATCCTTCAAAATTGAAAAATGAATTTATTTTGTTTAAACATACAGTTTGTGATATTTTGTAATAGGAACAAAAAACTACAATAATAGTTATCATCAGATAACCAGACTGTAAAGACTAATAAAATTAAGACCACTTTACTTTAAGAATATTGATAAATAATTGAAAAATGCTAGCAATGTGCTTTAATATAAATAAAACATTCAATAGTTGGAAAAAATCCAGATGACATTTGTTGTTGTTTTTTGCAATGTACTTCAGGTTGGTTTTGAACTCACCATGTAGCCCACCCAGGCTAGCCTTGAACTGGTTACAATTCTTTTGCCTCAGCCTTCTGAGTACTGGTATTATAGATGTAGGCCGCCATGCCTCATAATCTCAATGAGTTACTACATGGATCATATATCTTCAGTTTTTGCAAATACAAAAAGAGCTTTCCTAAAGAGACAGAGTGATATGAACTCTACTGAACACATTAAAGACTCTTAAACCTCTAAAAAACATTTGGGCTAGCAGGAAGACAAACAGGAGTCTAATTTTTGTTTCTTTGAAACTGAGAGGTTAATTGTGATAGAGTAACAAGATAAGATATTAGTACAGAATACTCTGTTCATTTAAAAAAGAACCATTAAGAAGGAATTTGAGTCTAGATTTCAGTTGAAATGTAATTATTCAAAACAGAATTTTAAAGAAATTCTAGATATAAAGAATACTGGGGATTATTACTTAGAGAACTGAAGCAAAAGAAGAGCAGATTAAGGAGATTTGGAAGAATAAGGAAAGTGGAGGTAGAAGGCAAACTGTTACTGATGTCAACATCAATATGCATTGGGCAAATAAAAAAAATCCTGCATGAGGAAGGAGTATAGTTCAATGCTAGAGAACTTGCTTGCTTAGCATGTATGAAGCCCTTGGTTTTCAGCATCACAAAAGTGTCCTGAAGAGAGATAGGTAAGACTCAAGATAGTGTGGTACTTCTATTATATCAACAAATTATAATGTCAAACCATCTAATGCAAGATATAAAGTCTCTCTAAATCTGTAGCATTAAAAGCTTTTGTGTGAAACAGAAAGACTGTACCTTGACTTTTGTTAAAAAGATTGAAGAGAGGAATGGAAACTTTTTGTGTGTATGTAAGCTAAGCAGTTATGGTAGGTAGGTCAAGGAATAAACACTTCATGCAACAGGAAGTTATAACTTTATACAATGTGTTCACTGGAGACATTAAGAAAAAAAGGGATAAAATAGCCCTGTGAAGTTTGTTGTAATGAGTAGCTTCAAATTTTACCTTTCCTAATTATTCTCAACCTTTTATTCAGCCAATTATCAACTTAGTCTTCAGAAGAACAATCAACTTGACTTTCTGACAGCAAAGGCTGACAGCAAATGGAAAACTCAAATTGTACAACAAAATTCTAGCAACATTTTCAACTGCAAAGTTCATGGACCAGGGTTTGATCCCCAGCATCATGTGCTATGTTGGCCCACCCCCCTGAGCCAGCCACTGAGACTAGGTATGGTAGAACACGCCTATAATCCCAGGCTGGGAGGCTGAAAACAGAAGGATTGCTAAGAGTTGAGTTGCACAGTGAAACCCTGTACCAAATACATAAAACATCCACAATAACAAAATCATCTTTTTCTTCCTTTCCCAAATTCATTTTTTTCTTTTTCTGGTAGTACTCAATTCTTTTTTTTTTTTTTTTTTTTTTTGAGACAGGGTCCCACTATGCAGTTCAGGCTGGCCTTAAGCTCACTTTGTAGCTCAGGCTGGTCTCGAACTCACAACAATCCCCCTGCCTCAGCCTCCCAAGTTTGGGATTATAGGCATGCACCACCACGCCTGGCTCAATTCTTTTTTAAATCCTCTCTCTACATCATGTAATACATGATGATCACTTTCTTTGTAGGCACTTGGATCATATACACAACACTTCACTTTCTTCTCCTTTTTAAAATTCCCTTTCCTCCTTTTCTCTGTCTTTTTGTTTCCTTTCCATATGCTAAACGGTCATCTTGCTACTTAATATCATTTATTTATTATTTTATACTTTAGTTATATATTGGGACTCTAATATGAGAAAAAAATCACATTATTTAAACTTGTTGGGTATTAGGCAAGCACAGTAACTGGAGTTTGATCCCCAGCACCACAGGCAGTGCTGGCCCCATCACGGTGCATGATGAACCAGCCAATGAGTACACATATAGAGGTACATGCCTATAATCCCAGCTCTGGGGAGGCTGAAACAGGAAGATCATTATGAGTTCAAACTCTGTAGTGAGACCTTGTACCAAATACATTTAAAAAACAAAAATTAAGCTTCTGTGTTTGATTTGTTTCATGTGGCATTATGGTGTCACAATACATCCATTTTCCTACAAAAAAACTCGTTAGTCCCTCATCATGGCAGAGTGGCACTCCATTTCTATTTTTAGTATTTGAGGATTTCTATACTGATTTTCACAGTAGTTTTTTTCTGTTTATATATATAACAACCCTGAAAGCTTCCTTTTTGCTCACAGCCTCTGCTCTCTTATTTTCTTTCCTGAATATTGCCATTCTTACTGAAGTGAGATGAAATTTCAAGGTTGTTTTAATTTGCATTTCTCTAATGACCAGCAATTCAAACATTTTATTTTTTTATTTCTATTTATTTTATTATTTTATTTTATTTTGTGTGGAACCAGCGATTGAACTCAGGCCCTTGCACTTGCCAGGCAAGCACTTATTCTACTGAGCTATCTCCCCGGCCCAAATAAATAAACAATGATACTCTTGTCTCAAGCCTCCTGAGTGCAATTTTTTTTTTTTTTTTTTTTTTTTTTTTTTTTTTTTTTTTTTTTTTTTTTTTTTTTTTTTTTTTTTTTTTTTTTTTTTTTT
>PVKA01000375.1:0-26693 GCA_004027165.1 Ctenomys sociabilis
GGAGGGGAGGGGAGGGGAGGGGAGAGGGAGAAAGGTTATAAGATGCGGGCACTGTCACATAGTTTTAGGAGAGCTCCACTGTTGGTGTGGATCTATTTGGGGACAACCACCAACACTCCGTAGGTCCAGTAGGCAGGCAGACACTCTCCAGACCTGTCAGTGGAAGCATGCCAAGATGTGCACAGCGGGAGACTGCGCCGTACAGCACCCAATCACAAGCCACAGCAGCAACTTACATGACCAGTGTGTCGGACAAGCTAGCCAATACATTAGGGTTCACTATACACTGGGACAGTCTATAAAAGTGAAGCAGCTCTATCTACTCAACATGAGAATCTTTTCACGGTTTAGTAAGTGATAAATGCAATAATCCAGGAAATTATATATGGCTTTGAGTAAAAAACTAATAATATACAAATATTTTATATACTATATGTGCATATTACTTATGTAGAAAGGAGTGATAAAAACTCCAGTCAATGTTTAAATTTTTAAAATTTATTACAGTGAAAGGCACATTGTATTCTCTCCCCAGTACACCCCCAACGTCGATCACACATGCCACTGCTTTGCCACTTTCTGAGGTAGTTTTGGAAGCTTTGTTCATGTCTTCATGATTGTGCAGTAAAAAAATACGGCGAATGCTGTTGCCGAACGCTGTGCAACAGAAAGGCAGGTTTGCGCAGGCCCTGGGCGCCTCGCGGCCTGCTCGCAGGGTCTGGGCTGTGCAGCTTCTGGCCCCTCCCCCAGCCCAGAAAGACCACGGAAGGTCAATGTTCTGAGCCAGTGGCAATGTGTATTATCTGCTGTTGTGTTTTTAAAAAAATTAAATTCCTGTGATATTTTGTAATCGTGCCATATGTGTGTAATAACATATGCAGTGTGTATGGGGGAGAGAGGGGTCCTCAGGACATGTAGGTGACAGAATTTGGGTGCAGCCGAGGGGTGTCCAGCCGCCCACCTCAGGCACCCCTCTGCCCACGTCTCTACCTGTGAAGAACAGAACTCAGGGCGGCATGCGGCTCACCAGCACGTGCCCAGTCACACCCGAGCCCCGGACTCTGCTCCCTCCCCAAGGAAGGCTCTAAGTTAAACAGATCCTGTTGCCAACAACACAGAGGTGGGCTCTGGAGCAAACATAACTCGCTGCCCTCAGATGCCGACACCATCTCTATCACCCCACCGCGAGCATGCCCAGCAGGCACAGCCCCTCCTCTGTTGTCCTTCCAGGTCACAGCTCAGGCACAGGAGGGACCCTGGCAGGGGAAGACGCCGGCCAGTTTGCCAGACACCAGCCCTGCAGTGAGAAATAACTGCCACCCCAACTTCCGCCTCACTGGAAAAGGAGTTTTATTTTACAGCATTGTGTGAAACTAAAACACCTTTAAGAAGAGGCAGAGTTTCACACTTTGTTCTCCTTCACATTAGAAATAGCGGTGGCGAGGGCTCAGGCTGCGTGACCACCGCAGGAAGCCTGAATCGCCAGTCTCCTTCCACATCTTCCGGATCACATCTCCTGCAGCTCCAGCACCTCCGGGTGGCCCTGGGCGCAATAAGGTCCAGCAAGAGATGAGAGCAGTTTTGTATCCTGGCTCTCAAACTATGTAGACAGGAACAGTATTCAGATGTGACTTAATGCTGGTGACACCGCGGCGGCCTGTCACCGTCCACTGTGGGAGCCTGGGGGGCCTTTCCTCAGCACCCGAAGGCACCTTCTGCATCACTCACATGCCCTATCTGGCCCCCACAGACCAGGTGATGTGGGCTGGAGTGGTACACCTGCCGGACTCTGTCCCAGCCATTCACACACATTAGCTCACCAAATCCTTCCAATCTTTTGTCATAAAGTTAAAATAGAGATGGTAATAATACTTCTTTGGCTGGGGAGATAGCTGGGCCATCTAAGTGCCTGTCTGGCAAACACAAGCACCAGAGTTCAATCCCTGGTACCACATGCCATGCCAGCCCTGGAACTCCAGGCGTGCTGTGCCGGCCACCAAAACTGAGCGTGATGGCGTGCGCCTATAATCCCAGCACTGGGGAGGCTGAGACAGGAGGATCACTATGAGTCTGAGCTGGGTAGTATGACCCTGTACCAAATAAATAAATAAATAAATACCAAAAGTAATATTTCTTCAGAGAGCATTCCAAGGTAAATAAACTAACACAACAAACATGAGGTGGATCTCTGGCTGGACTCAGTACAAGTGCAGATAGCTTTTCTTTTGTCCTTTAGACTTTGCTGTATTGAGGTTTCAATGCACTCTTTCTGGTTCTCTTCGTTTCTTTCTGTGGATTTGAGTTACTGCCCGATGCCGTGTCTCCAGTGAGGTCCTATTCTCTTCCCCACCTCCTTCTCACTGTTATTGTCAAATACAACAGTATCATTATATACATATTGTTTTATATCTGTCTGGGAAAATATGCAATATTTTTTGAAATTCCTTGCATTATCACTTTTCCTGATTTTTTAAAAAAAAATTTCTGTTACAGGAATTCAAATTAATCCTTGTGTCACTTGCTTTTCACCTGAAGAACTCCTCTTGCATTTCTTGTCAGGTTCTTCATCCAGCAGAAAGTTCACTTAGCTTTTGCTTGTCTGGGTTATTTTTATCCCATCTTCAGTTTTGAAAGATAAGTTATCCTGGCTTTTAAGATTCTTGGTACTTTTCTTTTCCAACCTTTGAAAGTGGTAGCTTTGTCTCTTCTTCTTTGAAGTACTGGAAGTTGAACCCCAGTTCTCCACATGGAGCTACATTTCAGCCCTTTAATTTGTGTTGTTGTTGTTGTTTTGAGACTGTGTCCTGTTGTGTTGCTAAGTTGTCCAGGCGAGGTGTGAACTCTTGACCTGCCTGCCTCAGCCTCCCAGAGTGCTGAAATTACAGGTGTGAGCACTACACCTCACTGTCTTCTTGACTTCAGCAAGGGGAACCATTTTTCTCTCCCTGCTTTCACAAGTTTTTGGTCTGTGGTTTGGATGATGTGTTTGGTGTGGCTCCTTTCACCTTGCCCACAGGTCTGATGCCAGCTTCGCCGGTGTGCGACACAGCAGGGACCCCATCCATGCAAGGACTTCCTACTAGTGGAGGAGCAGAGATCTGAGCCCAAGGGTCTGCCCCCATAGGCTGCTCGGCTCAGCTTCTCCTGCCCATCTCTCAGCCTGGCTCCTGTGGGGCTGCTGTGCCCACTCCTGATACAATGCTTGGGTTCCCACCTCATGGGGAGAGCAGAGGCAGACATGTGGAAAGTTGGAACTGTTTTTTTCCAAGCTGAGAAGGTCAGCGATGTCAGGCTCTTTATTCCCTGGGTTCTTGCATCACTGGTAAGTGGACAAATGGGGTATTTTTCCTGTAAGATGGTGATTCCAGGGAAGGTGGAGGGAGAAGAGGGAATGAGGAGTAGAGAGGTATGGAGAGTGAGCCAAAGAGGAGATAGAGGAAGTGGCAGTGAAGAGGGTAGAGAAGGAAGAGGAGGAGGAGGAGAAGGAAAAGAGAAGGAGGTGGGGGAGGAGGAGGAACAGAAGGAGGAGAAGAAGATGGGGAGGAGGAAGAAGAGGAGGAAGAGGAGGAGGAGGAGGAGGAGATAACAGAGTGATTTTTGCTCCACACTGAATTATTCATGATCACGGCCGACACCAACTCCATGCCAGGAGTCAACATTTATGTCTCCAGAGAGAAACCTCTCTTTCTGCTGTTCTTTCTTCTGAGGAGCAGGGGCAGAAGCCAGTCCAGCTCTGCAGAAGCTCCCAGCCTGGCCTGGTGCTCTGTGGAAGCTCCACCCTCCAGAGACGAGGGCCGTGTGCTGCAGAATGAGGACTGTTACAAGGCACTCAAATAGGGCCCTGCCCAGTTGTGAGGCACAGGGATGTGTTGCTATAAATACCGAAGCCTGCACATTTCACTGTAAATCTGGTGGCATGAAGGACACAGGCGCAGGCCCCACTGCACCTCTCTGATCCCTGTGCTCTCCCAAGCTTCAGCCCTGCTCTGTTGGGTCAGCTTGAGAAGCCAGACAGACTTCTGGGGGCCCAGGAGTACCAGCCTGGGGCTCTGTGCCAGCCCTCTAAGATGGGTGCAAAAAGGAAAACAGTGTCCTGGCCACTCAAGGGCCAGATGCAGCAGAGAAACCCGCTTCAGCAGGGATGGTGTTTTTCTCTGAAGCATGAATGCTCAACTCAATGTTTTTTTGCAGTTTCATCTACCTAGTGATTTAAGATAAAAAGATGCCCAAGCAAACCCAAGGGCCCCAGTGGCCTAGTGAGGCATGACCCTGTGTGGAAGGAAGTCCGAGGCCACATGTGACACAGAGCATTGGCTCCCACAGTCCTGGGTGGCTCCAGAGTCCCCCTATGATTCTGTGCCCCGGCAGATGCCTCACAGCTCCAGAGCGGAAATCCAGGTGTGGTGTTCTAAGGTGATCCTAACCTCTCCTGACTGCATGACAGCATGGCAGGCCCAGGGAGGGAGTCCAGGGACATGCGATGGGGACTGTTGCTCTTCCCTGGGCCCTTGGGAGATGGCTGATGATAAGGGGGAAAGGCAAGGAGCTGCAGCTCTCCTCTCACAGCCTCGGGCTGCTGGGCATCTGGGGGCATTGGCTTGGAAAGGTGAGCACAAGGCAGGACAGGCGTGAACCATAGTCTGGCTGTGCTGCCCCAGCATTCTCAGTCTGTTCAGCATGTGACTCTAGCTGGCCAGTATAAGGGGCAGGGGCAGGCAGGTGTGAAGAAGGTGCTGTTAGGCTCCTCTCTGCCTGCACTAACTGCTTGGGCCCTTGGGCACCATGCCCAGGCTCTGAGTCTCATGAGTAATCTAGGAACCGGGCATGAGGGCATATACTATCATCCCAGCTCTTGGGGAGGCTGAGGCAGGAGAACTGCAAGTTTGAATCCCACCTGGGCCACTTTGTGAGGCTCCACTCTCAATAAATAAATAAGATGCCTGGGGATGTGGCTCAGATCGAAGGCCCTGGGTCCAGTCCCTGGAGTAGTCATAGCCATCACCACTATCCAGCAGTGAGCTTCTTCAGAGTGGCCACAAGCATAGCATGACATACGGAGGCAGCGTTGGCTGCTTGGGTGGGCAGGCCCGGTGTAGCAAGGACTAGGCCTGAGGACCCAGCTTTTGTAGGGTGAGGGAAATGGGTGCTTTTTCATCTCCTTTCAGCCCCAAACCAGCATGGTGGCTGGCTCCAGATGAAGAGGGGGCTCAGGACTCTGCAGAGCAGACCAGCCCAGAGCCCTCCAGGACCTGCCAGAGGGGAAGTGCCAGCTTCCAAGAGGTTGGGGCAGGAAGTGAGAGGAGAAGGGGAATGGCTGCCAGCAGACCGGATGGCCTCAGGGCTGTGTGCAGGGCTTCCCTGTTCCTGCTGCCTGGGGATGTCACCTGGGGAGACCCTTTAAATGCCAAAGCTGGATCGCTTCCATGACACAGCACGTCAGATCCTGTGGGGATTGGCTTGGACACCAGTACTTCAGAAACCAAGGTTTTCCCAATATGTGGCCATGGCTAAGAGCCACTGGCCAGGGCGACAGCTCAGGAGCCTAAGTGCCCCCCTGGTGAGGGCAGGACCTGAGTTTGATCCCCAGTACTATACGCTGTGCAGATGCCACCTGCAATCTAAGTGCTGGGGAGGCTGAGGCAGGAGGACCACTATGAGTTTAATTAATTAATAATTCATTTATTTAGCACAGTGCCTCTGAGCTTCATAGTGAGGCCCTATACCAAAAAAAGAAATAAGGAAGAAAGAAACAAAGAAAGAAGGAAAAAGAAAGAAAGAAAGAAAGAAAGAAAGAAAGAAAGAAAGAAAGAAAGAAAGAAAGAAACAGAAAGAAAGAAAGACCACTCAGGCCTGGAGAAACAGGCCCCACACTTGTGATTTGATTTCAGGTCACTGTGGACTAAGACAGAATTGTCTAATACAACAGGCACTAGCCTCCTGGGGTTCCTGAGCCCCTGAGATGCAATGAGTCCAAACCGAGATACAGAAAACCATAAAATATACACCAGATTTCTAGACTCTGTGTGATAACAAGTGAAATGTTAATGACCTTTAAAATACTGATTACTTGTTCAAAAGGAATACCAACTAAATAAGATTTTTTTAAAAGATGTATTTGGTTGTTGCAGGGTCTTACTATGCAGCTTGGACTCATGGTCATCCTGCTTTCAGCCTCTTCAGCACTGGGATTACAGGCATGTGCCACTACACCCAGACTCCGCGGGCAGGGCAGGGCTGGCGTGGCATGTGGTGCCAGGGTTCGAATGTCAGTCTCTGCACTTGCCTAAGCTTGCCTAAGCAGGCACTTTAGTCTGCTAGGCTATCTCACCAGCCCTAAATAAGATGTATTGTTAAAAATAATCTTACTTGTGTCTTCATGCCTTTTTATCTATTTATTTTGAGACAGGGTCTCGCTATGCAGTTGAGGCTGGCCTTGAGCTCACTTGCAGTTCAGGCTGGTCTTGAACTCACATGATCCTCCTGCCTTGGCCTCTGGAATGCTGGGATTACAGGTGTGTGCCACCATGCCCCGCTTCATGTCACATCTAGAACACGCTGGTGGGAACTGAAGCCACAGGCATGTGACTTACGTCCCATTCCTTAGAGATAGCCCGATTAAAAGAATGTGCCACCTGCGTTTCTTCTCTTTGTAGGTTTGTTTCATCTGGTTTTGACAGCAGTTCACTTTACCACGGTCTCGTCTATGTGGGACTCTTCCACTGGTGAAAACAATGGCAGAAATGGCTGCTAGTGTCAGGCATGGGGACAGGAGTAGCAGGAGGCCTTGTGGGCGGCAGGAGTGTCCTGGGGTAAGGGAAACTTTGTATCTTGACTGCATCAACGCCAGCATCCTGGTTACAACATTGCTTCAGGATGTTGCCAACAAGGGCCCGGGGAGATGGCTCAGTGGAATAAGCGCTTCCCTGGCAAGCACAAGGGCCTGAGTTCAATCCTTGGTTGTGCCAAAAGAAAAAAAAAAAAAAAACGTAGTAGGATGTTGCCAACAGAAGAAACTGGGCCAAGGGTCCGTGGAATCTCTATTTCTTACAACTGCATGTGGATCTACAGTAATCTCAAAATAAGGGTTTAATTATACAAAAGATTACCTCCAAAGTAACTTTCATGTCCTGTTCACAGGAACATAAAATATTGCTATTCTTTTGTTTGAGGTTTAACCATTTTTTATTTCTCTTGGTTCCAGCAATTCTACCCTTGGAATTGCTGCCAAGAAAATAAATATAAATGTAAGGTGCGAAATACACAAGAATGTGTATTTGATGTTTTCATAAAAGCACACATAATAGCAAAATACTCAAAGCCACAGAAATGTCTTTATGTAAGAGAAGAACTGTATGACATGTGGTCTGTCCACTCCGGGTACTATTACAGTCGACCTGACAAAGAACACACGTGTAATACAACAATAATTTGCTTGCTGATTTGTGAAAAAACAACAAATATAGAAGGATTAACAGTGGTTGTTTTGATAGTAGCATTATGCTGATTCATTTTTTCTACATTGCTGTTTATTTTTTCTTGATTTTATTTAATGAATATTTACAACTCTTTCTTTAAATGACGTAATGGCATAATTAGATGTCTCTTCCTCAGAGAACAGGGCGGGTAGCTGCTTTGCCCCCTGCTGGTAGAACGTAGAAGTCTGGAACTGCCTGGAGGAAGCACCAACAACTGAGATCCTGTGTGTGTGTGTATGTGTGTGCGCACGCGCGCGTGCGTGCGTGTAGGGGGGGCAGTTGTGGAAAGATTTAAATCCTCATTCCTGTCCTAAAGCCACCCATAGATTCACTGTTAAGAGAGTAGAAAGAAGAATCTAAAACATCATGAATATGTGAACTCTGGCAAGATACGTCACGTGTCTTCCATCCTCATTCGGTAATAATGATGTAGTCCCAGTACGTGGACATGAGGGATGACGTGGCCTGCGACCACAGCGACCTGCATGTTTTACTGCGCATTGCCAAGTTTTTTTTTTTTCCAAAGAAGTTGTACTACCCATGGGATGAGGGAACTGTCCTTTGGCACTGTATTAATGTTTTATTATTATTTTTTGTCTTTTTGAGATAGGTCCTACGCAGCTCAGGCTGGCCTTGAGCTCACTTTTAGCCCAGGATGGTCTCAAACTTGCAGTGATCCTCCTGCCTCAGCCTCCCAAGTACTGGGATTACAGGTGTGCACAGATGTATTAATTTTTATCAATCATGGAGAAAAGTGATTGTCACCAAACCCTGCATTCCCCTAATTAACAGTGATATGAAGAATCTTTTTATGTCATATTCCTGCTTCTGTTTCTGTGGAAATGCCTGTTCCTGTCTTTGTCCCATTTTACCTCTCGAGTTCAACTTTTTTTTTTCCTTACTAGATTATGGGGATTCTCAAAATAGTCAAGATATTGTTGTATTTATGTGCTAAAACATTTTCTGCACAATTCATAGCTTGTCTGTTGGGTATCTTTTGGAAAGTTCACTGTATTATTGACAGCCTTATATATAGCAACTTTGCTAAATGAAAATCTCTTGAATTTACTGTGTAGATAATTATGTGGCCTGTGTATATTAACATTTTGGGGTCGTTCATTCTATTTTTATATGCCTTATTTCCTTTTCTTATTTGCCATATAGTTAGCAATTAGGGGACGTAGAAAGGATGATAATGGCATATTTGTTTGATTTAGAAAAAGATTCTAACAGCTCTCCATTGAGTTCATATTTGTTGGAAATATGGCAAATGGAAGGGAAGGCAGGCACACTCCGTGCTGCTGCTAGCTTGATAAGAGATTTTCCTTTTTGTCAGTTGTATTGAATTCTGTTCTTTTTCTGCACTTATTTAGATAATATTTATTTTTCCTTTTAAAATCTATTAACGAAGTCGATTATATTGACAGATTTCCTAAAGTTAAACTACTCTTGCATTACTGGGGTCTGTGTTGCTGTGCTTGCCATATATTTAAAATACAACGGATTATTTGACATTTATATGAATGACTGAGGTTGATCTATAATTTTCACCATTTGATGTCACCATCAGAGGTGAAATAGAACCCCTTAGAGACACCATCATTACACACACACCAGAATGGCGGATGTAACAAATATCAGTATAACAAGTGGTGGTGAAGGTAGGAAACAACTGGAGATCTCATGGTTCCTTGGTGGGAATGCAGAATGGTGTGGCTCCTTGTAGCAGTGGTGTTGAAGCCTGAGATAAAGTTAAATACGCACTTGCCACATAGCCAGTAATTCCACTGCTTCTATTTCTTTTTTTTTTTTTTTTTAATTTTTAATAAAGGGTCTACAGAGTGTTCAGGGTCTTACTACTAGATTGGACTTGGAGTGATCCACCTGTTTACAGCCTCCAAAGAGCTGGGATTACAGGCATGCATGCCTCCACGCCCAGTCTCAATTGCTGCCTCAGCACGCCTCCAGGGCAGGGCCAGCCTGGCAGGGCCGGGGATCGAATCCCTGGCCCCTGAGCCTGCTCCCCTCCTAACTGACACTCAGAGCAAAGAAAATTAATGATCATAAAAAGAGTTGTACTTCGTACAGCTTTATGCATCACAACTCAAACTAGAAACAGCCCATATGTCCAAAACGTAGGAGCGGATAAATAAATAGCAGCATACAGAAGATGACTCAGCAATAAAAAGGCATAAATGATACATAGGCAACATGGGCACATTTCTGAAGCATTGTCTTACATGAGAGCAACTGGACACAAACAATGACGCATTTATGATTCCCTTTACACGAAATTATAGGAAAGCCAGGATGAGACTTTATAGGAAAGCAGGTTAGGGACTGGCAGGTGGGACAAGCAGATCGGAGGAAAGAGATGCGGGACATATTTGGGGTGCCGAACATGTTGTCTCATAATCACACGCTCAATAAACTGCACACCTACAGTTGTGAATTTTATTACATTTGGATCATGTATTTATTTCTAGAAGTCACTTTAGTTTCCTAAAGAAGCTGGCAAAGGATAGCAATTATGGATCCACTAACGGTTTGGGTAAAACTTGCCAGTAAAACCGCGTGGGCTTTTTTCCTTTTGTGGATATATCTTGTGTTTCCATTTCCTTAATGGCTATAATCTATTCAGTTTTCCTATTTCTCTGAGGTACTTTTCAGGAAGCAATCTGTATGAACACGAACTCACGATATTCTCTTATTTGTTAAAAATTCATACTGCGTGCATAACATTTTTCATTTCTAGTATGGTCTTATATTTTATCTTACTTTTTTTCTTTTGTAACACTGCCATTATTTTGTCGACTCTGGTCACCTTTTAAGGGAACCAGCTCTGGATTTGTAATTCCTTTTTACTCCCCTGTTGGTGATAAATAGCCTGCGCCATCAGCTTAGTATGGCTCTGGCCCCTCTGTTGTCGCTGTGGTTATTCTAAGCACTCTGGTTGATTCATAGACTGTCCACTACTCCACCATCACATTTTAAAAGTGCAAATTTCCCCATTTATGTACCTGGGCTAAACCATGACTTATGTGCTTTGTGACTTTTGCTACAAGCTCATCTTCAGTGGAGCTTCTGCTCCCGTGGGAACTCCTTGGCTCAGGGCTCAGGCCCTCCTGCTGTGTGGTCACACCCCACCCTGCGGGTGCCTAGAGTTTGCCTTTTGGTTTTGGAACAGACACTGCCCCTCTTCCCAGGGCACCAGCCAGAGCTAAGCACCTGGAAGATCCCCAGGTTGGGATTTGTCAAGTTTCTCACCCCCCACATGTGGCGGGTCACAGTGTCAGCTTGTGGCTCAGGCCCTATCTTCCTGCCCCTGGATACGGGGCAGGTGAGTCCCTGGGGCCTATAGCTGAGTCCAATACCCCCGGGCCTCCTGGGTGTCTGTTCCCACAGCCAAGACTCTGAGCTCCCTGGAGACACCTCCTTTCTTATAAATACAACTATGTATTTTATGACCTTCTTAGGAGCTGGCAGTTGGATGGTAGTGCGGCAGTGCCCCTTACGCTGGTGCCCAAACTGGAAGTTTCCGATTCAGTACATACGCCTCCTCCCCCCTCATCCTAGGGGGCTTCTGGGCAGCGCTCCCATCCTGAAGTGGAGGAAAAGGGAAGACTGTGATTGTATTCTATTATTTTATTTGGTGTTTTAAGGCAAGCTTTCACCATATAGTCCAGCCCGGCCTTGAACATACTGTGTAGCCCAGGCTGAACTCTCCTGCCTCAGCCTCCTGAGTGCTGGGATTACAAGTGTGTACCACCATGCCCTGCTAGATTACTCTTTCCACTCTTTTGTATTTCCCGGGGTGCCGCCATGAACACAACTTAACTGTGTATGTGTATATATAAATATATGTCTAACACATATATACATACAACATATAGCACATATACAATGCATAGAATACAGCCTACATTTGTATTATGCATTACATACATGTATTAGTGTATTATGTGTGCAGATATGGAATTCAATTGGAAAGTTAAATAATTTTTAATTCAATTTTCATTTGTTTAAAATCAAATCTAAAAATTAACAAATAAAATTTCCCGTATAGAAAGAGCCATGGTGCACTGACAGCCCTCTGTACCCAGGGGTTCTGTGCCTACAGCTTCAGCCGAGCCCACAGGCAATATCTGAGAAAGACCTGCGTCTGCACTCAGCGTGCAGAGTTTTCTTCTTGCCATCATGCTGTAAGCAACACACTGCAACAATTTTTTTTTTTCTGTATTTTAGGGAAGGGTCTACAGGGTGTTCGTGGTCTCAGTACTAGATCAGACTTGTAGTGATTCTCCTGCTTACAGCCTCCCAGTTTACAGCCTCCAGTTTACAGCTGGGATTACAGGCACGCGAGTCCACACCCAGTCTCAACTGTGGCGGGGTCAGCACAGCAGGCCCGGGGATTGGAGCCCCAGTTCCTGGCCTGCTTGCAGGTGCTTTAATCTGCTGAGTTATTTGGCCAGCCCCTTGTAACAATTTACAGAGCACTCACACTGCATGGAGAATTACTAGTATCTATGGAGAATTTAAAATGCACTGGAAGGTGTACATAGACTACATGCAAACACTGCACTGTTGTCTACATGGCTGACCCTCAGAGGATTTTGCTGTCCTTGGGGTCCTGGAACCAGTCTCCCCCAATCTGGAGGAATGACTACACATACATTCGAGGCCACAGCAGAGGAGGTCAACAGTGAGTTCTCTCGCTTCTGCCCAGGCTGGATTTTCCTGACTTCTTCCTGGGGCACAAGCCAGCCTGCCCCCGGCTTTGCAATGTTCTATTTTTTATTTTCCTTATTTAACTGTGTCCCACATACACCCCACTATATGGAGTGCTCGGTTCCGTGTTTAATGACGACTGACCTCTGTGTGCAAATATCCGAGTCATATGAAGGTCTCAGCCCACTAACTGCATCCACAAGCCTCTCCCCTCAATTTCAGGGCAGGCAAAAAGGGGGCTCCCCTTCTGGGGGCAGCACAGGAGAGGGTGAAGGCAGGCCTGCGGGCAGGGTCTGCAGGCAGCCAGCTCTCAGGAGCTGAGGCCTGGGGTGCGAGGGGCAACCTTACTCTATTTGTTTTATTCTCAACTGTTTAGGATCGCTGAACCTGAACGGCTCGGGGCTTCACTGCCTGGGAGGCATACTGAGACTCACCTCCTGGAGGAACAACATTTAATTCTTCTTCATCTTGCTTATTTGATTTCTAGACCTTTACTGCGATCATTCTAAACTGTGCTTCCCAACCATCTGACCCCATGACTGATCCCAAGAGGCCTTGGGAAAGTAAGAGCTGAGCCATCGGGCCAGGAGGGGACCTGGCCCAGAAGCCTTGGGCGATGAATTGCATCGACCTCCCCCTTTGTTTTAGCAATACGGGTTTGTGACCCCACTGGCTCCGGCACCCAGGCCTGTGACGATGCCATTATGGGTGGCATGATCCGTCACACAGGAGAGAACAGAGGCTCAGAGGGGATCCCGGTCCCAGGAGGCCAAGGCCGGATTTGACCCCGTGCTGGACCTTCTCAAGCAGGTTTAATCCTGGAGGCAGGGCTGCAGCCACCTTGGGGCTGAGTGGCTCGGTGCTATCACTCCAGGCTGGATCTGCCATCCCCCAGGGGCACAGCGGGGCAAGGCCACTCTGCATCCCACCCCCGCCGTGACCTAGGCCCTCTGCCTCCGCCCTGTTTCCCTGGGCCCACAAGTGATGAGTGTGCATCGTCTTGCCCTCTGCCGCACGCCTTCATCAGGAGGGAGACAGGAGCTCTGGTCCAGAGGGGAGAGAGCGGCGCCGGGAAATCAATAATGGAGAATGATGGCCCTGCGCTGCGCCTCCCCTATTTTATTTCCCTCTGCAGCAGCAGGAGGGAAAAAAAAAATGCTGGCTGCAGTTTTGATATTAATTGATCTTGAAGCCGGGTGAACCCACGGTGCTCCCTTAATGGCCAGCCACTGCCCGCTGGCGCAGGGCTTGACAGCAGGCACTCGTTCAAGTGCCCCCCATGCCTGAAGCTCTGCTCCACAGCGGGCTTGTCCCTGCTCTGAGCTGGACCCGCTCCCCTTGGCAGGGTCTGAACGCAGGTCCCCTGGGCTGGGGGTGGGGAGGAGGGTAGAGAAGCAGGCAGGGTTTAAACACCTCCTCCATGTCAAACAAAAGTTTCTACCTGCCTCGGGGGTCTGATGCCTGCAGCCCTGGCTGAAATCTAAGAGGCACCGACAGCCTTGTCAGCTGCCACCCAGTAATGCTTCAATCTGAGCTTGTGGAATCTTGCCCTCCATGGCAATATGAAGCACTGATTTCAAGAACACAGTGAGATAATGGGTGAAGTGCTGGGGGGGGGGGGTTCTGGCCCACCTTGGGCACTGAATTGGCTCCTGCTTAAGCTGCGCTCTGGCCTTAGCCTCTGGCCCCCACTGCCATTTGCCAGCTCTTGCCTGGAAGCTACAGCTAAGTGCACTCAGGCCCTGGATTCCCAGGTGAGTTGCTTCTGGACAGATCAGTTCCTGGTCCAGGTGCTAACAGGATGGAGCAAGGGCTGGTGAGATAGCTCAGCATTCTAAATGCCTGCCTGGCAAGCTCAGGGACCGAGGTGGTTGGATCCCCAGCACCACATGCTGCACCAGCCCTGACTTGGGGGACTGAGCTGACCACCGAGACTGGGTGTGGTGCTGCATTCCCAGAGCTGAGGAAGCTGAAAACAGGAGGATCACTACAGATCCAAGCTGCATAGTGAGACTCTGTACTAAATACATTGAACAAAAAAAATTCAGAGGATGGAGCACAGGTGGGCTTGGCACAGTGCCTGGCCCAGGGCAGCTGCTTCCCCTCAAGCTCCTGGAAGTTTCCAGCAACAGGAGAATAAAGGGACAGCTCTGGGACATCAGGAATGACTTGCATATTGCAGGGAGTTTTCAGGAAGGGCGTCAATGACGGCAGAAGGTACAGAGGGACCAACACCACCACATGCCTGGCGCGAGGTCTGAGCTGGGGACAGGCCGAGGGAGACTCGGCCCGTCCTCACCTCAGAGAACTAACTTCCCAGGGGGCTCCTTCCTTCGTGCCTTCAAGGAGGAACAGGAGGACCTGCCTGAAGGATGAAGCTCCCAGGCACACACAAGGTTCTGTTGCAGGGGGTCACAAAGGCAGTGCTCTACTCAGAGCTACCCAGCCACACCACTTGCCTGCTGACTGACCTTGGCTAGCTCAGTGCCTGCATCAGTGCCTATTTCTGCCTCTGTCTGTGGGTAACACAAACAAATGGATGATACAGTGCCCAGGTCTATGGTTGGCGCGATGTGTTCCCCTGGGGGACTTGGTATGCTTCCCGTCATGCTGTCTTCCAGCAGCACACACCTGGGTCAGGAGCAGGGCAGATGCATGGTTTGCATCTCAGCATCTCCCAGCACCTCATGGACTCACTGTGGGGCTCCCCGGAGGGGAGCAGCTCATGGGGAGTGACCATGATGAGGTGTGGATCCGACTCACTGCTAGGAGCTGGGGTCTGCACCTAAGAGGTAGGCCCTGGGGTGTGGCCCGGAGGGTTGATCTATTCCCCAGTCCTCCCAGAGGCATGTCATGAGCTGCTGCTGCTCTGCTCTGCTGCCCTGCCTTGGAGCCCACGGAGGATGGACTGAAAGCTCTACACACCCTAAGCCAAATACACCTTTTCTTCTGTAAGGTTGGTGCTGGGTACTGGTCTCAGTGATGATGAGCAGGTAACTGAAGAAGCAGGGATGGGAGCTCTCTGTGGGCAGTTGTGCCTGCAGGGGATAGGACTCCTGCTTAGGGCTCTTAGAGCCCACAGGCAGGGGCTCTTGCCACTCTGTCCCTAACTCCACAGCTTGGGCAGCAGCCAGGCCTGGCAGGGGAGCTAAGGCCAGGCATGGACTAGCAGCCAGGTCCCTTCTGTCAGCCACAACCCCACAGGAAGCTGAGGTCGGGCTGATGACTGAGTTGAGGAATGAACAGCAGCGGGAAAGAAGCTATGGCTTGCGACGCTACCCGGCTCAGCCCTTGACCCCAGCACAGCCCATTTGCCTGCTGTGGAAGTGGGATCCTCTGAGCCCCATCACTCAAACCCACCTGAGCCTTGGGCATCAGCAAAGACCCACCCCAATCTATGATGAAGCCAGCCTGGGACCTCATTGTGCCAGCCCCTGGGTGCTGGCGTGCACCTTTTCAGAGCCAGGTGAGGCCAACCGAAGCTCTGCAGCCTCCACGACAAGAGGTGCAAATGAAGACCACTCCCTAGGGAATAGCCAGTCACTCTGAGACTCAGATTTGTAGGAAATCACCTGCCAGCTGGGCAATCCCAGCACTCTGGGAGGCTGAGGCAGAAGAACTGCAAGCTCTAGTCCAACCTGGACCATTCAATGGTTCATCCAGACCCTGGATCATTTTATAAAAAATGAAATTTAAAAACAGCTGGGAACAGATAGAAATGGAAAACAAAAGCTGGAAATGTAGTTCTGTAGGAGGTCTTTGGGTTCAATTCCAAATAGCACAAACACCCAGAGCATCAGCTGCCTCCTGGGCCCTGGCAAGGGCTGGGGGTGGTTAGCTCATGCTGTGCTATGGGGAGGGTGCTGCACCCCAACACTTACTGCCTACAATGCCAGGATGGTGCCCCTGGTGCATCCTCAATGAGGCATCTGTTTACAGACAAGGTTCCACCAGGTACGGTGTCCCAGGAGCATCAAGTAAATCCAGGAGGCAGGAGCCTGAGAAAGCACTTCTGGCAGTGGCATCATAAGAGCCTCGGAAGACAATTGGCTGGTGGTTGAGCCTGCAGGACCCCAGTGCTGAGCCTCAGCTCTGCCACCAAGCTGCTGGGTGGCCTGGGGCAAGCTGTTCAGTTGCTCCGAGTCTCCATAAGCTCATCCATACACCATGGGTAATCACACTTCCAAAGGTTTTCAGGAAAATAAACTTTGGTGCAGAGGTAGGGAAATGGGAACCCTTATATTTTGCTAGTGAAAAGCTGTGGCAGGGGCTCACTAAGTGACACAGAGTCTTCATGTGACCTAGCAATTCTACTCCTGGGGAAATACACAAGAGGACTCGAGGCAGGTGCTCAGTACTCAGCCGGGGATGGTCATAGCAACAGTCACGACCATCCCCAAAGGTCCACCAGTTGAGGCAAGGACAAGCAATCTGTATCTCCACATAATGGAGTACTGTTCATCCATGCATAGGAATAAAGTCTCCACAGGCTGCAGCGTGGATGAACCTTGAAAACATGCTAAATGAGTGGAGGTCAGATGCAAAAGGCCATATACTGTATGACTGTGATCCCATGTACGTGAAGTAGCCCTGAGAGGCAAAGCCTCTCAGAAAGTGGGAATGAAGGAAGACTGCTTAGCTGGGTATACTTCCTTTTGGGGTGTTGGAAGTGCCTCACACAGTGGTGACGGCCACACAATAGCTGAGTGCACTAAGTATCACTGAACTGCACACTTTCCAGATGGTCAGAACAATAGACTGTATCATACCACACTGCAGTAGTCCTCTGACAACTGTATGTATTGCTATTGAAGAATACAATCCGCTCCGATCTCAGGGGCACACAGCACACACGTATGCACATATGCACATAAGCAGAGAGGAGGAGGAGCTGTGCGGGTCAGAGGAGAACACAGTGCTGACAGAGAATGGGGCTCATGGAAACTGCACTAGAAACCTGAATAATCCTTAGTTACTCCTCATGTTGGGTTAGGGTTAGGGATAGGTCTAAGTCTAGGTCTAGGTCTAGGGCTAGGTCTAGGGCTAGGGCTGGAGCTAGGATTAGGATTGAAATTAGGGTTAGGTCTAGGTCTAGGGCTAGGGCTAGGGTTAGGGCTAGAGCTAGGATTAGGATTGGGATTAGGGTTAGGGTTGGGGTTTGTGCTAGGTTTAGGTCTATATCTATGTCTAGATCTAGGTATAGGGTTAAGTTTAGGGCTAGAGCTAGGTTTAGGTCTAATGCTAGTCTAGCACTATGGCTATGGCTATGGTTAGGCTAAGAGTTAGGGTTAGTGCTGAGTTTAGTTCTAGGTCTAGAGCTAGGATTAAGGCCAGGGCTGGATTATGGTTAGGGCTAGAGCTAGGTCTAGGTTTAGGTCTAGGTGTAGAGCTAGGACTAGGGCTAGGGTTAGGGTTAGGCTAAGGTTAGTGCTAGGTTTAGGTAGGTCTAGGGCTAGGTTTAGGTCTAGGGCTAGGGCTAGGGTTAAGGCTATGGCTAGGCTTAGGGCCAGTTCTAGATCAAGGGCTCAATTTAGGGTTAGGGTCAGGGTTAGGGTTAAGGCTAGGGCTAGAGCTAGGTTTAGGTTTTGAGCTAGAGGTAAGATTTGGCTTGATGACAAGGTCAGGCGACATCATCCACTGTCAGTGCCTTGGGACTGCTGCTTATACAATTTTTTCCCATTCTTTACATTTTACCCTCACACTAACCACATGCTGTAGCTGGTCCCTGACTCATCTTAGATTTAAGGAGATGAGGCACACAATGGTAGAAATCATTCATCCAGGGTCATTTGGATTGGTGGAGCTCTCCACCATGTGCTCTCAGTGTCCACTGCCCAGCTGGGGTGGGTGCTCCTGAGCCATTGTGTGGCCTTGAATTCCCTAGCCAATGGTCATCCATACTGTACTTCCCTGATCTGAAAGCCATTGGATGGGCATACAGGGCCCTCACCCACACCTGCACACACAGGAAGCACCAGTAACTTAGTTCCCAGGACTCCACCACTGTTGCTTTTCCTTTTAACAGAAGAACCAGCAGAAGAACTCCACAGACAGTGGAGTTCTGATGCCTGGCTAATCACTTGGATTCCTCAGTCCACAGCCCTCAGCTCAGGGTGTTCCTTCCTGCTCAGCTGTGTCCCTGCACCTGGTGCAGCCATACCTCCTTAACTTGAGAAACTCCCATGGCAGAGCCATTCCAGCCCTGCTTATTCCAGTCACCCCACTGTCATCACCACCACCACCAAGCCATCTGGCAGCTGGCTCCCACCCAGGCAAGAGCAGCCCCCACCTGCTCCACTGCCACCGGCTGCCTCTGTGTCAGTGCAAGCTGTCTCCCTCCAAGCAGCTCCTGAGGTCCAGATTCTGGTCCAAGACTGCAGCATCCCTGCCCAGCTGTGGCTGTGACCCTGGCAGGCCAGCCCAGGCTTAAGCTGGGGAGCGCAAGGAGCCCCTAATTGGCTGGGACCTCATGGGAGCAAGGTACACCCAGGGAGCTTTGTCCTACTAGTTCAGATTTACCCTCTCCATGTGCCGAGATGAGTCTCATCTCTCAAACATTTTGGCATAAACAGAAACTACGTTGATGACCAAGATGACCAGGACTTGGGCAGCTCCTCCTTTTCACTGGAGCTACCCCAAGCAAAAGGAGCTCACAGGCTCGGCTTTGAAGAGAGCTGGATCTGAATTCTGCCTTTACTACTTAGGAACCCACCGTGAGCCCCAGGCTCCTCACCCACAGTTTCCTTTATGAGCAGCAGCAGTAAAGGAAAGCTGCCCATGCCCCTTCCCACCCAAGTGCTGTTATCATCTGTACTTAGCCTTAAGGAGTGTTCTGGGACAGCCAGTGCGTGCGTGGCCCAGGTCCTTCAGCAGTGGGCCGTGGAGGTCAGAGGCAAACCTGTGAGGCCAGCACCCAACCACCTCACTGCTGCCTCGCCCTCTTCTGCTAGAAGCTGCACCCCTGTCCTATACTCAGTTTTGCATTCCCAGGTGTTGTCTGGGGGCCCCTGCTCAACCCTCTGGCTGCGGAAGGAGCCGGACATGGCACCTTCTCCTGGCCCTCGATTTTTGTGTGATAAAACCATCCTGTTTCTCTGCATCCCAGCGTGGCTCTATCTGCCTGTGGTGCCTGGACTCTAGATTTATTTCTGAGGAATCACAGCCTATTAAGCTCTGGATTGGAAGGCCTGAAGATTGGGGGACAGGCCCTCCTTGGCACACAGTCTGAATTTCATCTGTAGGAATGGAGACAACAGATTCTCTTTTGTACCCTGCTTCTTTGTGACGGGAAGAGGAATGGGGACCTGCTGAAGGTCACACACAGCAATAGCATCTAGCCCTCGGTCTGGGAATCCTGATGGCCATCTCCAGGCCAGGGATCCTCTTTCATGGGCCCTTGAGGGGAGCCCCTGGTAGGAACCACCCTGTGGTCCCCCAAGGACAGCTGGCAAGGCTGGGCAGGTACAGGAAGGGCCCTGTGCCCTGGGCGTCATGTGCAGAGAGTCCGGGGAAGGGGTGACAGCGTGGGGCTGGGGGTGTCCTCCTGGACAGGGCCTGCCAGTGAAGTCAGACAGCGGGGCTACCCCAGCATCCTCACCAACCATGGGGCACACAGACCTGGACAGCAACCTGCCCTGGGCTCAGACAGGCCCAGGCACTTTCAGATAGCCCCCCACCACCACTGAAGGCCCTTGCATTTTCCAGCACATCTGCATGCCCAGCAGTCTTTGAAATGCTCTTCTTGGCCCCCTGTCATCATGGACTATTCTCAGGGAATAGTCTTTCCAGGGAAGACAGCCTCAGAGAGGAAAGGGGCTTGGTGGTGAGCACTGTCAGGGGTCGTGCGGACTCCAGCAGCCGCCTCTCCTTTTCTGGCTCTCAGGTGTTTCTATCTCTGTGCCACTTGAGCAGAGAGAACCTGCCTGATGGCTTAATTGAGACTCTGGGGCTTCCAGGCTTAGGTGTCCTGGGGTGGCCAAGTGTGGGGACGAATCCAGTGTCAGAGGCCTGGGGCCATCTGGAACTTTCAGTTTCACTGAGCCCAGCTGGCGTCCCTGGAGCAAGGCCACAGGCTGACCCTGAGGCCCAGGGACACAGGGTGGGCAGCTAGCTCTGGGCTCTACCTCCTGGACCGACCTGGACCTGCCATCTGGTGCTGCTGCAGTCCCAGAAGCAGCTGTGCAGATAGATCTAGAGCAAGAGCCTGATGCATGCATGCATGAATGACGGCGGTACCCTGCAGTGTAGGGGGCAACACCTCCCCCCACCATCGCAAGTGGGGATCACCATGTGGGGCAAACAGCAGCTCGGAGAGCTGTGGACTTAGGCCGCACAGAGCTTGTGGGGAGCCAAGCTAGGATTTGAACTCAGTTCTTCATGGTTCCATAGTACACAGCTAACTGGGAGGCAAAGTGTGACCTAACCAAGTTCATGTCCCAGTCACACCTCTCAAGCTCCTCCATCTGTCCTGGTGTTGCTTTTCTCTATTGATACATGAAATAAAGAAATACCAGTTGCCTTATAAGACCACTGAACGTGGGCATGAAGGCATCCGGGATGCCTCCTACACTAGCAGGTAGTGGGTGCTCACCAAGCACACCCTGTGTGCTTTGCCGGGAGAGAAAGCACGGTCCTCAGCCACCCGGGCTGGCGCACCCTTGTGCCTCGCTCCCCGGCAGCAGCTACCTCCTCCTCAGTCCTTCCCTTTCTTTCCCTGCTGCTGAGGCTTGGCAGGTCCTTGCCAGCTCTCTGCCACCTTGTTTCCTCTCCTCCCCCTCTGCTGAAATGCCTCTGCTTGCAGGGCCTTTCCCATATCTTGTTTGGAGATGGCAGCCCCCACCCCACCTGCTTCCCTGGTCTCCGGCCCTCCTTTATTATTCTACCTTTCCTCCCATGCAGCTGCCTCCATATTTTATATCTTTAGCATATTTATTGTTCATCTCCCTTGCTAGTGTTTTACTCCTAAGGGAACAAGATTTTTTTTTTCTGTTTTATTCATAGACATATCCCAAGTAGTTCTCAACAGCAGGCTGCTTTCTTTCCTGGGGTATATCTGGCAATATCTGGGGACATTTTGGTGGTCACAACTGTGTGCGCATGTGTTTGGGTATGGGTGCTATTGGTAGATAGACAAGTGACATTGTTGAACAACCTATGGAGCATGGGACAGACAGTCTTCCAACCACCAAGTTGAAGAATAAGCCAGCCCCAAATGCAAATGGTACATAGCTGCAGCCATCCATCTCAGCTGGCACAGTAGCTGGCATGTGCCTAGTGGGTGCACTAGGTGCGAATAAGCGCTTGTTATGAAAGAAAAAAGGGACGCCATCATCGTCATGTTTTGTGATTGAAAAACAGATAAGTGTCATCCTTGAGAATGGCTGTCCTGGGTGCTTAAGTCCTACCGGGCCTGTCACATCTCCCTCGGGACCCTGCCTGCCCTCTGCAGCACCCAGATGGTGATGCACTGTCCACCGTCAGACTGTCACGAGCCGGAACCAGTCCCTGCTGTCAGTGCCTGTGGCCTGGCGATGCTAGCTCGCCCCTGACCCCCAGTCCTGACACCTGACACTGTCCACTTCTGAGAACACTCTGGACTTCAGGCCAGCCGGGAAGGGCAGCAGCCCACAGGCCACTTGGGGTGACCCCTGCCACCTGCAGCCTCCCTCGAGCTTCAACGCAGGAGCCCTCACCTTTGCTTCCTTCCAGCAGGAGGCAGTAAAAAAGTACTGAGCATACAGGGCACCCGGGGGCTCAGCGCTCTCAGGCAGGGACGCCTCCTCGTTCTGCTGACCTAATAAATTGCTGCGGACAATTTTAAGCAGCCAGTGTGACAGCCCAGGCTCCAAATGTGAAGAACTCCTCCGTATAGAACCCAGCAATGCCTGCCCCACTGCTGAGTGCAGAGGGGAGCAGGAAGAAGAGGAAAGCTGGGCAGAAGCTGCACCCCTCCTAACTCAGCCAAACCTGCACTTCCAACCATGGTTGCCTCCAGGTTCCCCCTGTCCTTGCCCACTGCTCTCTCTCCCCAGGACTTCTCGCACTAAGCAGCTGAGCCTTTCTCTGCAGAATGCTGAGCCTGGCCAAGTCTTGTCTTCCTGCAGCGCCCCAATGTTCTCTCTGCTAGGAAAGATGATACTCAATGGGCCAGGGTTTTCCTGGGTCCCCTGGAAACCCATGGACATGGCCCAAATTCTAGCAGAGAGTAAAAGTGACCACAGAACCAAGATAGGAAGGTGGGCCAAGAACAGGCTGAGTGGCCTCGTGAACATGAGCCTGGGGACAAAAGGGCCAGCCTCCCCCCCCAAAGGGCATGTTACAACTCTCTCAGTCTCACTCTGAGAATCTGAGCTAAATCTGGGAACTATGCTGCTATATACACCCCATATCACCTGGGTTTGAGAGTGCCGAGGGCCCCACTTCTGCACGGCCCACCTCCCAGCCTCAGCATCCGGGAGTCAGGCCGAGGGCTGCACAAGCAAGAACTAGGCAAGTGCCAAGACCCTCCTAGGGAGCCGGATAGCCATTTGTGACCTGTGTTCTCACAGTGTCTCACTGGCTGGCTTTCCAGGGAGGGCACTAAGCTGTCAAGCAGTTCTGTGACTGTCTGGGTCGCACCATGATTTGGAGATTCAGTGTGGGGGGGGATCATCAGGGACCCCCTCCCAAAGTACCCAGCCCCAGGTCAAGAAGCTCTGACTCACCCGCTGGCCTTCAAGGATGTATTCTGCTAGGTGCTGGTGACCTCTCACTGACAACAGCCATGGCAGGGCCCTTTTCCTGTCTTTGGTCACATGAGACACATGGGGTCCTGGTAGCCTTCAGTCTGCACAGCCCCCCCACCATGTCCACTTCCTTCCACATAGTGAGGAGGTGGGAGCAGGGGGTGCATCAAGCAAGCAGGCAGAGCGCCCTGGGGTCTGTCAGCCATTCCCAGCACCACATCAGCAGAGCGACGAGACACAGCCTGGGCTTCTCAGGCGGCAGGGGTGCAGCAGCAGAAGCTAAGCTGCCACCAAGATGCCTCTCGCCCTGAGATCCCGAGACCATCAGCTGCGGGCCAGGCTGGAGACCCCCACACCCACCAGGGCAAGCAGGTGGTTCATTCATCCAGTTATTGCAAAGGGAGAAGATGGAGGGGCCAAGAGGGGGCCCCATCTGCACTCCTGGAGACACAGAAGCTGCCCACTTTTGGGGGGCTTCAACTGTGCAGCACCAAGTGGGCAAATCCCTTCTTGTCACCGAACAAGAACCCCCAGTGGTCAGAGAAGTCTGTCTGGTATCGTGGAAGTAGCTTTCAAAATCCTTCTGCCCCAGGAGGGGATACTCCAATTTCACTTTAAAATTTTAACAAGCTGCATCTTCATCTAATGCCAAATAAAAAGAGGGCAACAAGGGTGCATCATTTAATCGAGGCACTCTGGGGAGGTCACGGAGATGTTTTGGTGTGCGCCTTACTGTACCCTGTGTCTGGGCTGGGTCCCCATGCTGCTCCCCTCCTGCCAGGTCTCAGCCCTGCTTGGGAGCACTGGATGGTGACAGTTTCTCAGACCAACTTGCCCCAGGCATCCTTTTGGCCCCAAAGCCAGGTCAGAGGAGATCCTGGTAAGTAGACATCCCTGGACAGAGCGAGGATGTGACCCCCGGGGAAGTGCAGCCACCCCGCGGGCTGTGGTAAGGCAGAATCTCGACAGGCGAAGAGGACATGGCAGCTCAACAGGTGCCAGGCTTTCCCTGCATTTCCCACGCCTTTTCTGCTGACCCCACTCAGGTCTGTGATGGGAGTCTGTAGCGGGCAAATTGTCCGACAGCGTCTGCAAAGAGGGGTGCAATTGCCTCCCTCTAGCACATCTTTCACACACATGCTCACACAAACACCACATGTGCACACGCTCACACACACGTGCACTCATCCTCACACGTCACACACATATCACATACATCATGTATTCATACATTCACACCCATCACACACACGCTCACGCTCGTGTACACACGCACATCACTACACACGCACGCTCACATTCTTAACACATGCACTCACAATCACTTGCACACGCGCTCACAACAGACATTCCACACTCACAATAGGTCACAAACATCACACACACATATCACACACACTCACGCCCTGCCCCTTCTAGGTCACATGCGAAAGAACCCGTCCCTGGCTCTGCGGCGATCGGCGCAGCAAGACGGTGACCCGGCCCCTCGAGAGCGCGACCTCTCCCGGCCCCACAGGGGTGTCGCGGGACTCTCGGGTCTTGCAGCTCTTACCTCTCGGGGCGGCCACGTCCTCCGCCCTGGGTCGTGTGTCCCTCGCCGGGGCCGCGCGGGGCGCGAGGAGCCGCGCAGGAGCCCGGGAGCCCGCCTTGTCCGACCGCCTAGTGCTCGGCGCGGGTGACCGTGGCCGTCGCCGCCGCTCGCGCTGGGGACCCGGGGAAGCGGGGCGTGGCCGGGGCGTGCCGTGGGCGTGGCCGGGGCGGGGCTCCCGGACCCCAGAACCGCCTGCTGCAGGCAGCTTTGGCACCCCGAGGCCGCTGCCTTCGCGGGAGGCGAGCCAGCTGGAGTGCTGGGAGCGCCTCCGTGGGGTGCCAAAGGTGAAGAGGAGGAGGCTGGCTGCAGAGCGGGAGGCTTTCGAGGCCGCCGAGGACCTCCTTGAGTCAGACGTAACTCCCCATGCAGCTGCCTTGGCCACCGCTGGGCTGTTCTTCAGTGAGGATGATGGCGAGCTGCAGCACCACCAGCCGGCATTTACTGAGCACTTACTTCGTGCTAGAAACTGGCCTAAGAGCTGGGCAGGTCTTTCAACTCTTACAACAACCCCCTTCACAGAGCAGAAAGCCGAGGCCCAGCGACAGGAAACATCAGGCCCGAGGACTCTAGCAAGGCAGAGTCAGGGTTGCAGCTCAGTTCTGGGTAGTTCTGGGATCTGAGCTCTTAAACCCCAGGATGATTTCCCCCCTGTGGCCTTAAGGAAACTGTTTGCCCATATAAACTATAAATAGTGCAAATATGTATGCACAACAAATAATGACACCGATCAGATTTCTTCTTTCAGCGGTTTCCCTTGTTCTCTGGGTCCCGGATGTGCGAAAGTGCTAATGAAATATTTGTCAGTCAACAGCTAATGTGAAAGCTGCACCTGGGTGTCTCTCAGGTGACACTGCCATGTATGATGGGGCCATGCAGACTATGGGAACCACAGAAGCTTTAGGAAAGAGTCTGCCTAGTTTCTACTCACAGCATTTTCCACCTAGAAAATTCCTGTCTCCCCTTCCCCACCTACACCAGGAGTACTCATCTCCATCCCTGTTCCCTGAGGGAGAGAGGCTTTACCCCCTGACAGGGGTCCACAGTGCTCAGCCAGCCTGAGCGCTCACATGCATCGAGCTCTCCACTCAGCATAGCCAGACATCTCTGTGTGTGAACTCCATCTCTCTTGCCCTCTTCTTGATTTGGGAAACTCTTGTACATCCCTCAAAATCTTATTTCATTTGCTCCCTCTTACCCAGGAATTAATTTCTCCTCCCTCTTCTGGGCCCAGGTACATCTAGTCCAGCTGTCACCAGTGTAGCATTGTGGAGCTTACTGTACATGTCCTTGGCAATGCTTTTAAAGGCAGAATCTCTGACATATAGTAGGTACACAGTTGGTGTTTGCCAAATAAATGACTGTGATTTGGATGAATGTCCCCAAGAGGGGGACATGAAGGAAACCACTAAACAAAATACAGGTGGACCTGGATCAATGATAGGAAAGATGAAACCGGCACAGCCACCGTCACTGTCTTCAAGGTGTGCCATTGATATTCCCAGGAGAGGCTGGCCTGGGCCCTGAGCAAAGTTACCACCCCTGACAGAAGCTGTGTCCTCAGGCAGCTGATTGTGTGTGAGGAAGGGAGAGGTGATGAGATGGCCTGGTCTAGGGTGGGCAAGAGGGGCTAGGGGAGACATCCCGATCAAGAGCTGATGGGTGACATGGATGGCCCCTAGGTGGCCCATTTGAACCTGTTCCCAGTGCCTGTGTGCTGTCTAGATGTTTGGCCTTCCTTCCTGTCTTTGGAAGATGCATTATGAAAGGGAAATGAATCCCCAGCAGGACTCACTGGCTCCTCCTGCCTGGCCAAGCTGGAAGGCTTCAAGCCAAGGGTGGCTGAAAGGAGGAAAGGTGTGTCACATGGGCAGGCTCTGCCCCTGTCCAGCTGTGGGACCTGACACAAGTGCCTTAGCTTCTGGGCTTCAGTTTGCTCCTCTCTAACTAGAGCTGCCTTCATGGGTGTAAGACTTGCGTGCTTGTAGACCCTGCTCTTAGGAAAGTTCTGCGCCTGGCTTAATGATGTTCTTTGACCATTTTGTAGTTAATCTTTTTTTGGTTGGGAGCTGCGGTTTCCTTTTTCTTTCTTTCTTTCTTTTTTCTGTGGCACTGGGAATCAAACTCAGAATTTTGCACTTGCCAGGCAGGTGCTGAGCTGGTGAGCTGAAGCCCCAT
>PVKA01000375.1:26793-211163 GCA_004027165.1 Ctenomys sociabilis
GGGGGGGGGGGGGGGGGGGGGGGGGGGGGGGGGGGGGGGGGGGGGGGGGGGGGGGGGGGGGGGCATGGAAGGCTGGGAGGAGTCACACTGAGCTAAACGCCCAGCCCTTTGTTTTGAGGCTGGGCCTTGCTAATCCCCATCCCCTCAGCTGAACTCAAACTTTCAATCCTCCTGCTTCTGCCTCCCAGAGTGCTGGGACCACAGGCATGTGCCCCCACTACACCTTGTTCTTTCTGGCTCTTTGAAGAGGTTTGGACTTCAGACTCTGAGCCCTGAATGCAGGGCCCCAGAGAGGGGTAGGTGGGTGGGCACACAGCTCCAACATCCAGCCCATATTTCAGCGCAGCCCGGCCTGCAGCAGATGACAGGCTGTGATGGCAGAGGCGTGGGTGGGAGCCCTGCTTGGAGGCTGCCAACATTGGGCCCTGGAAACGTTCACTGTAGACATAATGGGAAAATGTTGTAGGTGTAAAAGCCAGCAGCGGTGCTTGGGGACTTGGGGACTCCAGGTCTCATGAATAATGGAGCAGCCTGTCCTCTCTGGGTATCTTTTTCTACCCTATCAATAATTCATACACTCTGTTGGCTAAGGAGTTTCATAAAGCCCCCACCTCCTCTGAATGCAGGGCCAATCTGAGCAAATCAGATGGCTTCCTGCGGTAGGTTTTAATTACACACACACACACGCACACACACACACACACCCCTCTGGTTTTGTAGAAAGCACCCTGTGCACATATCCAGGGAAGTGCCCGGTTCTGTCCAGGAGGAGGGACGATCTCCCAGCCGGGCAGCCTACCCCCCACCTTGCAGGTAGAGTTGGTAGCACGTGTCTCCTCCAGGTGGGAGCTTTGCCTCCCAGGGTGCCCTGCCCTTGGGATTGTGGAGTCAGGTGACAAGATGACAAGCCAGTTTCTGTCACTCTCGTTCCTATGAGGTGAGAAGGGAGGAGCAGAGCTCCCTTCTCGCCTCCGATGGACACATGTCATGGGCAGGAATAAGAAAGATTTGCTGTCGGAGGCCACTGGCAAGCCAGGTTCTGCCCGATACCATCACACACTCTAATCTAACCAGATGCAACCTCCCTTCCCGCTCCCCTTTCTTACATGCCTAGAACATGCCAACGTGCTCATCTAGAAACAGATGGGCTATAGTCTCAGGGTGGGAGGGGCTGGGCAGGGACCACCAGCCCCAGGCCTCGGGGTTGTCATGACTGCTGTGGGACTGGACAAGTGATTTGTGTAGCATCAGGGCTGGAAGGAATCGGGGCTTCTCCACAGATCCAGGTCGCATTTGAAGTGGACATGATAGAGAGCACTCAGGTGTGTGTTAGAAGCTTGAGGGAGTGGGAAGTGAGGAAAAAGGAAGAGGGCCCAAGGAATATGAAGAAGGAGGGTGGATGAAATTGGGCAAGACCAGAATAAGAGGGCTGAGGGCCCTATAGGGTGCCCCAAAGGAGAGCTGCTTAGTACAGATGCTGTTAATAGCCACCAAAGCTACTCCGATGCTTGGTGCTTCCAGGTGCTAATGTGCCGGTACTGCTCAGCAGCCTGATCAGCTAGTTCTGCCCCTAGCTCCAAATGGGAAGGTTTGCAGAAAGGGAAGGCTAAAAGGGTACTTTGCCCAGGAAATGGGCAGATAATAGTGCTCAAAGGAGAAGGACTGGTTCAGGTCCCAACTGCCTGGACACTGTCTGTGCTGAGAGGGGAGACAGCAGCTGAAATCTTCAGGGCAGCAGTGGTGGTGGTGGTGGGTCACCGGGCATAGGGGCCAGCTCAGTAGGGTAGCCGGGAGGTGTCAGGAGCCACACAGAGGAGTGACTGGGCAAGCAGGGAGGGCTGGGTAAGGGGGTGGCTGGCCACAAGGCTCTAGGAATGTTGGGGTGCAAGAAGCAAGAGACTAAGTCTCTATTCTTCTTCGAGAGGGAGGCTGGGTCACCACAGGGTGCTTGCTATTCTGGGGCCCTGCCTGGGGGAGCACTGTTCCTCAGTGGAATATATACTCTTTAATCCACGCAGCTGAGTGTGAAACTAGGCAGGGTTCATGCGGCGGCCTGTGTCCCTCCTGGTGACCACGTAGCGGCCTATTTCCCAAGTGACCACTCTTCACACAGTCCCTTCTGCTCCTATCACCAGCTGTTCAGCCTTCCGCTCTCTTGCTTTGCTCCTTTGGTAACTAGATGTCTGCTTCTGAAACAGCTTGAGGCCGAGGATGACACCTCTCTGCTTTGGCTGCTTAGAATTACAGGTGAGGGCAGTGAGCAAAAACTCCGGCTGGAGGGAGTACATCAGAGGCAGGGCTTAGAAAAGAATCCCGTGGTGGAGGTCTCAAGGTGGCCAGGCAGGCAGCGCCCAAACAGGTCAGCACCTGGACAGCTCCCAGCAGGGCTCAGGAGCCAGGAAGTTCAGGGACACCTCCGGTGATTTGTGCCCTTGGGTCTCAGGCAGGCACTAATGTCATCTGAGAGGCTACAGCCAAATCCTCATGGATTCATGCCTGCTAACCACAGGGCCTAGTGATGTGTACCCCGCTTTTGGAAGCTTATCACCCAGGAAGAGGGACTGAGGTGACCACAAGGTCAACAAGCTTGTCCTTGGCTCCCAGGGACAGGAACTGCCCAAGGAGGGCGGTTCCTCAGAAAAAACAGCTGACCCGTCCTCAGAAAGAACTGCACAGGACAGACCACAGCAGCAGGGGCTGGGACAAGGCAGGTCAGCAGGGTGAGAATGGGGGTGGGAACAAGAGAGAAGGAAGCCAGGAAATGAAAAATTTTCATGTATTTGGAACAAAGAAAGCAAGACCAGACTCATGCCACCTCCCAAGTTATCTGGCTCCCAGAATGACAGAAAATAGCATTATAAATAGCCATTTCTTAGCTTTGAAGTTTATGAAAAAGCGTTGCCTAAAAGATAGCTTGAGAGGCAGGTAGCCTACAAGCCTGAGAAGAAAGCTCTGTGTGCCACTGAGAAGCCGCAGGGCTCAGGGCCAAATACGCCCCCTCCACTCATGCTGGTGTCTTCCAGCCCTAGATCTGCTTAAAAGATTCACCAGCTACTACTGTGGACTGGGTCAAACTTCCAGACCACACATTTAAATAAGGGACTTGAGCCTCCATGGGTTTGGGTGTTACTGGGGGTCTTGAAACCATCCCCCACCAAGATACCACGGGACAGTTGTAGCCTTTTTGTCTGGCTCTTGATACATGCTGTAATGTTTTAGAGGCCCCCCTCCGCCCCCCCACACCAGAGCACGCCCTGCTGCTTCATTCTCCTTGATGGCTGTGATATCTGTAGTATGTAGGCAGTACATAGTATCTGTGTACCTTTCGGCCACCGGGGAGTGTTGCTATGAATGTGGGTTTGCATGTGTCTATTTGAATGCTTGTTTTTACCTCTGCTGGGGATATGCCCTGAAGTGCAGCTGCTAGAGCAGGCCATGACTGTGTGTTTAGCCTTTAGCCGGGCAGACAGGCCGCCTCCCACCGCAGCAGCCCCGTGCTCCACCCTCAGCAGCCTTGTGTGAAGTGTCCAGTGTCTTCCTACCCTCACTGAGGCTGCTATTTCCCTCTCCTTGCCTTAGAGCTATCCTGGTAGTGTGGAGTGCACACCCCACTGGAGTGAGGCCCATGGTCAGTGAACGGGGGTGCAGATGGGCAGCACTGGTCTCTGAAGTCCTGGGAAGGTGGCGTTGCCACAGCTCCAGTTGTCTTTCCTGAGCGAACGTCTGCAGGATTCCAATGAGCTCGGTTCTAGGAGGCAGGATTCGCTCTGGGCCTAGCAAACAGGCCTCCTGGAAACCGAGCCTGCCTTAAGTTGGCTAAAAGCCTGGAGCTTGTGGGGACCCTCATCATGAGTGCCACCCTGCAGTCATCATTTAGGACACCACAGATTGTGCTCCTAGACAGGAATGGAGAAGAGCACCGTGCTCCCCACCACTGCCATCTACTGGCCAGTGCCTAAGATTGCCCCGCAGAGTTGTCTCCGGGTTAAAGTTGAGCGCAGCTCTGCTCCTGGCCAACAGGAACGATAGTCCTCACAGGTGGCCTGAGGTCAGAGAAAGCCGCTTGTAGCTGCGGGCCACTAGCTCCAGGAGCTCCTGGAGCACTACCTCCTACACCCCCATCTATAGTTCATTCAAGGCCCAGCATTTGGGAAATCACTCAGCCTAGGGGCTCACACTCTGGAGCAAAATGAGATTAAATCTGGTTTCTGTCACTGGCCTGGCCACTGACAAATGACTTGTTCCTTTTATTTAGGATTTGACTATAGCATTGTGCTCATCATTTTGTCTTGAGGGATGGTGGGGAGACTAAAGAAGACAATATATCCAAACTGGGTAGCACAGGGCCCGGCAGAAGTGGCCAATGGTGACCGCTGTTCTTTAAATTTTAATGCGCGTTCAGTTAGAAGCATCTGTGGAGAAGGGCTGTGCCTGCAGATCCCTCACCGTCATCTTCAGAAGTGACAGACATTTTTCAGAGAACAAGTGTTGGTAGCATGAAGGCAAGGGGAACATGGGGTGTGAATGAGAAAACACAACTGGACCATCCGCAGGCTCCAGGACCTCACTGGCTGATGGCAAGCAGGTGCTGCCTTTCTCAAGAGGGTGATCAGGAGTGCCAGCTTGCGTCTCTGCTGGTTGGGGCTACTTCTGTGAGCCTGTGGTCATCACCAGCACAGCCACCGACGGCCCTAGTTGGGAAGGTCCTTGCTGGATTAGGACCACCTGGGATCTTTCCAAAACCCCACCTGAAATGGCCTCACCAGGGAGCTAAGCCCTTCTCCAGGTAGGTCAGGACAGCCTAAGAAGAGCTAGCGTCTTTTCTGAGTCTCACGGGCCTCCAGACTTTCCCTGGGGAGGGAGTAAAACTCAGGGCCTCAGTTTTATGGGGACACAGAATGGTTGACATTTTCTCAAGGGGTGGGGGCTGCCCCAGGCCTTGTGAATTGCTTCATGACACTTTTGGTGTCTACCCTCCAGACACCAGGAGCTCACTCTCCCCAGAGGTGACAGCCAGAGCCTGGCCAGTTTTCACTAAATGCTCCTTTAGAGTAAAATCAGCTCTAGTTGAAAATCACCGGATAAGGTGTTAACAGACTTTCTTATGCATGGACATCTACTGGCTTCAGAGCACAAGGGGGTGAGAGGCGAACCTCATATGTGAGAAGAGTCCCCACCTCTCTCTGAATTCTGAGGACTTTCTCCATCAGTGAAACAGACCATGTTTTCTTTTTTTTTTTTTAACAGAAATCCTCAAAACGAAACCTAAAATTCCAAAGATTGGAGGGTAACAAGGGTTAATACATCATGTGTATTGTTATCTTTAAATCAGTTACTCAGAGTACAAGATAGTAGCATTTAGTTGTCCAAACAATATTAGACCAAACCTTCCTTTTTAATAAACTAAGACAAATTAGCAGTAACACCGTCTTAACTATTATATATATATATATATATATATATATATATATATATATATATATATATTTTTCCCCCTTTTACTCTTTCTTTTAACCAATACATTGTACATTGTTATCTTCTTAGTGGCTATCCATAAAACATGAAGCAGACAGGATGTCCTGTCTGAACGCTATTAGTACAAATATTCTCATTGAGTTAAGCAAAAGTAGCTGTATATCTATCCTAACTATTCTGTATATACAAATATGAAAAGGTTCTTCCTTTGTATCCTCTCCCTTCCTTTTTTTCTCCACTCCCCAAACCTGTTTCTCTTTCCTTTTGAAATTTCTTCCCATCTCACAATGTCTATAATAAATTCTGGATTTTTTTTTTTTTTTTTTTTTTTTTTTTTTTTTGCAGAACTGGGGATTGAATTCAGGCCCTTGTGCTCGCCAGGCAAGCGCTTATCCTACTGAGCCATCTCCCTGGCCCTAAATTCTGAATCTTACTTTTTCAGGTCCTCACACTAGGGAGACAATACGTGTTTATACATGTGGGTCTGGTTTATTTCACTTATGAGTATGGTCCCAAGTTATATCCATTTACCTATTAAGTCTCCAGTTTATCCTTCTTTATAGTAATAGGCCATTATATAAAAATATAATAGTCTATTATCTAAAATAGCCCATGATATAAAATAATACTAACAGTTGATTATATAAAAAGACTACATCTTTTGTATCCTTTCCTTGCTTGATGGACATTTGGGTTGTTTCCAAGATCTAGCTATTACAAATTGTGCTGCTATAAATACAGGTATGCATATCATATTTTAAAGATGTATTTAATACAGGATCTACAGGGTCTCACTATACAGGTTGGACTCATAGTCATCCTCCTGTGTTCAGCCTCCCAAGTGCTGGGATTACAGGTGTGCGCCACCATGCCCAGTCTTAATCACCATCTCAGCACGCACTAGGGACAGAGCCAGCATGGCACTCTGGGGATCAAACCCTGGTCCCTGTGTCTGCCTAAGTAGGCACTTTAATCCACTGAGCTATCTGGCCAGTGCTTACATACAATATTTTTTTTTAAAAAGATATGTAAGAGGAAGCACCTAAGCCCAATGTGCCCGACCTTTATTCCCCAGACAGCCTGGTCTGTGATCACATGAGGATAGAGAACTTCTGCTCCATAACTTAGTCCCAGTCCTGGAGAAATAGCTGGGTCACAGGTGCTATAAGGGTGCAGTCAGCTTCCCCAGTGGCCACCCCTAAAGGCCTCGGCTTCCCACATGGCCTCTGAGGGCTCATGGGAAGAGCCCTGTTTATCCTGCAGCCTGGGAGGCAGGTTGCTGGGTGTTTATTGTTGAGATGAGCAAAATAAAGATCAGTGGGGTCCCGTGGGCTCACCCTTTGTGTGAGTTTACCACTGGATTGGGGTTCATTCTTTAACATTCCTGGGTTAGCGCAGCCAGCCACAGGACTCCCACTGTCTGAGCACACGTTCCTAGCCAGGTGCGGCACCAGACTGGCTCTCTGCAGCCATGGAGGCCGCTTCCTGGGGAAACTCTCCATCCTGCCTGGCCCAGCACAGGTTCCTGAAACAACAGTGGAAAGGAAGGAGTACGAAGCCCTCCCCCTCAGTGGCCTAAGGGCTCTGCTGTCCTGTGACTCACCCTTTTCTCCGTGAGATGAGCAAACTGTTACCTGTGCAGATGAGCCTGGTTCTCCAGGGCCCTGGGCCTGAAGTTCTTCCTGGGGATGATGGGTGTGGGGTGACTGATATGTGACTCTGTTGGTGTGATTACACTTCCCAGAGGACATTTGGCAACTGTGGACACCTTGTGGGAAGACTTGACACTGACCTCTAGAGCGTGGTGATCAGAGATACTGTGAACAGTACGCAGAACTCTCCCAACAAAGAGGAAAGCAGCCCCAAATGCCAATAGTGCTGTGGTTGGTAGCTCCTGAAATAGATAAAATGTTCAAGTCATAGGCTTAGGGCGGGGAAGGGGCAGCTTGCAAAAGGTGAGGTGAGGTGGGGTGGGGCAGATTACTGGAGGATATCACAACTGCATGGATGGTTTCCGTGTTTGTCCTGGTTTGGACAATTGTCAGCCTATAGTTAGGTACAGACAATGTTCATTTCCCTAGGGCAGTGAGTTTTCAATGACACCCTAGAGGAACAAAAATCTCTGGATAATGCCCCGACAATCTGCTCCTCTCAAATCACCGTGAAGCCTGGAGGTGGGATGTTAGGTACCTGGGGACAGGGACAGGGACAGCACCCCTCCCAGACGTGGACCTCACATGACCCACCCGACTCACACACTAGAAATGATTACACTGCTTTTCTCAGCCTAATAAAATTTCCTGGCATCTCTTCTCTGGCCTTTAATCTTTCCTTCTTAAAAGTTGGTTTATTGGTTTTCCTTCTGTTTTGTTTTGCTATAAATTGTTCTCTCTGTAGCCGCTGGTTTCTGGGAGACAGCGCCTGCAGAAATTGCTAGAGGATCTCTCATCTTTGATGTCAACCTGCTCTTACCTGGCCCTGTCTGCAGCCGGGTCCACTCCCACAGGTCGGCCTTCTGGAGGCCACCAGGCGGCTCCCAGGAGTCCTCACTTCCGTCTCTGCAGGTTTTTGCCTAAGCCATCCGGGAGCATGGAATTTGCATGATTCCTATATCAAACACTGTCCATCACTCTAGGACTCTGGAGGACCCAGGGGGCAGCTGGCAGCTCCAAATCACCTTGAAGTGGGGTTCTAGGAGCAAAGAATGGTGGCATAGCCAGCAGGTATCACAGACATGTGCGCTGCGCCCAATGACTTAGGCAGCAGCAGGAGGGCCACATGAAATGTATGCCCAACCCAGCCCTTCCTGCAGGGGCCTCCCTTTGCTCTCCTTTTTGATGACAAGGTGGGAGGACTGTCTTCTGTCCAACCCCTACACCCCTTTGCCACAGATGAGTGGGTGATAAGTGGGAGGGACCTGAGTTGGAAGCTAATCCATGGTCTTTCTGGTGCAGAGCGACACATACCCAAAAGAGCACCAGGCCAACAGATTCCCTTCTTCGCAGGGGAGGTGGGAGACCCATTGACCAATGGATATAGGAGCTAGAAGGATGAGCAGAGGACAGGAAGGCCCCAGAAGAAGGTGGAGTCCATAGAGAGTTTGAGAAAACAGGTAAGTGGCAAAGAAGAAGCATACACAGAAAGTTAGAACCTGTGCACTTCCCTCTGCATAATAGTGTTTAAAAGCTTTTTTAGTTCGTTAGCACATATGTGTACTACATAATATTTACACTCCTCGGGGGAAGCTGGTACAGTTATGTAACCCATCTGAATACCTTTACTCACGTCCCTGCCCTTCCCTCCTCACCCTCCACTCGTGCTCCTGAAATGACAAAGTGATAGGGGTGCAGAACAGCTAGAGGATGCCAGGGACTGTGGGAGGGCCCAGGAAGACCAGCAAGCAAGGACAAGTCAGTCCCTTGCTGCGGAGACTCGTTCAGCGGCCTAATCCACCTGTCCTCGGGATACACTCTCCTAGACAAGGAGGATATATAAATATGGTGACATCCAGATAAGCCTTGTAGGTGGCTTCATGGCCTTGCCTGAGGTAGTGCCCTGGATCTGCTAGTGTGCTGTGCTCACATAAGACATATTTACACCAGGGAAAGGTCGGTGAAGAGTGTGTGGGAATAGGCTGCAGGGTTTTTTGCAAATTTGGGATGTTTTGGTCCCAATTCATTTCAAAATAAAGTTTTAAACACACACACACACACACACACACACACACACACACAGAGAGAGAGAGAGAGAGAGAGAGAGAGAGAGAATGACAGACAGACAGATATACAGACAGGCACAGACAGACAGAGATAGAGAGATGAGAGAGAGTGACAGACAGACAGACATACATATAGACAGGCACAGACAGAGAGACAGAGAGAGAGATGAGAGAGAGAGAGAGAGAGAGACAGACAGACAGACAGACAGACAGACAGACAGAGAGACAGAGAGACAGAGAGAGAGAAGTTTAAACAAATGATTCCTGGCTCCAGCTCCCACTACTGTTGTGGATCCAGAGCTGCCCCTGCCTCCCCTGCCTGCACCCATCTGTGTCTATCGGCATCCAAAGAGCCTGAACAGAGCAAACTCTCACTGCTGGGTCTTTGTGTACTTTTTAGCTTATTTCCTCAGAGGAAAACAAAATCCCCTGAAGTAGAATTGCTGAACGTAAGCACATTTTTTAAGACTCTTGTTACACAGTGCCAAATGGGCTCCAAAATTATTGCACCGATTTATACGGTCCCCCACGGGGTAGGTGAGGGCCCGCCTCCCCAACCTCACCAAGCCCGGGCTTTCATCTTTGAAGACAGCTTTTCATTTTTGCCAAGTCGACTGACGTAACACGGTGCCACGTGCTTTCTCCTGTGGGGATTCTGAATCCTTTTCTTGTATGGAGAGGGCCTCATCCGAGGCTCTTCCTTGCCTGCCGCACTAAGCTTCTCCTTTGGTCACTTCCTGTGGTCGCTTTTCTATGTTATACCCTGAAGTTGATGCCAGCCATTGATGGCCTCTGGATGGGCACTGCCGCCTTGACAGCCTGCAGCACTGTTGAGCACGCCATTTCTTACCTTGCAGGTTTCCTGTAATAAAATCATACCCGAGATGTGTCCTCCACAATGGGGTACTGGGAAGGCTTTCTTCCCCCAGGGAGCTCGAAGGCATCCTTGTCTCAGGGATGAGAACCCTGGAACTAATCACTGGGTGTGAGCAAGGCAGAGTCGAGTTTGGGGATCACTGACAACAATGTTGTTGATTCTTCTGGAAAATGTGTGCTTTTAGTTGACTTAGTGATTCATGTGAAGGGTTTTACTTGGGAGTCATTTCAAATCCTACAGAAAGAGGTGGAAGCCAGAAACGCTCTGGACTCTGGGCTCTGGTACCACTGCATCCTTAATATATAGGCAGTCCGGTCCAGTGTAGTTTACAATGTAGAGCTCATATAAAAATGCTTGTTGAATGAATGAATGAAAACACTTCACTCCAAACTATCCAAGAATAGAATGACACTGAAAAGAAACATTAGGCCCTAGGTGATCTTCCGGCAAGAGAAACATCACCATGGAAAATGAGGTTGTACGAGGCAAGACAGGAAGTAAGCACCAACAACCTCCAAAGGTGCTCAGTCGTCTTCTTGGGGATCCACTCAAGGCAATGAAGCGAAATGTGTTCAAAACTTTGGGACTAAAAGTGGTGGTTGTCATATTGTTCACAATACTTAAAAAACTGGAACCGCCCAAACATTTAGCAATAGGATAATTAGTAAGGAAATATTCTCAGCCTAAATAGTGGATAGTATCCATTTAAAATATTCAGTAGAAACAGTTGTTAATGGTTTTATGAAAATTTATGCATATGTTTATATGAAGTTAGGTATGATCCATGAAAAGCAGGATGCAGACTTAGATATTCATTATATTCTCCACAAAGCGTAGGATAGTATGCACAAAATAAAGAAAATAACCTGAAATATTTCAGAGATTATTTCTGAGTTGTGTAATGCTGGGTGAATTTTATTATTCTGTCTTAACTTTTGTCTGTTCCCCAAGTGTGCAGATTATAATAAGGAAATTTTTCTTCAAAAGTAGACAAAAGATACAAAGCAGTGCGGGCTCACTAAATGCATCTGGGGACAGGAACATCATCGGAGATCCTCAGCTAGTCCACTCCGTTATGCTGCTACCAAGTTCCTGCTTCATAGAAACAGTGAGGTGACATTTAAAAAAATCTTTCATTTATTTATTTATTTGATACAGGGTCTGACTATGCAGCTCAGACTCATAGTGATTCTCCTGTCTCAACCTCCCCAGAGCTGGGATTACAGGCATGTGCTACCACGCCTGGTCTTGGTGGCTGGCTTGGTGCAGGGCCGGCATGGCATGCGGTACTGGGCATCGAATCCAGGCCCTTGCCCTTGCCAGATTGGCGCTTAGACTGCCAAGCTATCTTCCCGGCCCCTAGTGTTTTGTTTTAAATTGCTGAACATTAGAGTCAGTTGTTACCACACAAATAACACACATGGTAGCTCTTACCTGTGTGGGTATGAACTTTGAAATGATCCCCTAGCTAAAAAGTATGGCTCATTGCCTTCCTTGTTCCTGACAGTATTTTAATAATACACATCAACAGCTCTACAAAGGTTCCCAGCCACTGCACAGGAATCTGACTATTTGGATTTTTGTCCTGAGGAAATAAAAACTTGCTATAACAATGCCACCCTCAAGGACAGGGATTTTCTAGAGTTGGTGCTGCTGCAGTTTCAATTGCATGGCACCTAGCAGGAGCTCAAGGACTATTTTTTGAAGAAGAAACACATGCATGAAATTACGGATCTAGTGTGTGAATATGAAGGAAAGGATATTCATCACTATGTTATTTATGAGGGTTAAAAAATCAAAAGCCACCAACACATTAGGACACGAAGACCAAAAATGAAATGACTGGGAGGAATTATAATACATACGTCCAACACAGAATATTATACAAATCTTCAACAAGATTATGTGGGCTGATCTCTATTCTGCAGGAATCTTTCTTACTTGCTGTCCATTGATGACACACTGCACCAACCAGCGTGCTTTTTCCCCATTGCTAAACATCAAATAAAGCATTCTTACTTTCTGAAATTCCCATCCAATTCTGCTTCCACTATTAATCTATTCCCCAATCTTTTGATGCCTGTTACACAAATGCTTCTTACTTGCCATGGGGTTCCATCCCCCCAAAAACCCCATTCAAAGTGAAAAATACTGTAAAGTGAAAATGTGTTTAATCTACTCAACCCCTCCCCCACCCTGGTTGAGTACTGGAGTCCACTGGGGGTGTGCTGGTGCTGATCGCAGGCTATCTGGAGTCTGCAGTTACCTCGTGGAGGGCCCTGCTGCTGTGTATCTGTCCCCAGCCCAGGAGAGATCTAAGTTGGAAGTCTGGGTTCCATTGAATAGGCATCACCTTCATGCCTCGTAAAGATGGAAGCCATCTCTACTTGCCTTGTTAAATAATTTAAGCAGATCTTACATAAACTGATGACATAAAAAGCAAATGACAGAGCTGTTTCAATGAACACAGTATAGAATGTTTAAGAAAGAGAATAAAGATGAACTTTAAAAAAAATACCCATAGTGTCTGCTTAGGCAAGCTTAAGCAACAGCAGGGACCATGGTTAGATCCCTGGCACCATATGCTGTCCCAGCCTTGCCCCGTGGGTAGGCTGAGAAAAAAAAGCCATAGAGCCACTGTGAACTAAGGAATTGTAAAGGACTAGGAAAATCTAGAAGGGCTTTCCATTTAAGCTGCTCTGTATATTGCTTCTCATCAGAGACTCCCAAATCAGAGATTCCAAGCAAGCACTGTGAGCACCATTCCTGTAGCTGAAAGAGACTTCCCACTGAGGGAGGCTGCATGCTTTCTGGTTTTTTTCTTTTTAACTTTTTTGTGTTTTGCTTTTTTTGAGACCAAGGTGCACTATGCGGTTCAGGCTGGCCTTGAACTCAAAGTGATCCTCCTACCTCAGCCTCCCAAGTGCCACCATGCGCAGCCTCCTTGTGCCTTCTGAATGGCCGTGCATTTATAGGCCTTTAAAATGTTTAGGGTACACATGTGCCAGTACCTGTGACCTTTGCCTCAGAGGATCAGCTTTGAGCTCCAGAAAAATCTAAGAAGGACTTTTCTTAGATTTAGACTGTGCAGCCACCAGATGATTAAATCAGAGAAGTGATTGGGGAAGTGGGGAAGTTATCAAGTTAGATTAAGTATGACAGCAATGTAATAGGGGTGGTGGGCTCTTCTTGTCCTTATCTGTATTGGCTGCAAAAATCAGGTGTTAGTACAAATTTTCTAAAATAGCAAAAGCATTCTTGTAGGATATAGACTTCCTTTGCTGGGCTGCCATGATCAAAATCAGCATGTTTTTAATTCTGGCAAGCTCTTGCTGTGAGTTATTTTGGATCTGAGGGCTGTCCCAAGGGGGAGGGGAGCCCAGGTCAGACAAGCCATTCCTGAGCCTGGCTGACTCCTGTCCTCCAGGGCTCTCCACCAGGAGCTGGCCATGCGTGGGCGGCTACAAGGTACCTGCTGGCTTCTCAAAACTGTTATTTTTCTCTCTCCTCCCACACACAGTGAAAAAATTGGGAGGTGGATGAAAGTGGAGAGAGGTATTGGGAGACAGCTACAGAGGGTATATTTCTTGTCAGCACTGTATTAGGCAAGAGAAGGAAACATCTGTCTTGGTGGGAGCAGGGGCTCTGTAGGGAGCCTGAGGGCAGGAAAGGCCCAGCAGGTACTGGCCCTTGCACTGTCTGGCCGCTGCTTGTCCTTGATCTCTCCAACAGGCTCAGGTCAGCAACAGCGGAAAGCCCCGTGTCCAGCCTCGCTCTGCTGCACAGGAGTTACCATCCAGAAGCCGGCTAATGGCACTGGGCTTCTCTTTCCCTTTGTGAGATGTGAACAATGGCCTATGTGTCAGGTGAGACCTGAAGGAGCAACCAAGACCAGTAGCACAGGCAGGAGGGAAGCAAGCAGTAGTATCTTCATTTCAGACTAGGTGTATGCAGGTCAAGAGCAGAGGGCCGTGGACCACAAAGGAAGAGAAACTGCTTTGTAGACTAATTTAGGTGTGGGAGGGGGTAATCCCACCGAGGAAGATGGAAAAATGTAAATTTTTCAGGGGTCATGGGTGGGTCTGGTGCCTCTCTGGAGAGAGGGGTACAGGATGGCAGTGGTATTCTGCTGATTTATAGTGTGACATTCCACCGATTTATAGGGTTTCCCATAAGCCTGAGAGCCAGACCTGAGAGCTGTCCTGATAAGCAGATTTATTTTAGTCTCTCAGGCTGGCGGTAGGGAGCTTTCTACTTGATGGTGGTCTGTGGTTTCTCTCTTGGAGGGTCTATTTGTGAGGACCAAGCACTCTGTCCTGTGGAGGCACCAGCAGGTCAAATGAGATAGTTGTGTCCGGAAGATGCAGTAGATGTTAGGCAAAGGTTAGCCTTCTCTCTGTTGCCTGTTTGCAGGGTTCTGCTTGTTTGGGACCCATCTTTTTCCAGCCACTTCTCCATCCAGACTGCAGCCTCCTTGCCTTCCCTTGCAAGAACCACCAGAGCTGGCTCACATCTCTGCTCTTTCAGTCCACTGGGCTTGTCTGGGTTTGCTTACCAGGGGATTGTTATGGAACCTGTCTGGGTCTCCCTTTCCCCTTCTAGAAAATGAACACTGGATAGGCTCCCCTTGGGGCAGTGGTTGCTGTGGGCTTTGAATAAATGCATATAGAAAAGAGCTGTAGAGTGTTGGGAACAGCCGGAATCAGCATGTGTGCATATGTTCATCCATATTATCTGCACACCTGCCTACTACTCCTGGTTTTTGCAGTTTTCACCTGTGCCTGTTGAGTCCTTGAGCCTCTATGGAGCCTTTTTATTTCTACAGATATGAAGCTTTCTCCTCTCATGCTTAGAATAGGTTGTCTGCAATGTATTTATTGATTTAGCTTTGGAAAAATACAAACCCCAGAATCTTAGGAGATAGCCAGTTCTGCTTTCTTAGAGTGAAAAGCCCTTCTTACACACTCCCCGCAGGCAATGCCCCACTCCCTACAGCGTGCACTCAAGAGGGGACAGAGTATGAAAACTCATGCTAATGTGCATCACCATTTTAGCTGAACCATAATTTCAATCACAGAGCCCAAGGTAGACAGAGAAAAAGCTCAGGGTGTTAAACAGCCACTCAAGTGTAACTGTAGGCAACTACTGCCTCTTGATTCTGGGCTGATGGACAGAGTTTGAGAAGTAAGGTTTCTGATGCATAATTCTTTGGGAGATATCCGTCTCATCTCCTCGTGAGCACCTCCAGGGCAAGATCCAGGGCTTAGTCGCAGTTTCCTTTTTTTTTTTTTTTTTTTTTTGGCATAACTGGTGACTGAACTCAGTCAGGTAAGTGCTTACTCTACTGAGCTATCTCCTTGGCCCCCTTAGTCGCAGTTTCTGTAACACCTTGCTAGCCTCACAGTGGTCTTGGAATCCACTCATTCATTCACTCATTTACCAGTCTTTTGAGTCCATATTATATGCAAGCATGTTCTTGTTGCTGGGATCCAGCACCAAACAGGGTAGGCCAGCTGGCTTCTCCACAGAGCTTGCATCCTGGGGCCATGGGCATAAATATCCGCCTCACCAGTCGGCATGTCTGAGCTCCCCCTCTAAATTCCTGACTAGGGTGTTTAGATCCAGGGCCAGTGAGGCTGGCAGGCTGTGGGAGCACTTCTGATGGGAAGTCATAAGAGGACAGGGACCTGCTCAAATAAGGTCCTGCTGGCTGCTGTGTAATGAAGGCCACAAAGAGCAAGGAGGCCTCAGGGATCCCAGAACAGTTGGTGGAAAATACAAGGACCTGGCGTATGTTTTAGAATGGGCTTTTCAGTGGAGCACCCCTAACATCCCAGGCAGGAAATGTTTCCTTGTGGTTATTGGTCTGTGTAATACAAGCTGTTTAGCAGTATACCTGGCCCTTGCCCACTTGATCCCAGGAACTAGCCCTGCCAAACTATGTCAACCCAAAGTCTCTCTAGATAGTTCCAGGCATCCTTTGAGGGTGTATAGTAGCTTGCAATCAACAACCCTGGCTTGGACAGGGCATGATGGCACCTGCTGATGGACTGGGTGCCAGTGGACAGGGTGGCATGGAAACAGAAAACACAACTGAACAGGACTCAGTTTTGATTTTGGGTGGCACACTGTTGGGAGCTGCAGAAGCAGGAAAATTGGTCAAATGTGTGAAAGCAACTAGGCCCCAGTGCCTAAAGCACTCAGCTACCTCAGTCCTGAGAGAAGCATCCTGACTGGCTAATCTCAGCTATTCGTCACTAGGCAACCTTATGTCACGTGATACTAACTTTGCAAAGGTGTAGAAGAACATTCATACTATTGTTTGTGGGGTCATCTCGCCAACCAGGCAGGTAGGCCACCACCTGACCCAGCTCTTGTCTATCTTTTCCTCATTCCTGCCACCATTTCTTCCTGGGTACAATGGATCACACCTAGAGACCAACAGATCCCCACGGCACATGACACTCTTGGAAGGACAGTTGTTCACCACCTTGTGCTCAGTTTATGCCCCTGGTCTCTGTGGAGCTGGATGAACCCGGGAGTCAAGCCTGGGGACCAACTCAGCCCCGAGCTGCTGGCTGCTTCTGAGGCCACTGCTGTGGGCAGGATGAGCCTTTGCTTTCTTCTGCACTTTGGTAGAAACAAGACAAAATAGCACACTGTGGCATCTGGGGTGTGTGAGAAAGCCACTGAATGCCACTTTCCTACTGCCACTACGAGTCTCCACAAATTGCATGTTCACTGGTTGACAAATCCAACCAGTTCAGAGTGAAGTTGAAGGCCTGCTCAGGATCAGAGATAGCACTGCTTGGAGGGCCCTGACAGGCCTCTGCTTTTCCTAAAAAGCCCCTGTCCCTGGCACTTACACTGACAGCTACAAGACTCTGGATTCCTGAAGTGTGACCATGGCATCCCAGGGACAGAGATTAACCCAGTGGATGCTAATGCTTGCATCTCTACTCTGTGGGCTGTGAGCAGGGCTTTCAGGGATGGGAACCCAGCTCAGGCAGGCTTGCATGCAGCAGGAGGAGGCTGTGAGTGGCAAGGGAGGGGGCAGGAGGGGGCACAAACATGATAGGAGAGCACCCCAAGAAGAGGAGGTAAGGAAGCACACCCAGCCAAGGCTGGTCCTCGGCTTTTAAAAATTACGTTGTTTTTAAAATGACTATTGAGGTCAATCCTTCCTTGGTAGTATGTTTTAAGGCACTGGTATTTTTGAGTATCCATATTTGAAAAATTCCCTATCTTAACCCATCAATCAGTATGGGATAAGGGTTTCTGATGCTAAAAGTGGGGACAGTCCTGAAACTGAATCTATGATGTGGTCAACAGATCCACTTCTGGGGACAAAGCCCTGAGACTCGGGTGGAATTCCTTCTGGAATCCTGTTTCTAGGAGGGGATCAACCATCCTTGGATAAGGACCTCATCAGTGGCTCTGTTGCCTTCAGTTTTTTGGGGGAGGGGGTGGGGCACAAGAATGCAGGCTCCATGCAGGCAGGGGCCGAGCTAGTTTTCCTTTCCCCCTTGTCCCCTGGGCCTGGCATGACTCCTGGCCCAGGCAGGTGCTTGTGAACAAATGCATGACAGACCAGCTGCTGCTTTACCCAGGCAGTGTCTGGTCTTTGATTAGTAGCAGGCAGTGTTTTCAGAAGAGTGATGCGAGTGGATAGCCAAGCTGACACAGGCAGATGACGGAGGCGCTCTGGGGAGTGTGTGCAGTCGCGTGCTGTGATATTAACACTTGATGAAAAGTAATTGCAGGGCTACAGAGGATGCAAATGAGGCCAAGCACGCTAAGGAATGGTCATTATCTTTATTCATACACACTTGCTTTCAAACTACAATTAATGTACCTAACAAAGCAAATCATGCAAACAAAGATTAGAGGTTATACAAATCGAGGAAAGCAATGCAGTGATTTACACATCCATTTCACCTGCTGCATTACCAAGTGTTAACTGACAGTTGAATCACCTCCATGTTTTCTGTCCTTAGGTCCTTATATGGAAGGAAAAACCATAATGTCCATTTTTTTTTTCACCATACAAATTTGGGGTAATTGATGTTCTTTAGTAAATGCTTTAAACATGGTATAGCTTTCAAAAAACAAAACCAAAAACCCACATAGGAAAACTGATTTCAAATATTCCTGACCATCTATAAAAGAGATTCAGAAAGACTGTAATAATGATAGGAGGTCGATTTTTAGAAAATTTTTACTCAAAATAGGATCCATCTTCATGTGTAATTTTGAATAGTTCACTGAACCCTCTCAAAAAGGAATGACATTCTTCCAGAAAGAATATCAACAGAAATCTACGAACAACCACAAGAAGAGATACTCCTAAAGTTGAGCAGAAGAGACAAAGACAGTTTTATCAGAAAATGTAGAGCCATCTTTGTGTTACTTTAGAAAAAAGAAAAAAGGTTCTTATAAAGTGAACTGGATACCTATTTTCTGAAAAGTAGGATTCTGCTTCCCACATATGAGATAGCTACGAAACACACCAGTAGGCACATTTTCTGCTGCTTATTTCTTGGGATACTGAAGTAGTTCTTAACTGCCCAGTGGGCAAAATCTTTATAGGGCATCTCTGAATTTTCACCAGATGCGAGAGGTCTGGGGATGGGGTAGGGAATCCTCCCACTGAAAGGTGGTCACAGAGCCTCACACAGAAAGCCAGAGGGTACCAGAGACCCCAGGAGTACTACCCTAGGGCTGCACCAGGAAGGGGACTCTATAGCCATCTTTCCTACCCTTGAAAATGACTAAACCTCAGGCAGTCATCCCCAGCATGTTAACGGGAAGCGAGTCACCTTCCAAGTGGTACCTGCGCTTGCCACTACTCCTGTGGGCACCACCTCCCCACCACCGGCCCGGGGAAGCCCTGCAGTGGGAAGCAGGTCAGGGGTGTGCTAGCTGAACAGGCGGAGTCTGCCTGCAGGCTCTGTGTCACTGGAACTTTACGAAACTGTTATAGCTTCAATTTAAAAACTCATTTTAAAATAATTATTAAAGTTCTCTATAAAAAGTACAAATAGCCCTAATATGTTGTTCTATTAGAATTAACAAATTAATCTCTTCCTTTAGGATAAAAACATGTCTTTGAGACTTATGGACTTCATTGTAGGGTCATTGTAAGGCCATTTGATGTCTGTGACCCACATGGTTGTCAACTGACAGCTGATCACGCAGAGGAGAGGCACAGGGAGCAGTCATACACACGCTGGGCCTAAGCAGTCCCAACATTACAGAACGAATGGCTGGCATCATTTCTGGATGTCCACCTTCATCCACGTACAACTCAGGTAAACTTTTCTAATTTTCTGGAATTTTCTAACAGCAAAAAAATATATACTGCATTACCTAGATTTCCTGCATCAGCTCAAATGGAATATGATAGGAATGTTGATAGATCAGCGTGTTTCATAAACTGTAGCCCAAGCAGCTCAAGGAAAATGACTTAAAAATATTTCCCAACACTCCCAGTGAAGTTAACATGAATTCACTAACACCCAGCATGCCCTTCTCCTCTTAGGTCCACCATGCTGGTCGCTGTCCCTGGAATCTCCTGGCCCGCATCCTTTGGGGGCCTGGCTGAGTCCATCTAGAAAGCAGGTTGTTTGGTGCGCAAGAGCTGGTGCAGTGTGTAGGAGATGGATGACCTCATGAGCCCAAAGTGGGGGAATGACCATCAGCTGGCATCCCCTTTTGGAGGCTTTCAAACCCTAATGCTCTCTCTCTCCCTTCTCTTCAGTACTGAGAAAACATTCTAGCAAAGGGTCTCTGACCTCTGCTAAGAGGAGCAGGGGGGAAGTGCAGTGTGAGCTGTTTCTGCAGCTTCTCCGTCCATCCTGGGCAGCCATAATGCTCAGTGGGAAGTCGGAGGCAAGGGCAGACTTGACGGCTCTCAGGCCCACCACAGGGCCTGGCTCTGCCCAAAGAACTGTCAGTCATTTCAAGGAGGGGTGCAGCTTTCTCCCAGCTGGTGAGGACGTTGGTGGCACAGAGGGTAAGTGTTTCCCAAGGAGAAAGACTGTGTCCCTGCCACATGGAAAGCTGTGGTGACGCTGTGGCTCCTTGGCCTCCCTGCACAGGGGTCTCTGCATGCATTCACCCTACCCTTCTCCCTCCTGGGCCGTTTAGCCCTGAACCATGCTTCCTGCTCGGCAGTGTCAGTGGGCAGCTTTGTTGGGGTCAACACCCTCCTTCAGCCATTCTGAACTCTCTGCTAAGGATGTTAGGTCAGAGGAGATCGATCACCAAGCGTTGGTAGTAATCCTGGTCTGTGATAATCTTTCAACAAACCAGCTCAGGGCGATCTTCTACGCCCCCTTCCCCCTAATTTTCTACCCAAATTCCTAATAAAAAGCCTGCTGTACTCTTTGAGAAAAGGCACACAGCAGTCCTGCAACTCCAGCGAGGCCACAGGGACAAAGGAGGTGTGAGATTGCTTTGGATCTCGGGTTTCTCATCCACCTTCTGAACTACTTCCTGCCCGGGAGGGTGCCTCCGATTGTCCTGAGGGCTACCCCTGATGGCTCCATTCAAATCAAGCCACAGTGACTGTGGACACAGTGCCCGAAGCACAGTTGCTGGCTTGCTGGCCCACAGCCACAGAAGTTCTGCAGCTCTGTAGCAGTGCCTTCCTAGGGCAAATAATGTAGAATAATTTGAATGGCCTTTAGGGGTCAAAGCCTGAAGGGGCCTGTAGAGGCTCAGATGGGCCAGTTCTTGTTGCGAGGGGCTGACAATGCATGAGGTGATCAGCCAGGTGTCCCTGACCTTTCCTAGAGTCCCCAGGGACTAGACCCTTCAAGGTACCCGCACTGCCAGTCTCTAACAGAGTTACTGAAGTCCAAACAGCAGGCCTTCCCCTGCTGTTCCATTTCTTTCAAAGCCTGGGAAATAGGAAAATAGCATTGAATTTTATCAGCCATTTCTGTGGATCATGGTGGTTAATGGTTATCCACAATAGTTAGTCTCTCAGCAGTAACTGTCTTGGGCTGAACATGTTTTTAAAGCATTAGCCTTTCTCCCAAATTTAATACTCATTATATAAAGCAGGCCACACAACAACATCCACATGCCCTTATTTTTACCATTAATCCCCCCAGTCCAGCCCAGTGTGTTCTCCAATCTGTTTTCCCTTAGGCACTGTGCTGGCCCCATGGTCAGGGTCCTTTCTTTGAAAACACCGTCACACATGGTCTAGGAACACAAGATAGCGGAGAGGTGGGATATATTTCCTAGAGGAGCAGCAATAATTTGAAGCTGTTTTGGTTGTCTGTGCAAAAGCTCAAGCCTACTGCTTGCTTAAAATAAGTGCGCAGGTTGGCACACTGGACAAATGGTCCACAACACGCATTCCTTTTGGGACTTTCTTCACATCTGGGAGTGCGGCTGGGATCAGCCTTGTTGCTGCTCCAGCTGGTGAGAGGACTGACCCTCCTGTCTCCTGGGCTCTTGCTATGGACATATTCTTTTTTCCTCTGGATGAAATGGAGTGTCCTGGAAAGGTCTTAGGGTGTGAGCTGGCCAGCAGGACTTCAGGGACTAATGTGGAGGTCTTTTGGAGTCTTAAAAGCCGTAAAAGATGGCCAAAGACATTGCTCTGTGCTCATGCAGCCTGCCTCCTGCTCTACCTGCCCCGTCAGGATTTTCAGCACAACCTAGGTACCCGCACTGCCTCTTATGTCAAAGGCCCCGAGTAAGTGCGGTATATGAACTTTGCTAAATACCACAGAGTTAAGAACAAGGACAACGCAGCTCGGTGATGCTTCGGAAGGTATCACAGCAGCTTTCTGTGTGGACCAACAGTTGTCTTCCAGGCTGCAGAAGATGGATTCTTCTGAGGTCAATGCACTGAGAGGAGGTCTTGCTAAGGAGCTGCCCCTCACAGGATGAGAGCAACTAACTTGAGCTACAGATGCTGTGAGAAGTGCAGCGTCTGAACGTGGCAGGGATGGATACACACAGTCAGTATCTGCTGGAACAGTGGGGTCACTGTGGGGCAGCAACACAGGCTACACCTTTTTGGTGCATTCAGGTCTGCATAACAAGAAGGGAGTTGTTCCATCCACGCTAGCTTCTAGGCTCCGACAGTCACAGGTTACAAGGGGAAGCAGAACAGAGTCACAGACAGACACGTGCACACACACACCCCCTCAGCCTAGGTGCTGTGGAAGTGCTACATGGACACAACCGTACCGGGCAAACTGGATTCAGACACTTCCTACTGTCCCAAAAGGAAGAGCAACCCAAACGAAAGAGGACATTAAAAAACTATGAGAAAGTCTCATCTCAAAAATAACCCCCACAAACAAACAAAACTTTGGATTGCAGGTAGAATCAAATATATATATATATATATATATATATATATATATATATATATATGTGTATATATGTATATATGTGTGTATATATGTGTATATATGTATATACACACACATATATATACACACACATTATAGTAAGAGCCTAATTAAACATGTAAAATAGCCATTAAATTTTGAAATCAGATCTACATTACAAAATTAATATATCTGATACAGTGCCAGTGTGCAGGGAGAGAGCATAAGAAAAGCCCAGCAGCAAAGAATTAAAACTAAAACTTAATCATAAAAGCAGGTAAGAAACATAAACCTTCACAAATATAGCACAATTGTATCTTATAAAATTATTATAATACTCTTTGTATTTGATATGATTTTATCAATAATATAGATTTACTTGTTATTAAAGTTTGTTATAAACATGCAAAATCCATTGCATGATGCATTTGTAAAACATATTAAAATCCTTCTAGCAGGAAAACATCTTTTAGCTCGTAAGCATCCAAATGTCCTGTTCTACAGCACCAGGTGTGTCATTCAACACAACTGGAAATGGGAACCCAAACTGTGTTATTTTTCATCTCTAAGTGGATATCAGGGGCTAATGAAGAGAGGAAAATAAACCAATAGGTACTGATGCCGGAGTCAACATGTTAAGTTACTGCACAGCGTACTTTCATAAATGACACCACAGCCTAGTAAATAAATAAGTAAAAAAAAAAAAAAAAAGGGTGTGAGGTGTACACTTTAGCTTCTTAGGAAGGGCAATAACACAGGTACCAAAATATTCATGTGTGTGTTGGGGGGGGGTTGGCTAACAACACTCGCGAGTAGTGGCATGATTATGGATGGCACCCTGGATTGAAGAAAATCTCCCAGAGATTAAAATGGACATACATACACGCAGGTTCATCCTTGATTTGAAAAGATTTCACACGCTCATTTAGCAAAGTCCTTAGATGATTTGGCCTCTTGAAAAGAATGCAAGTGTCAGGACAGTAATCAGCCAGCAGAGCAACAGATGAGATTCACCCAACCTTCATTTGAAGTTTTCTTTTTTTCTTTCGTTTTTCTTTTCTTTCCTTTCCGTCTTTTACCTCTGGACTATAGCTGAGTTACACTCTTCAGAAACAGTGATTATGTTCACTCTGGCCTTGCAGATTCTAGGTCTTTGTCCACTGAGGCAGGGAGTGGAGCGGCAGGCATCCTACTCCCAGGCCCTCTGTATGCCCTCTCTGGGCTCCTTGTTCTTTCACCCCAAAGCCATCTTGGGTGGAGATGTTTCCAGTCCACAGAGCTGGAACAGTTTCACTTTAACATCTCTGGTTAGGGGAGCTCGATGATGAAAATCCACAGATGGAGGACATGGAGACTATGTCACATCGTACCAAAAAGGGGCAAGGGTTTGCTTTCTAGGAGTGTTAACCTACAGCCAGGTGTGACTTCTACATAATTAAACTGGACACTATACGTTATGTCATCTTCCACTAAGACAATGTTCTTAGTTGTGAGAGAGAGACCCTGAAAAGGTGATCACATGTGAACTAATGACCCTACAAGTTTCAAGCCTCCACGTGGAACAAGACACAGGCTGTGGCCTTCAAATTTTAGGATTAAGGATAATTTCCCACTGTGGGGGAGGGGGGGACCAGGGGCAAGGGAAGCATCTGCTCTCGTTGTGGAGTTTCATACTGCACTCTGCAAGATCGGGTGCACGAACTGGGGGTTGACATAGGAGAACCCTTCAAAATCAGACTGGTCTATGTTAGCGATCACCAGCTGATCTGGTGGTGTTAAGACAGGCTGCCCTCGCGTGAAGAACTTGTCAAAGTTTTCAGCTCCTTTGCCACACTGTGGAGAAAAAAAAAAAAGGAAAGCTCAGCACCTACTATAAAACACGGGGAGCAGTGCTGGGGGTGGGGGCGTGGCCCAGGGAGCCTGGGGCTGGTTAGGCAGGAAGACCTCAGAGGGCCTATGGGCCTAGAGGAGTCAAAAGCCAGGCACAGCAAACACTTGAGAGTCACTTGGCTGTAACTTTTTGCATACACCCAGAATACAAACCCCAGGTAGAAATGTTGGCACAGGGCGGCAACGAGGGCCAGCCTTTCTTATTTCTCTTCTAGCTTACCGCGCAAGCCGAGCTAGGGGCATGAAAGCGCCACGCATGGAGCCACCATCGGTCACGGCACCGTGATGAAAAGGCCAGGGTATGGCTGGGGTGTAGGCAGCTACTCCTAAACCATGGGTGAGGACCCTTCAACACTGTAGCTGGCCCTTTGCAAACATCTCTGTTATAAAGCAAAAGCTGCTTATCCTTGCCTTCAACTTGGACATTCTAGAAACTCCAGACCCTAGACTAATACCAGCCAGTAGGGGAGAGTGTGGTGGCAAGGGTGGGAGGTGTGCTCCTGGGGCTGGGGAATCCTCCTAGAGCTGGCCAGCTGGCAGACGGCCTCGCAGTGCTCTTCTGCTGTGTGGGCTTAGGCTGAAGGAGACTGTCGCAGGTAGGCCCAGCAAAGCCCGCTAGGTACCTCTCTCCTCCAGGGCCCAGCAGTACTCTGTGCAGCCAGGTGTGAAGCCCAGCTGCTCTTTGGTGGTGGCTGGAAAACATGACCAGGTGGCAAGGAGAAAAGAATGTCAGCCACCCAGAAGCTCCAGGGCATATCAAAGCTTCTGGGATCCCAAGGGGACTCTGGAGGAAGAGCTGGGCACCTTATTGATGTCACTAATAGGATGTTTCATCATACTGCAAAGTATTGCCCTTTACCTACTGGTAGTTCTGCAAGGGGGAATGTGAGCTGATTCTGAACAGACATAAATTTTAACCCAATCAGGCATTTGTATCTTTAATAGAGGGTAGCTCTAGGCAGACTTTGAAGTGGAATCCACTGATTCACTCATCTGTAAGGTGGGGAAGTCACTGCACTTCCCCTTCCAGGTCGTTAGGAGGGTTAAACATGCAGCTTCAAAGAGAACCCAGCGTTTGGTCTGAGTGTATGACATATACTGCTGGCTTCTTATTTAGATTCATAGATGCACTTTTTTTTTTTTTGGTGGTACCAGCGGTCAAACTCAGGACTTTGTGCTTGCCAGGCAAACACTTATTCCACTGAGCTATTTCCCTGGCCCGGGATGCACTTTCTTACTACCTCCTTTATTCTCTTTTTTGGGACAGGGTCTCACTATATAGTTTAGGTTGGCCTTGAACTTAGTATGTAGCTCCAGGTCGGCTTGAGCTCACCATGATCTCCTGCCTCAGCCTCCCATGTACTTGGATTACAGGCATATTCCCTCCACCCCCCAGGCCTGGTTTATCTTTTATTTTCTAAGGTTCTCTAGTTTCATTATAGCTTTCTCATCCTTGGCAAAATAAAAAGCTTGCTCCTAAGTACTTCCTGAGGGTAAGGCATGTCCTAAATTCAAAGTATAATCTTCTAAAATGATGACTTTCTTCACTGAAGTCACTTTTATTTTAATAAGCAACAATCTACTCTAAACCCAAGGTGACTTTGTGCCACAGGGACTGAGGGCCTGTGTGGGGGCAGAGGTCGGGGACAGCTGCGTGTGCGGACGCTGTCTGAGGGCTCAGTGAGTCGCCTTCTGAGACCATTGGCCTGAGTGACCCACTCATCACAGCCCCGCCTCCCACAGATGATGGCTCAGCAAAGCTTCTCTATGCAGTTACCTGGTGCTTTTCTTTAGAAGAGCACAAAGCACTTCACAGCGAAGATCAGCAGAAGCAGGCTGCAGTTCCCATCCTCCTCCACGCATACCCCACACTGAACCACTGAAAGAGGCTCTGTAAGAAGTGCATAGGGTGTGCTTCCCAGCCCCCACCCTGCCCCAGGAATTGCTCAGGAGGCTGCACTTGATCACTGGTAGACAGACAGAAACGAGCCTCCGCCGGGGCACAACATCCAGCCACACGGTGGTGGAAACAGCTAAAGAAAGCCTTGCTTTTGCAATAGCAGTGGTTCTCAGCCAGGGAAGAGTTCCCCCAAGGGACTCAGTTTTGATTATCAGGACTTAGGCAAGGGGTGGCACTGTCACCTGGCAGACAGAGACCAGAATGCTGCTAACCATCCTGCAATGCATAGGATAGCTGCTCCTTGACAAAGATATCTTGGCTCAAAATGTCACCAGCGTTGCTGGGGAGAGAACCTGGGACACAGTTTTGTGGCTTGTACTGGGTGCTGCACAGGTCCAAGGTCAGAGTGAAGGCAGAAGAGGAGGCCAACAGGGAAGCTGTGAAGAGCAGTTGTGTGAGAACAGGTGGAGAAGCTGCAGAAGCCCAAGGCAAAAGCAGTGAGAGCGCGCTGCAGCCTCAGGGGAGCTGACTCTCAGGCGAATACCCCCCTGGGAAACTGATGAATAAATATATACTACCTGCAGGAATTTAAGGACTCAACTACTGGGGCCTCCTGAGGCTGGGAGTATACTTCCTTAATAAGACAGCATTTGTGCTTCTCCTGTTACTCACTAACCATGCAAACACGAACAAGGAGGGATTTCTGGGAAAAAGCAATAAAAGCATGAGAATCCCTGAAAGGCAAGGCAAGGTGAGCAATGGTAAGATGTTTTCTGTGCCTCAGCTAGACCTGTGCCTGTCTAGCTTCACATTTATTGATTTGATCTGTGAAGGCATCGCACAGGTCTGGCCCTTTCCTTTGAGTATCATCTTTTATGGTACTGCATGCACAAATCACCTTCCAGTGGGAAGTTTCCAAAACCCATGGGTTTACTGACAAAGAAAAATAAGAAGCAAACTAAAAAGAAAGTTCTACAAATCTAAAAAGGGTACCCTATAGACATGAATGGTGGGAAGGATGGAGATGTAGGTGTGAGGACATCAAATCCCAGGAAGAGCTATTCTAGGGCTTCCACTGCTTGTGAAATCATATTGCAGCGAGAAGCAAGAGCCCTCTGGCTACAGCCTTGTGCCACAGCCAGGCTGATGGCTGCAGAGTGGAGGGGGAATTGTCAGCCTAGGATCAGTCAATCACTGCTCTGTGACCACGCCAAGCGGCAACGCAGCCCATGGTCTCCAAGCTGCTTAGGTGAAGAGACCCAGAACATGGATATGGCAGAGGCAAAGAGTAAACACCGAACCACTCAACCTTCAGGTGAATCCACAGTGGGACAAAAAGGGCCATGAGTGAATCTTAGCAAGTGATAAGGAATGGAGCCCGGATGCAGCAGAAGGCTGAGTCTGAAGAACGGGTTGAGATTGCAGACTCAGAAAGACATCTTATCTTGAGGGAGATTATACCAGCAAGAAGTCTCCTGCCTCTACAAAGAGACAGGGAGAAATGCTATTTTTACCATGCGTTTAGTTCTGTGAAAAATACCTCTTATTTTCCTGACACATATCTTTCAATGCTTTGAAAACAAGATCTTCATACTCCTAAGCAAAGTTAGGCGTGGGAAGAGACAACCTCCTTTGAATTACTTGTTCTTCAGGATGTTATGAAAATTGCCACAGGCCAGCACCCTTTTCAAAAGATCATGGGAGTCAGGGGGCTCTGGATCCTTGGGAAAAGCAAACAATAGATGTGATGGGTTACTGCATGGCCAATGCTTCTGCCTACTGCCTACGACCAACCCTACTCTGAACAATCAGCCTAATGGGCACAGAGCCCCAGGTGCTGTCCTGGAGCGGGGTGGAGAATAAAGAGAGACAAAGATGAAAGGGCGAAGGCAAGGTCTACGGATTTGTGGACTGGCAAGTGCGTGAGTGAGAAGTGCAGCCAGCCCGCCTGCAGATGACTCCTGGCCCTCCTTAGGTACAAAGCAGGAAGGCTGGAGGGCAGCCATTCGAGGGTAGCCTATGGGTCTGCAACTCTGTGGCAGTCTGGGTTGTCCACAGCCTCCAAGCTCTAGGCCACTGACACATAGGACATCTAAGGCAATCTCTGGGCAAACCCAGGCTAGGTATGCCTGCCTTTACCTTAAGGCTACCCACACCTCTCACTGCATGAGGCTTCTGCTCCTAGGATGCGATGGCCATAGAACTGGCATGGGACAGAAATGGGTTGGAAGTGGGTAGCAGGAAACAAGGCCCACCTCTGGCTGGGCCTAGGATAGGTCTTCTGATGTCCTGAGACCAGATGCAACTTGCATTCACTGGGCAGCACCGGCACCTGATGCAAACAGGTGGCACAGAAGAGTGAAGGGCCAGGCTGACCAGTCTAAGAGAGCTGTGAGTGTGCTGCTGCCTCTCTCTGCAAAGTCAGCTGGGGGTGACCTGCTTTTCTATGGCCTTGTGACGATGGAGGGGGAAGAACGTGAGGGAGGCCTACTCAGTTTCGAGGCTGACAGAGACACAAGGTCAGCAGCAGTGTGTGAGCATTATGTGGGGCTGAAGACAAAGAACAACCTACTTTCTTATGTCAGGACTGAGGAATGAACTCTGGTCACTTTGACATTTGACAAATGCACCAAATAATAAAATGAACCCAGGAGAACTCAGACAGGTTTGTAAGGATGCTGGGGCAGCCAGGCGTGGTGGCGCACGCCTATAATCCCAGCACTCGGGAGGCTGAGGCAGGAGGATTGTTGTGAGTTCGAGACCAGCCTGAGCTACAAAGTGAGCTTAAGGCCAGCCTGAACTGTATAGTGAGACCCTGTCTCAAAAAGACAAAAAAAAAAAAAAAAAAAAAAAGGATGCTGGAAAGCATGGAACAATGTGAACTTGGGGGGAAGCTGGGACTGCAGTGCCTCACTCCACAGCAGGCAGCCCACATCACGCCAGTGTCCTGTGAGGGCACAGATGGAGACTGAGGTGTGCTGCCTCCTGGCTGAGATTCTTTCCTGTTGGGGCCGAGCAGTGGTTTTGGTTCTGCCCCTTAACTTGATGTCCCATGTGAGCAAAATAAAACCCTACAGGTGTGGGTGCATGAGTGCTTAAAAAGTATGGCTGTTGGAAAAAAAAAAACCAAACAAAGCTCAGAAGAGTGGGCAGAGTGCAGAGCAGATAAAGCACAAACGTGCCATAAAAACTACAGGAAGCAAGTGCAGGAAGGGGAGATGTCTGTCAAGACCCCAGGGCAGCAGCAGTGCCTCCTCATGGGGAACCCTTGGACACCTGGGGTCTAAGTGCTATGCTACAGGATGGGGCACATCAATTAGAACGCCCCCACCATCTCCAGACTGACCACATACTGCACTCATAGTTATACAACCTACAGGAGGAGGGGTGGGGGAGCTGTGCTCCCAAACTCCCAGGAGGTGAAGCTCACACTATGAACCCCCCCTGGGGGGGCTCTGGTCCCTGCTTTGCCCTTTCCATGGAGATCAGCATGCTCAGGGAGGGGTCTCCCCACAGGACCAGTGTAAGCAGGTGCACACAGTTAGAGGCGGAGGGAGGTTAGTTTGCTTGTTAAGTCACCCATGGTCTGGAAATGTGCTCACCGAAGGCCTGGATGCCCACTGAAGCCAGTGCATTTTGGTACAGACAGTCTGGAGAACAAGAACGGACAGAGGAGAGGATTTGGAGAATAGTCAGTTCCTGGCCCTGGAACGCTGGCATCGAGGATGGCCGTGTAAAGAACACTGTGAACCCCTTGAGCTGGCATGGTCAAACCTCTGGAGTACACACACCATGACATGAAGGATGCAGGACACAAACCATGGTGTGGCCTCCCTTACATATGTATTCACATATGCACTGAACTTTCTAGAGGTTATAGGAAAGATCACGAGTCGTGGGATCAGTAGTTGAGGAGGGAGGGATGCCCACCCTTGTATATCCCTTTCCGTTGTTTAGCTGTTTATCTCACCACAGGGGGTAGTGTGGTAACATAATAATTGTTCTACAGGGACTGGGATCTTGCCCACTTTCTACAGCATGATCAGCACTGAGGTGGAGATGGGCTGTGGTTTCCTAGACAAAATTAAACAGTACCCACCTTAGAGCCTGATCTCTGAAGGGCCCAGAGCTATTGAGAGGCGGGCTTTACTTCTGCGGACCTGGGCTCTCAGCCCCGTTTCAGGAGTGCATTCTCATAGCACACAGACAAGCTGTGCATGGACATGGGCAGAGCTTCTGACTCCCTCGGGCTCTCGCCTGTGGAGCACCAGTGTGCACCCTGCTCAGTCTTCCTGTATACGAATGGCCCACTTCACAGGACTCAGGTCTCTTCTGCCAAAATAGCACAATGCCTATCATGGTGGGGATTTTCACTTCTGACCAGGAGAACTTGTCAGTCACTGCCAACAGCCTGAGTCAGGGCTGCACGTACGTCCTCCTGCACCTCTGAGGCTCCATGGCTTGCAACAGCGCTACTTATTCCTATTGATTCTCATTTTAAATGTTTCATTTCTTTGGAGCACAAAAGTATTGGAGAAAATAATAAGCAAGGAATAGGAAAAACTGCTCACCACTAATTAACCAAGTACAAAAATGCTATTTCGGCCTGATGTAAGGCTTATGGCAGCCTACATACATCACGATGTGATTTCCTCTTGTCCCCCAGGGCTGCCTGGGGTTTCTGTGTGGTCAGCAAGGTGCCAAGTCTTGGGAACCTCAGTTCTAATTAGCATCACCATCACCGACTGGCTGGAGGAGGGCCTGAAAGAGTGAGCCTGCCTCTCACTCAAGAGGGCTGCTTACTGCGCCCCAGCGCTGCCCCACTTAGACCTCATGCAGGGCCCCTGCCTCCACCTGGGCAGCTGCTGTTCTGTACAAATGACTCGGCACAGAAACTGCTCTTAGAGCTGCATGGGAGTGGTGCTCATGTTTGGAAAACACACCTGGAATTATTTAGGTGTCAAGAGGCACAATACCGCAGAAGTGTGTGTACTTGTGTGTGTGTGTGTGTGTGTGCTTGTGTATGTTGTGTGTGCTCACACAGACCCACAGAATTGGAGAATGGAACAAGTACGAAGGCCAGCATGCACCGTGAAATATCAGCATTTAGGGAATCTGGGTAGAGCGAATGCAGAAATGCTTTGTACCAGTTTTTCAATTCTTTTGCAAGTCTGAAAGTAGAAATCCCACAATATTTTTTAAACCGTAAGGATGACCACAGTGCCAACTTGGAAGATGAGATCACTGCCACTCTAACCAAGCGCATGGCACATCTGCTGACTGTGCCTTCTTCCCGCAGTGGCGCCCATGTGGTCCTCAGTAGTTACTCTCCTTGGCTTTTGCTGCAAGGATGCCCACATCTAGATGGATGAAAGTTAATTCTTTATTGTCCTCTTTCCTTTTGGTAAAATAATCACAGTATTTTCCCAAGAAAGGCTGCCTCTGAAAGATAGGCCCATTGCTCAGGGTGCCCCATTCACCTGTCGATGCTGGCATACTGCTTCGTGGCAACTTTATAATTTTTCTCTCTAATGATTAGGAAAGTACAGTGGCTGTTTCTAGCTTGCCTGTGAACCTGTCATTCTGTTCCTCAGTGCTAACACACAGGATTTTAAAAAAAGAATCACCTAACCATATATTTCTGGTGTTTATATAAACTGCTACTCCTCCTGGGGAGGATGAAGGGACGTGTGCTGGCTTCGCTGGGCCAGTAAACAATCAGGGCAACACCTGCAGGAGCCCGAGGGACTCTGACCAGCACCTTGGAGCATGCACTTCTCAGGCAGAGCAGAGGGGGCCCGTCTTCCTGCTCTTGGCCATCCACGCTCTCTTGATCCAGGAGCTGCGAAAGGCAGGTGGTCACGTCATGTCTCCTGTGGTAGCCTGAGATAGGCTGACTCAGAAATATTATATTTTAAAAACATAAAGTATCTTCTTACATGGATGGGCCACTTGTCGGTGGTTTAGGTTTCTTGCCGGGAATCCCAGCAAGTCTAAGCTGGCGGTTCCCAGCCTCGGGCAGAGCCCTTTAGGTCGGGTTCTGCTGTGGTCACTGAGCCCTGCCTGGACTGCACTTCTTTCACAAAGAGGAGCCAGTCATGTGGCTGCTCCCCCATCAGGACAGCTCAGCACAGCTATCTGCTTTTGTCTTTGCTCTTGTATGAAATAGACCAGCATAGGAAAGGCTCTACCCTGTCATGTTTTCATCCTATTGTCTAGAAAGTCACCTGTCTTCACAGTGCTGCACAGCGGCCTTTGGGGGACAGACATGGTTCAGTACAGAATGGCCTCCTGCACTGTTAGCCACCACATTGGAAGAATGTCCCGTTGTGGTCAGCTCTGCCTGCTGCCAGGTTTCACCACAGCATCTCTGTAGCTCTGTCGGGGACATGTCCGCTGTCCTGAATGTCCTCTTCAATTGCCTGGACCGTTCTCAGCCTGGTAGTTTTAATTTTATGTATTTGGTACAGGGTCTCACCACGCAGCTCAGACTCACAGTAATCCTCCTTTTTTCAGCCTCCCTGGTGCTGAGATTACAGGCATGTGCCACCATGCCCAGTCTTGGTGGCCAGCTCAGCATGCCTGGGGGCAGGGCCAGCACAGCATGTGGCACCAGGGATCAGACAAACGCTGATGCCTACGCTTGCCTAACTAGGCGCTTAGTCTGCTGAACTGTCTCACCGGCCATATGGCCTGTGGTTTTGCTCCAGCATGATGCCCTCTCATGAAATGGCCCTTACCTGGGACTGGAGCCTGACTCCACGGCTGAGCACACTGCATGGAGAAGGACCAGGCAGAGCTGGGCTCTGAGGTGGCTTTTTGCTGCCAGTGTAGGGACCAGAACCTCCCCACTTCCCTTTGGGCCCCTGGCTCTCTTCCGCCTCCTTGCCACATGTCTGCTCGCGGCCCCGGCCCCAGCCAGGGTTCTTCCTCCTCCTTGCTCTAGGTCTCAGGCAGAAGGAGCTCACTGCTCCTGGATGAGTCGCTCCCTCCCTGTGCCCTGAGCTCTCCCAGGCCCAGGGCCTCTGTCTTCAGCTGCTGCTTCTGTCTGTGTCTGGGGGCTGTTTCTTTACTTTCTACGATAGGCTCTTATTGTGTAGCTTAGCCTCCCAGTGCTGGGGCTACAGCTATGTGTTATCTTGCCTGGTGAGGATTTTTCTTTTTTACAACCAAAGCCAATTTGTTCTTCTTTTTTTAAAAATTTTAACCAGCACTTACTTTAAAACAAAACCAAAACCAAAAAAACAAACAAGCAAATAGCACCTCAGGTGATAAAAAAGTGTGCCCTACTAGACCTCAGCTGTCTTCCCTGGTGATTTCCATGGCCCACAGGCAACAGCCCACAGTTTGGGCAGCCTGAGCTAAGCTACCTTTGGTTTTTCCTCCATAGAAATTTGGGGCCAAGTATTCATCCATGAAAAGCAGGGAACTTTGAGGATAACAGTTACTTCTGAAATCAAGGTGAAAGGAAATAGAAAAACAGGCAGTGTTTTTATGACCAGCTTTGCTATATCTCTCTGGAGAGTGACAGACAAGTTATTGTGGTTTGCTCAAGCCTTAAGGTAGGGTCCCTGCATCTCTCTGCTGCTCCTGCACAGCAGCAAGCTGTGCGTGGGGTACTGCTGCCTGCCTTCCACATTTAAGCCGACAAACAAGTATAGAAGGAAGAGGGGAACAAAGGAAACCCTGCAGGAACTTTCTGCTGAGGCCTCTGCAACAACCTTTCTCTCTCCCCAAACCTGCAAACTAGATTTTGCACCCTAAAGAAGTTCCACTGCAAGCATTCAAGGTCCAAGGAGGGTTGGAGGTGGAGGGGGCACACACTGGACCATGTGGGTGGGTGGGGGCAGACACTAGAAAGAATGCTTGGGGAGGAAGTCACCTGACCTAAGTAACTTTAATTTGTCTTCAGCCCATGCTAAAAATGTCTTAGGAAAATAAAAGCAAGTGGGCTCAGCACCAGTTTTACTCTTAGACCTGAGACAGGCACTTTGGATGAGGAAGCTGCTGCTCTGAGAATGAGGCTGTGTGCTACTCAGACAGTAACCCTGCCACCCAGGGGTCTCCTGTGGCCTGCTTATGATAGGGGCAGCCATCAGGGACAGATTTGGGTGGGGCTAGCAGGGCAGCTGCTTCTGATACTGACCATGGGATTAGGCAGCTCTCCCTGCGTCACTCAGAGGGAGGCAGCAGCCCAGTGCTGGCCAAGACAGGGCAGCCAAAAGGCGTGAACCCTGTGGCCTTAGAAACAGAGAGGGGCAGGTGGGATGCGTGAGGAGGGTGGCTTCCTGAAGACACTCCACTTGCCTTAACAGACACATTAAGAAAGGTACACGCGGGTTGCCGTCAACTGTGAGACCCAGCTGGGGAGCTACCGCTCAGCAGAGTGCCACTGAGGCTGCGTGACAGGATAGTGGGGAAGGACACAGCTCTGTCCTGGCTCCACAACCCACAGCTGTGTGTCCTCCCCTACGTTACTCAGCCTCTCTGCACCTCAGTTCCCCCAAATGTCACCTGGCACAGTAACATCCCTGCCACGGGGTGTCGGGGGGATGCAATCAGTTCCTATATGTACAGCACCGAGCACAGGGCCTGTCATGTCGCGTTTGTTACATAAACAGAAGGAATGGGAATCCAACAGGAGAATCTGAATAACGTGCTGCCCTGTGCCCCTTGCTGTGGCCATGGCTGCTGTGTAGGAGCTGGGCCCAGGGCCTGCTGCAACCTGGTGAAGACAGCTATGCTTCAGGGCCCCATCAGGGCCTGGCAGACCGATGAAAGTCAGAGACACTGTGAGGCCCAGCCCTGCCGAGAACCTGGCTAGTTGGACAGGGCGTGGGTATGACCAGAGTCTATGCTGTCCTGTCCTTGCTCGCTCATGGTCTGGGCTCTGCGGTTACCCCGCTATGGGACTGCAAGGCTGCCAGTCCTCTGTCCTTATCCTCAAAGTCAATAGGCATCCTGGCTGAGTAGACTGTGGGACTCCATTTTCCTCAGCCCACTAAAGCCAGAGGTTACTGGCTTCCTCCCTCTGATAGAAAGGGAGGGAAGGCCGTAACCAGAACCAGGGAAACCCAGCCCGCAGGCTGCTTCTCTACACTCACCACTTTGGGCTTGAATGGCGGTTGGATCTCTCTGTTCTCCAGCTTCTCCCAGTCGATCCTCCGGAAGAAGGCATGCTCTCTCACATCTCGCTCTCCCTCAGGCCCACAGCCTAACCGCTTGGCTGGGTGTTTGGTCATCAGCTGGAGAACAAGGAGGAGGACAGCAGGTTGGACCTCAGCAGATTCCAAGAGGCAGCACCTTCTCTTGGCCAGGCTCTGCCTCCAGCCCCAGTGGTGAGGTGCCCAGACACTGTTAGGAAGCTTACCAAGACACCCCTAAATACAACATGCCAAGGGTAACTTTCCACAGGGTTCCTATGAGAAGGACAATGGAAAGCACTCTGAAGCCTTCATTATATGTTTCATATTTGCTGTGTACATGGTAAAAAGTATTATGATCACTACAAATCTTGTGTTCTGAAAGTATGGGAGGCCAGGGTCACGCAGAACACCGTAAGGAGCTTCACAACCTACTTGTTGTTTTGACAAATATTATGAGTCAACACCTCATGGGTTGGAAAACCATGCGCTGCAACAAGGAAGATGGCCAGTGCATCAAGCCTGCTAGTGCAGGGGAGAGGCAGACGTGTCCTGAGAGCTTGTCAGGGGCAGGATCCATCTGCCTTGGCCTTTGGAAGGCAAACTAGGTGTTCTGCAAACAACTGAACCATCCAGAAAATGTCAAAAAGGGTGTTGTGTTCCGGGTCCCTTAGCCTGAAAAGAATTTTGTGACCTAAAACTTACCATTAAACACTAGCCAAGTCACAAGCAGAAATTCCATTGCTGGGCTGGTGAGATAGCTCAGAGGTCTAAAGCACCTGCTTAGGTAAGCACGCAGGGACCATGATTTAATTCCTGGCACCACTCGCTGCTCCAGCCCTGCCCCCAGGGCAGGCTGAGCTGGCCACAAAAAAAAAAAAAAAGGTATTTCATTCTGAGGAATTTCCTTGAAAAAAAAAATATGTCCATATGTTTGCCAAAACACAGGACTTGGAAGGTACCCGGGAGTTCTATTTGCAATAGTCTCAAGCCCAAGTGGAAATACACACAGTATCTGCCAAGAATGGGACGGGTAGATAAACTGCAGCACCTCTGTGCTTGTTTCTGTAGGGATAGCACATCTCACATAGAAGCCACCAAAGTTTAGGGGCAGCAAAGGTAAGAGCTCCCTTCCCAAGGGCCTCTGAGCCCTGCTGGTGACCTCACTACAGTTCTATGAAATGGACTAGAAAGAGCTGGGCCGAACAATGGAGGTCTGGGGAAGTGGCCTAGAAAACGCTGTGTTTGGGTCCACTCTTGGCCTTCGTTGGCCCCATTAGGCCCTTTGTGTCACTCAGCTCTAGCTGAGGCCAAACAGCAATTGGCGTCATACACTGGCGGTCGTGCTAGTCTGAGAAGTGTGGAAAAAGTGCTGTTCCTCTCAGTCCTTGATCACAAAAAGGACCTCAATGGACTTACGCCTTTGCAGATGGAAACGGCCTCCTTGGACAAGGACTTGGGGTAGGAAACATTGTGCTCCATTATGGACTGGAACAGCTCGTCTTCATCTTCACCATCAAACGGAGGCTGACCCCGCAAAGAGACAGACAGAGAAACACTCAGACACGGCTCACTGACACGGTGGCTGAGGCGCCAACCCAGCATGGAGAAACAGATCTGGCTTCCCGCGCAGCCCAGGAAGCGGCACTAGCTTGGTTAACTTGGGGTTTAATTTGATTATCTTTAATTAGGTTCATGCTTGTGTGTTTTTCATTTTTAACTCTGTCCCTTTAATTATCTTGCCCTGAGTCACCCAAAACAATCTTTAGAGAAAATGCTTTTGAGTAATGCTTTTCATGATTTACAAATACATTGTAATTAATCCATTTATCTTATAATCATGCACAAAAAATCTAATTATGATGAAGTCAGGTTACAGATGGCTTTGTGTTTAGAAGTTTGGGGGTGGAGAGAGAATGCTCAGTGCCTTTTCTTGGGATGAAGAGACCCTCAGAATTCAGCAATAAGGGTGACTTAGGGCCCAGAGACCTGCACTGTGACATCTGACCCCGCGGAAAGCTGCTCCGTGGTCAGCAGTGATGGGAGCTGAGCCCCTTGGACCTGTCCTCTGACTTTTCTACCCGTTAACCACCTCAGAGGGTGGCATAGAACCATCATAGACAACGTGGGCCTGAGGCCAGGTGCATCCAGACCAGAATTCTGGCTGTTTTTTTCTAGCTGGCTGTCCACTGGAAAGGGGCTTAACTCTTCAGTGTACCCCTTTCCATAACGTTTTCAGGGATTTGACTGCACTGGTGTTTCCAAGGAGGGGAGCCTCCAGGGAAGTGCTCAAGACTAGGCAGCAGCCAAGCCCGAGCCAGGACACCCTGCAAACCTGTGCTCCCACGTCTTTCATCCCAAGGGCACTGATGACCTGCCCTACTGAAGGGATGCACACAGGACAAAGGGGATTGTGGGAACTCCTTAATCCCCTTAGAGTAGCTAATTTTAGTGTAGCATAAAGAAGGTACATTAGGAGTACTCCTGTGTAGAGTCAGACTAGCAGCTGGATGAGGGGTCCAAGGATGGGTGACCCAGGCCCAGAGGAAGGACGTCACATTTGCAAAGACCCCTCCCTGCCCTGGAAGCACGCAGGTGGATGAGGAGAGCTAATGTTAGCCAGGCTGTCCCTCAGCGTCGGGGGCAGCCTACCAGGGTGTTGCATGGTGCCTTGCCACAGGGCCCCATGGCAGGTCAGCAGGGGTGGTGCTGGCTACAGAGGGCTAGCTGGGTCAGCAGCAGGTTGTGTCATCTCTGTCTACTGAGGGCAAAACAGGGCAGGCCCGGGAAGGGGCTGGCTGGACCTGGCCGAGAGCTGCTGGGGTGCCCATGCTCCTGCCCTGCCACCATGGCTTCTCAGCCCAATCCTGCCCTGGGCTTCTCCTTAAAATCTCTCCCTGACACCCACACAGTATCTCTTCTTCCCTGACAGAGGTCCCAGAAGTGTGGCCAGGTTTTGGTTCAGGAGACTTGCAAAACTAGAATGAGCACAGCCTGGGCTCTGCCCGGGGCTGGGAGTGGCACCCTTGGGGAGCACCGAGCACTCCCCATGTGCACAGAGTGCTCAGAGCACGCACAGTATCCTGGAGTAAGAGAGGTGCAGCTCGCACTTCCCAACTGTCATTCTACACCTCACACATGGGCCCTAGGATTTCTGGCAAGGATCAGCTACATAATTTGCAGGTCTTGGATCCTTTATTAAAAATACGAAGAATTTTGGGCTGGAGAGATAGCTTGGTGGGCTAAGCGCCTGCCTGGCAAGCACAAGGCCCTGGGTTTGATCCTCTGTACTGCATGCCATGCCAGCCGCCAAAACTGGGTGTGGTGGCACATGCCTGTAAACCCAGTGCTGGGAAGGATGAAATAGGAGGATCACTATGAATCTGAGCTGTGCAGTGAGACCCTTTATCAAATAAATAAATTTTTAAAAATATTAAGAATTTCGAGATAAGAGCCTGCCTAGCAAGTGCAAGGTCTTAAGTTCAATCACCTGTACCAGAGGAAAGAAAAGACTTTCAGGATAGTGAGGACACCAATGAAGCAATCATGCAGCCCCTCTGAGCTTCGGCCTGTTGGGGTTGTGCACCTGGGAGGCTGGTGATCGGCATGTATTTGTTGAGTGGTGACAAAGGCATCCTTTGCAGATGCTCGAGTACAAGCGGCGGGAAGGAGTCTCAGACAATTCTGGTCAAAGTTCTAAGAGAAACTGTCCCCCAAGATGCTCAGGGGACCCTGGTCTCCTAGTCTGAAGATGGACAGGTCAAGGACCCCCGACCCTTTCTCCCCTCGTAGTAACTGAAGACACAAGGGATGCTGCCGATAGTGGCGGTGGGGGTGGTTGTCTTGGGGAACTTTAAGGGGCTAACTCACGCGCTGCACAACATCAGCGGAGAGTTCTGCAGGTAGCAAGGGACAGCTAGGGGTTCAAGGTATTCCCAGTCACAGTGTGGACAGGGCCTGGGCTCTAGCGGACTAGTCAGCTTCCCTCACAACTGCAGGTCAGATGCTTCTGGAGGCAACTGCCTGGCTGAAGGTGACAACCAGAGAAGGCAGCTGAGGGCTGGACGTGACACAAAGCTCAGGAGGGGGCCGGCTCCTCTCTCGGGTCCAGGGGCCATCATAATTAAATACACACTTTTTCCTACTATGTTTCCTTGGTTGCAAAGATCTAGTTTTTTTTATTGTAATAAAATACATATAATATAAAATTTGCCATCTTGGTGAGTGGCAAAGCTCTGTGGTGAACACTGGTCTTGCATGCACAGGTTTAGGGGCCAATCTCCAGGATGCCCTGCCCCGACTCTAATCTTACCCACATTCAGGTGCACAGCCCCAAGATGATTTTCATGCTGTTACAAAACCATCACCACTGCTCATCTCCAGGCCGTTGCATCTTTCCAACCGAAACTGCACCCAGGAAACACAAATTCCTCCCAGCTGCTGGCCACTCTCTTTCTATTTTGTGTGTATGGATCTGAGTACTCTCAAGTGCAGTACCTCATCCAGGAGGGATCATAAAATGTGTGTCTTTTGTGACTGGCTCACTCCATGTTGTAACTGTACCTTCGGGTACCAGTGAGTACACACCAGGCCCTGCTGCGCTAACAAGAAATTCAGGACATCTCCAAAGGCCACTTCCTTCTTACTTATGTTACCTGTCTGTTGGAGGCTTTAGAGGGCTGCCCATTGTGGCCACGAGCAGCGGGCCCCACAGTGATGGCGCGGGCACCATCATGGTCTACTTGGCAGAGAGAGGAACAGAAGCCAGGTGCTTTCCACTGGCACTAATGACCCTAACATGCAGAAAAGTTCCTGAGTCCTATTTTAAGTTGAAATGATGTAATATTTGGGGAAGGGAAGGCCATGAAACCACCATCCATGTTCTTTTCATCTAAACACAAAATTATTCTCATTTTAAAGTGGATTTGTAGACTTTCTTACATTATTTTTTAAATGTGATGCATAGCTTGGAGACTTATTTTTCACTGCTGCAAATTCGTTTTCTCTGTACCCTCTGAGGGGACAGCCACAGGGGTGAGCGGCATCATGGGCTGACTTGCGTCCACGGGCACAGCCTTCCATGCTGTATTCTAATAACTAATGCTGCTCCAACATCTCTGAATTACTTCCTAAGAATAATGTCCCAGGTGTGGGATTATGATCAGAGGAAGAAAATACATTTATGCTCTCGTAAGTCTCTCCAGGCTGTCCCCAGAAGCCTTCCTTCAGGTAATTACTTGCTCTCTGGCCTTGGTGTTGGGGGCAGGTCGATGGTGACAGGTTATAATTATACTCCTTTTCACTGCCTGTCATGACAGCTACCTCGTTTGGCAACACTGAGGGATAATGTGTTGCCTAGGTGCTTAGTACACGGCCACTTTTGGTTGCTTCTCTCCCCACTTCCCCCATTTCCAAAGTTATTTTTTCATTTCTACAAAGCTGGACTCAATGTGCCAAGCTAAGACATCTATTAACAAGTCCTGGGTTGGTGGAAAATTTTCCTCAATGGGCTGTATCTTTCACTCCACCTTAGCACTATATCATTTGTGAATTTTAAACAGGCAATGGAGCAGTGATGGTTCACAGAATACAAAATGATTCCTAAATCATTTCTTAATAAGCGATGCTCAGCCCCTGCCGTATTTATTTGCAAAGCGGGGGCCCTGGGCTGGGGGATGAAAGAGCACCCACGCACCATCCAGGCTGCAGGTCCAATCACAGAGTTAAAGTGCCAATTACTGATTCATTGGGAATGAAGACAGAACACAAATAACCCTGGTAGCAAAGGACAGAGAGGAGAGGGCCAGTCTGTTCTGATGAATGCCGTGAACGCTTGGAGCAGCAATATGCTCATTAGAGGGCTGGGCAAGGACTAGTTATGCCCCCAAAGCAATCGTATTTGTCAAGAGGTACAGGAACTGAATTAAGACATCGGCTGTTTATACTTAACTGCCCCCTTGGCTGTCGACAATGAATTACGCAAGAATGGCATTAAGAAGAAGAAAATGGCATTAAGAGAAGAAAATGGCAATAAACTATTTTTTTTCTCCTTAGCTTCAGCCCTGTGTTCAGGATGACAAATTTAGGCTTCAACCCCAACAGTGACTTCATCATTACTTGTACTTTTCCATAACACAATCTATGCCTTTTGCTGGGTCTCTGTAGCTCCCGTGGTTTTCAGGGGCCCTGAGTAACAGTCGTCAAATCTTCACCATCCTTTCTGGGCTGAGACTCATTTGGCTCAGTAGAATAAGTGCATGCCTGGCAAGCACAGGGTCCCGAGTTCAGTACCACACAAAAAAAATGCATTGAGGAGTGAGAGCAAAAGAGAAGGGACTATGCATGGCGCCAACCCTGCGGTGCGGTGTGGGTGAGGACTTGGGAGGACACAGGCTGCTCCCTGTGCTCACCATTGGCTGGTGCTGGTGGACAGGGAGATCATCATTTTACCAGGGTGGATGAAGCTCCTAGGCTGCACAGAGGGCAGCCCCATGGGCTGAGAAGCAGATGGGAAGGATCGGTGCTGTGCCAGGCATCTGTGGAGCTCAGGGCTCTGCAGGGGCCCTGGCAGATTGGGGCGTCTTCCCCGCAGGCTGGACACCCATCATCGCCAGGGGCATCCTTTCCAGACCTGGCCAGTCTGGGGAGGAGGGAGAACCTCTTCCAGGCTGGATTCTGCACTGCTAGCCTCCTGCTGGCCAAGAAAGCGGCAGCTCCCTCACAAACTGTAAAGCACACCTGTGCGTGGAGGCCACTTTCCTGGCCAGTAGCTTCAGGGCCTGGCTTCTGCGAACACCGCTTAATGAAAGCAGAGGTTGCTTCCTGGGCCCAGGAGGTGAGCGCCCCATGGGATAAAGGAGGGGAACTCCACTCCTTGGGCCTTCAAGGGGACTCACCCCCTGGAGCCTGGGGATCCAGGGCCAAAGTTTAAAGAGAGGAAATTAACTTCAGGGGTAGAAACCTGTGTCTCCCTGTGTTGTCGTACAGTCGGCAGCTGGTGTGTAACCCGTTTTTGTCTGTGCACACTGAGGTATCTAAGAAGAATCCTTTGAAAACACCTAAACAAGGCTAGGGAGAGAGCTCAGTGGTGTAAGCACCTGGCTGGCAAGCATAAGGAGGCTGCTTGTGTGATCCTCAGTGCCAAAATAAAATAACATGAAATACAATACAATACAATACAGTACAGTACAGTAAAAAAACCTAAACAAACAAATCTCAGGGGTCAATCGAAGCTTAGTATCACTGAAAAGGAGGGGAAGAGGGGCTAAAGAGAGGGTAGGGGAATGGGAAAGAAAGAGTTAACAGGAAACAGAGCTAGGTCTTCTGCAAATGGGAAGAGGTTTATCGCTGAGGGAGAAGGGGCAGTAAGAAGTATCAAGCTGTATCACAGCCATACCCAACTCCCCGCATCAAGTACCACCATTACATTCAGTGAACGTGTACTAATAAAAAATTTTCAATTAAAAATCGCTGGAAAATGATTACTAAATGTAGGCCACTACTTTAATCTTTTGATATCTAAAATGATACATTAGCGTTGAATGGAGACAAAATATGACAGAGCTGCAGGAGGGGTCATGAGAGGCTTCTTATCGAAAATGAAAGCTGGTAGCCCTGCCATGACCTCGGGGCTTGCATTGCCCATGGATTTATTTCTGGGGGATCTCAGCCTACTCCAGACAGCTCCCTGTGCCAGGGCTACTCCTCTGGCTCCTCTCTACAGCAGGGTCACACTCTCCCTCTGGGATCTGTCCTTGCAGCGCCCTCTGCCTGCATGCTCCTCCTACAGCCTGCAGGCCCATTCATTCACTTGTTTCCCTTGGCATCAACTGTGTCTTCACATAAGGCCCGTCTGGGCCACTACAACTGAGATTTCAGCCCTCCCGGACACAGCCCTCTTCTCTCTGCCTTGCTAGCTCCACTACTGTGTCTGTCGCACTTCTAGTGGCCGATCGACTTCATGCTGTGGGCTGTAAGCCTCATGCAGGCTGAAGCTCTGCTTGTTCACTGTCCATACGTACAGGAAGCAAGACTGAGGTGAGGGATGCAACAGGCAGGAAAGAGCAGCTTCTCCCCTCTAGAAGCAAAACAAAGTCTGTCTCTGCCTGCCTGCCTGTATCTGTCTGTTTGTCTTTCTCTCTGTCTCTGTCTGTCACTCACTCACTTACTCTTCCTTCCACCCACCATTCTGGAGATGGAACCCAGGGCTTGAGCTTTCCCCTGACCAACATCCACAGCCTCTTTTCCTTTCCCAGTGCTAGGGATTAAATCCAGGCCTCACACACTCTAGGCAGACACTCCTATGCCCCAGCTCCTCTCTGTCAGCTCACAGTGGGGGAGCACTGCTGTTTCCCATCAATGTTTATATCCACCCTGTCTTACTAGGCCCTTGCTATGGAGGTCAGATTCTTTAGTAGTAGTAGTACTTGAATTCTGAGAATTACAAAAGCCACCCACAATGATCATTTTTATGTATAAAGAGAGATGTCCCACGATACAGATATTAAAGCCATTATATGAGAAAATACAGCTTTAGGCAAGAATGTACTTGGTTCTCTGATAAGAAAATTACCTGGAAGTTCAGCCTTGCTGGACTTTGCTGGAAATTACAGTGAATTGTCAAGGATGAGATAGGAGGGGCTGGGGAGGAGCTATGGAAATGCTTCCTTAGTAATACCACTTTGGTAGACACAGGTGGCTTCTGGGGCGATCTTTGCAGACCAACTGGGATGAGTCACAGCCAAGCCCAGCCCTGTGATACTGAAAATGTGCTGCGGCTACTGTCCTCACCAGCATGAGGGGCCGCTGAGTACCCCACTGGGCTACACTGTCCACACCCTGGGCTACACCTTCCCCTTGGCATCGGCATGACTCAAGGATAACGTCCGTGCACTCTCATAGGGACTTCCTCTTTCCCCTCAGGTCTGGGAAGTCAGACAACTTTAGCCAATGACACTGTGAACTCCTGTCACTGCCCAATAGCAACATGCAGATGTGAAAAGGTAGTGAGACGTTACCTGTCCAGCTAGCATCTCATACAACAGGACACCATAGGCCCACCAGTCCACAGACTTTCCGTACGGCTGGTAAGCAATTATCTGCAAAAAAAAAACAAACAATGGTTGCACTTAGAGGTAAATCAAATGGCTCTGGAAGAACAGGTAAGTTGAGCAGGTAGATGTGTGAACACTCAGTTTATACAAACATGGTGGTGAAAAGATCTATTTCTGATGTCTACTGAGGACAGAAGGCCGGTCAAAGCTGAAAAACAGAACTATGCCCATGCCCAAATGTAGAGAGCTGCGAGTAGCCACGCCTTAAAGACACAGCCACACCTTTAAGACAGCGCTGGCTTCCTCTTTCATCCTCACCTGGGGGTGGATGCTCTCCATAGCAAATAACTTCTCGTTTTGGCTAAGGCTAAGGACTAGGGCATTGCTTCCGTGTACCTGGACCTATCGGCTGTGTCCACGTGGCACTCCGGGGTTGGACGCCCACTGGTTCAAAAGCCATGAGCGGGCTTCCCCTAGGGGAGACTAGAAGGAGGAAGCAAGAAAGCCAGCTAGCAGGGGAAGGAGATTGTATAGGGGTCCTGAATAAACCGCGGAAAGAAGAGCTGGTTGTTGCGTCTTCCTTGCCGGCCGAGGTTGCGCGCGACACCCAAATCCACTTTTCTCCTACATTGACTTGGGGACTCCACAGCATGGTCTAAAGACTAAATCGTCTTCCTTGTTGAAAAAAGACTTGGATACTGAGGGACAAAAAACCAAACCAAACAACAACACTAGCAGTCGTTAGAAGGTAGGGTCTGATAATAAAGTGATCAGACTTTGTGACCGAGTTCTGCTAAGAGTAATAAGGATGATGGGAGAACAAGAAGAAGACAAAGTTGAAGAACAAGGGGAAGAGGGGGAAAGGAGAAGAAAGTGAGGAAGAGGAGGAATGACTCAAGTCGAAATTCTATTCTGTTGCATTGTGTACAGAGGTACAACAGTGTCCTCCAGCCTGTTGAATAATTCAAGTTCTAAAATATTTTGAGAAGTATCAAGTGCAATACCTGGGCCTTGTTTGATTCAAACCAGCAAACATTCTTGAGGCAACTGCGACAAACTCAGATATAGTACATAATAGCTGATTTATTGAGGAACTTGCTAATTTTGTTTAGGTGACATGACAGTACTAGTGACTAGTGCCAGTGACTAGTTAAAATGTCCTTTTCAATTAAAGATGCATGAATTTTTGGGTGAAATGTATGAGACAGTGTATTTTTGGGTGGGATGATGGAGCATTTTCAATTCTGCATATATTTTAGTAAAAGAAGTGAGTATGCATGGGGGAGTAGTAGATATCATGACTTGGCAAAATGCAGATAGCTTTGGAAGCTGGGAGATGGGTCCCCAGGGAGCTGGTGCTCCACTTCCTTTACCTCTGTGACTCTCAGAATCAGCAGAATCATTTTCCAGCCTCCCCATGTGGAAGACAGCAAGAATGATTTGAATTTCAAAGTGTGGCACTGCTTGCTAAGAGTCTGTCTTCCTACCTCACAGACAGGCTATGTAGTTAATGCACAGAATCCAGATGCAAGTACCTAGCCCCAGGACTTGGGGTGACACTGAACTAACAGGTAAGCAGCATAACCACGCTGCCTTTTAACATGACTTTGACTTTGAAATGTTCTATTTTTTAATGGCCCAGAATGTCTAAGTAATGTTCTGAGACAGAAGAAAACTTTCTGCATATCTGCTCATCCCCATTTCTTCAATGGATCATGAATATTCTCCCATCTAGAATGAGGACTGCAAGCCCTACAGTTTTCCTGTGTGTGGACACCACAAGGAGATGCACATGCTTGGATCTGGCAGCTCTGTAGCTCATTTCCTCACCAAGGAACCACTACTCCCAGCAGCTACAAGAGATCCTTAATTTCTTTTGCTATATTTGTTCTTTTCTGAAAACTCAGAAAATAAATGTGCACACCCACCAGAATTAGTCTTTAATCTGTTACATATAACTCTAGTTTCCAGACAAGAAATGATTGAATCAAAGGAGGTACATATTTTTAAACCTGTGGTACAATGGCAGATTCTCCTCCCAAGATGGTCAAGCTGGATTTATATCACTACTTGATGTCAGCTTCATATGCTTCAACACTAGGTAATTTTTAATGCATTTGGTACAGGGTCTACAGGGATTATAGGGTCTCACTTTGTAGATCAGACTCACACTGATCCTCACCGTGACCAGCCTCCCAAGCACTGGGATTACAGGCACACACCATCACACCCAGTCTAATAGTAGGTAAACTTTTAAAAAACCTTATTATCAGTTATTTTAAATTCCACAAGCTACTAAGCCTTATTAAAGAGAGATTAGGGGGGGGGGGTAAACAAAAACCAAAGTAAATCTACTTAGAAACAGTAATGATGGCATAAAAAAGCTTTATATCTTTTTTCTAAGTGTAGCACATGTACATATGTATGTTTTAAAAACTTGGATTATTCCAACTGTGCTCAGTTTATTTAATAATAGTTCCTGAGGATCCCTACAAAACCTTTGACTTATTTCCAGAAGACACATTCTTACAAGTAGAATTCTTGGGTCAACATAATTGTTTTTGGCTCAAGAGGAGGATTTCTAGAATACACTACCAGATCAATGAAGAGCGGCAGCACACGTGCCCTCCTCCCCCGCACTGAGGGTGCCTGCACCCTCCAATCCACCCCCAAGCACACTGGGTATCACCATGCTTTCCCAGCTTGATGATTCAAAGTGGGATTTTGATGATCTTTTTTACTTGCCTTTTATTTACATTTTCTCATGGGAATTAGTTACCAGTGTTTCCTTTTTGCCCAATTTTCTATCATGATCAATCGGTTCATCTTTTCCTTCTTTCACAGAATGTGAGGTACTAAAGGGTACAGGAGAGTCAAAAAGGTCTCCATCCTCATCATGATTGTGTAGATACTTGCTTTTGTTTTTTTTTAAAAAAACCTAATTAATGAGAGGGTTTTTTTTTTGTGTGTGTGGCTGGCTCAGCCCACCTTGGGGGATGGGGGGGGCTGGCTTGACATGTGGTCCCTGTGCACTTGCTTAAGCAGGCGCCTTAGACTGCTGAGCTATCTTGCCAGTTCAAAAGTTCTTTATATCTTAAGGACACTAGACCTCCTGTGAATTTTATGTAGTTTTACTAATTCATCATTTACTTGTGTTTTATTTAGTTTTTTTGATATTCATAACAAAAATTTCTTAGAAAATCCTAACAGGTATTGAAATTCCTTTCCTTAATTCAATTTCTTCTAATTCTTTTTATAGGTTCACTTTTTATGTTTAGCACTTTATTCTACTTAAAGTTTGTTTTGGAGTATGACATGATTAAAATTTCTCCCTGAATTCTAACTTTTTATTATAACACAACTTAATGGATTATTCACCCTTTCTTAAAATGTTTGAAAAATTACTTCCATCCCCCACTAAGTGATCTGCTCAGGCCTCTCTTTCCCAGGCGATACTCCCATGGACTACCTAGCGATACCAAGGAAGACCCTCCCCGAGTCCACACATGAAGCTGCCTGCTTCACAAGCCCATAGGATCTTGCCTGTGTCTTTATGGGACCTCCTGGAACAGTAAGCAACATGGGGCTACCTGCTGAAAGCCTCTACCCTGTAGGTGACAACTTTGGTCCATGTTCTTCCTCATAGACCTGGCATCTAGGAAGTGTTGAGCATAACATGGTTCCAGATAATGTCAGAGCAGGGCTTGACTGACATTGTCTCCTATGATTCTTTTTTTATTTAATAATTCTTGGAGTAGATGCTCTGTTTCACAAATGAAAAAGTGGCAGCAAGATAGAAGGAAGCTGTTCAAGGTCAGTCTGGTCAGTACATGGCAGGGCAAGAGCTGACCTGAAGGCTTCTCGTTCTGGAATCTGTTCCTTACAGCTGCTCTGGAGTCTGGCTGGAAGTGCCAACACCCTGCTGAGAGCATTTTCCATGGAAGGCAGCAGGGGGCCCAGTGATGAGAGTGGGAGATGAGAGGGAGTGCGGAGCCTGTGCTCTGGACTGTGTCTTCTCCACCCAAGTCTTTCCAAGAGTTAGAAACATTTCAGTGCAGCTTGTGATTTAATCAGAAAGAAGGTACTTCTTGGAGGACACCATCATTCTTTGTATAAAACAGGTGGACAGCCAGGAGGCTGAGCTAGGCTGGCATCAACTACAGTCACTGGGCAATTTGGTTTCTGTTTTGTTTGTTTTGTTCACAGAACAGAAAACAAAGTATGACTACATTGCATAAACACAGAATGGTTGCATAATTTCCCAGTTGTTTAGATTAAAAAATTTAAGAAAACTTAGCATCAAGAGAAGGCTTTAAATGGAGGTTTTTCTACTCTACCATTCTATCTATAAACATTATATCACATTGTTATATTGGAGACATTGCCAAACTATCTGTTTATAAAATATTTGCTTAATGTGTAATGAATAAATAACTGGATGAGTGAATGACCTGACAAATGAACTTGGCTATACTTGGACCTGTTTCTTATTGTTCCATCTATTTCTACAAGATAATTCCTATTTCCTTCAGCAGCATGGCAGATGCTAGGCCTACTAGAAATGTGTAAGTCTGAGTGGAAATCTAAAGTGCTCCCAGGAATGGAGGCATTCCACTCATGGGAAGTCCTGCTCATCCAGGCAGACCAGTGCAGGGATGGCGAACCCTCTAGAGTTTTCAATGATATCAGAAGCCTGCTGTGGCATGCGTGCCATAGATTCACCATGACTGGACTAGAGTGGTAATTAAAAGCAACTGTAAATAGACATTTTTCTTGGAGACCGTATGAAGCTATGCATACATAAAAAGCTACTGTATAGTTCTGGACAAATGATAAGTCTTATCCCTTAATCTTAGTGGGAAATCTGTAATTTACCAAACTTGAATGTCTCTTGAAAAGACTTGAATCAATTATTAATGAGCCCAACTCTCTGCTTTCAAACATCAAGGACCCAGGGTCTTGGTTTAGGGCTGTTTTCTAGAACACTACTCTAAGAGCATGTGATAAATCTCCATAAGCACATTTATCTCACACGCATTGTACCCATCAATACAGTCTTTACAGAGCTGCTTTTAATGTATAAAACCAAAGACACACTTGTGATGCTAGGTAGGAGGCAGAGCTCTCCTCAAGCAAACATTTGAAGAGAAGAAGCTGTGTAATAGGCTACATTGAAGGGTCACTCGCTGGGCAGCTACTGTATGCGAGATGCTCCACACACACCTCATTTTACAAGGCAGAAATTATTATTTCTCTTCAACAGAAGAAACAACTGAAGTCCATACAGCCAAAGCACTTGTATAATGCTTATCAATTAACAAGTGGTGAACATAGGCTTTTTTTCTTCTGTTGCTGGGGATTGAATATGGGGCCTTCGTGGAGCTACATCCCAGACCTTATTTATTTTTTAAATTTTGAGACAGGGCCTAAGTCACTGAGTTGCCCAGCTGGGTTTGATTTCACAGTCTTTCTGGTTCAGCTCTCTGAGTGCTGAGATTAAAGGCATGCATCAGTCACCTGGCTGGCATATTTGTTTGAAAGATATAATTTAATGGCTTTCAAATACATTCATGTTTGGGGATTCAAATATATTCCTATCTGGGATTAATATAATATGAATCAAATGGGTTTGGAGATCAGTGTACAGAGACTCGGAATCTTCAGTTGCTATAAGCAAGTATATTTCAACAGCACCTGAATAAGCTTCATCTTCATCACCACACGAAGGCCAGCCCCTGCAGCTGGTACTGTTTAGTGTTCCAGGGGTTTGTTCCTTGTACAGGCAGAGCCTGGAGCACCTGGCTCCCACCAGGCAGAGGAGTCTGGGAGCTGAGCAAGGAGGTTGCTTACCTCCTCCTTCCCATTCTAGATCATGCAAATCTTTCAACAGTCTCATCGCCGCACTTCTCCGCTTGGGCAGTGGAAAATCACAGCTGAGCTTGGAAAACTCACATGGCAAGAGTATGGGAGCCTTAAATCTGACAACCTGACTCTGATTTGCACTTAATTTTCTATTCCTATATCATTAAAGTCCTATGACACCTGCAGATGCTATTCTTCTTTCTCCAAGGTGCAGGGAAGCAGAATGCTGGCAACAATGGGTGCTTCTCTCTAGTGATTCCATTTGTCAGCCCCACCAAGCTTGTCTGCTCAGCCAGTGGACTGAGGCCCCAAAACTGCTCTGAACACTGCAGGGCCTTTCTACTAGTAGGACAGCTTTTAGGATTTAGCTCAAGCATTACTTCCTATAGAAGTTCATAATCTGTCCCCTTTGGCTTTTATAGCAGAGAAAACTGGAGTTTCCAAAGATCTGAGTTACAGGTACAGGGTGCAACCTTGCCAATGCAAATTCCTTTTTACGATGGATACATCTTTCCTTTGGTGAGTAGATCAGTCTATTCTGAATAAATGAGTTTAATATATTTAATGACCAGACCCCTGTGCAAAAATGAAGCTGTGTTAGAGAAGATAAATGTTCAGACATGCATGATTTAGGATGTTAGTCATATGTCCCTTTTGAGCTGGCCAGAGTCACACTGTCCAATGCACTATTAGCCATATGTAAGAGTATTTCAAAAGTTGCTAGTCCAAACTGAGATGCACCTCAGGAAGAAGATTAAGATGAAAAGACTTTGAAGACTTGTACAAAAATGGAAAGTAGGCCACTGATATTTTTTTATTTTGGACATACTGGGTTAAATAAAAATTTTTAAAAATGTACTTGGTATAGGGTCTTTACAGCTCAGACTCTTAGTGATCCTCCTGTTTTCAGCCTCCCCAGCACTGGGATTACAGGCGTGGACCACCATTCCTGGTCTCAGTGGCTGGCTCAGCATGCCAGGGGCGGAGCTGGCAAGGCACATGGTGCCTGAGATTGAACCCTGGTCCCTTGTGCTTGCCTAAGTAGGTGCTTAGCCCTCTGAGCTTAAGTAAAATTGAACAAATAAGCTGAAACTGCATTTAGTAGCCATGTTCTTAGAAAGTTAAAGAAGAAACAAGTGAGTAGTGAAGAGCAGGGTCCAGTTCAAATGCTGCACAGAAGGGACCCAGAGGGCCCCTGTCTTCCACATTCATGGTCTCAGGGACACCTGAAAGACAAAGCCTTCAGATTCAGAGCTCCCAGTGACAGGCATCCCAGCTGCTCTGATCCTTCACCTTTACTGGCCCAGCTCCACCGTGGCTGTCTAGGGAGACACACAGAACGTGGAGGACAGGGGCCCTCTGGGTCCCTTCTGTGCAGCACTGTGATGATGTCTTGAGGCCCCAGGCAAGGGTTGCCATAGCCATTTGGCTTCCTTCAATAGGGCAACTCACAAAGGGAGAGGCCAACTTGACAGGAAGGGCTGGAGTTGGCCAATTTCCCTGCAGCACATGGGAAGCTGAACTTTGGCTTTGAAATCAGACCCCCAGCAGGGCCACTGTCATTCGGCTTTACTGGTATTTATCATTATGATCATTATTACTGCATTTATATGAGTCAATTGCTTAGAAATGTCAGGATGTTACAGATGGCTACCAGTCTTATCAAAATGAGACATGAATGAGTGTTCTTCCAGGGCCAGGTGTGAAAGGGTCCAGGAGGCAGTGCTGCATGCCCTATGAGGCCACAGGCCCAGTCACCAGAAGTCTGTAACTCTCATGGCCACTTCACCTGTCACCTGCTGGCAGGGACACATACTCGAAGGCTTCCCAGCAGGACGAGACATCAGTGATCTTCTAACAGCTCAGGCCTGAGAGAATTTGGAGAGTGCACTGCAGGCCTTTAGATGCTGTTGGTAGTAATAACAACATCTGTGAGAACACCACCGTCAGAGGCATTCACAAATTCATTTAGCTTTTTATAACCCATTTCAAAGAGGAGGAAATGAGGCAGAAAGAGATTAAGCAGCTTGCGTAGATCATGCTGACTGGAAGTGGTGAGGCTGGGATTTGAACCCTGGTGTCCACACAGCTCCGGCAGTCACACTGCTGACCATTTTTCTCTACTGGAGGTCTTCACTCTGTGTCTCCCTAGACAGCCACGGTGGAGCTGGGCCAGTAAAGGTGAAGGATCAGAGCAGCTGGGATGCCTGTCACTGGGAGCTCTGAATCTGAAGGCTTTGTCTTTCAGGTGTCCCTGAGACCATGAATGTGGAGGACAGGGGCCCTTTGGGTCTCTCTGTGCAGTACTTGAACTGGACCCTGCTCTTCACTACTCAGGAACCCTCCAAGCCAACGCTTAACTATCAGACCACAAGAGGCACTTTCTGAACCACCATTGTAAAACAATGCCCTTGATGCCTGACACATACTCAAGTCCTTTTGTTCTCTGGGACAGAGTATTTTTTCAAAAATAAAAGTATGATAGAAAGACTATAGCTGTTTTGAAAAATATCCTACATTCCTAAGGATAGAACACTGGACACAGGAAGCATTCCTTATGCACACAGTCAAAACCACTGTGTGATACGTCCAGAGAGTAATTCTTGGAAAGAAAGAAGATGGGGTGAGCAGCTTGCAGATGCTCTGCTTTGACAGCTGGGTCTGTGAGCTCAGTACCTTCTCCTCTGCTGGTTCCTGTGGGGGTCACAGCTGCAGGACCATACAGCACCAGGGGCCTTCTGCCATATCAGAGGACTTGCTTAGCCACCCACTCAACCTACACCTGAAAACCCTGCCCTGCAGGGTGCGGTCACTGCCTCTGTATCTATTTCCAAGAACTTACTGGCACAGGCAGGCCCTAGCAAAGGCTGTGCAGGAGGAGACATGCACGATCCATTCAACTGCACTCTACAACTGCCACCTATCTCTTGGGGCAAAATCAAAAGGCGGGGGGTTCTTGGCTTGCTAAGGCTGGAAGGGACCTCAGAAATTACTTAGGAAAGTCTCCTCAGGGTTTAGAAGAGAACTGGAGGCTCAGATGGCAAAGTGGCTTGCTTGAGTTTCACAGGGTGATCAGCATCCAGGTCAGGAAGACACAGGCGTCAGGTCTCTGACTGTTCCTTTCTGTAGTATCCGGCCTGTGATCAGAGTGTGGCAAACAGGAGGTGCCATACTGGATAGGGGTGAGGCACGCCCAGCTCTCACTGGAGATGTGTCTCAACCCAATGCCATCTGGATGGTGTATCCATTTGCAGAATACCTAAGCAGAGTGCACTGTGGCAAGAGAGTCCTGAGCCCAGTGGCAGGAGACCAGTTCTGCCACTCAGAAGCTCTGTGACCTTGGGCAAGGTACTTAGCCTCTCCGCACTTTCATCTCTTCAGCTGTGCTAAGGGAGATAGCTCAGCAGAATAAGTGCTTGCCTGGCAAGTGCGAGGGCCTGAGTTCAGTCCCTGGTTCCACAAAGCAAAGCAAAGCAAAGCAAAACAAAACAAAACACAACAATCCTCAGCTGTGATACTAGAACTCTAGCAGCCACCTGGGAAGTGTGTGGTGGGGGATTAAACAGCCTCATGCCCACTAAAGCACACTCACTGTGGAGAGGTGGAATACATGCAACTCACAGGGTCAAATATCAGAGTAAGAACAAGTAGGACAGTGGGTGAAGGCTGTTCAAGGCAGCAAGCTAAACCTAGCCTGCAGGGAGACACCCTGGCATGAAAGGTAACCAAAAAATACAGATGAAGCACCCTGGAATGATCGCTGGCGCATAGACATACTCATCTGGCACTATGCCTTCCAGCCTACTATGTGCCAGACATGGTTCTAAGCAGGGGTATGGAGGTGATAAAATATGTAAAAATAAAAATCCCCCTTTCTGCAGCTAGTTTTTATCAGAGCCGCAGAATTCTATGCTTGCTTCTTTTGGTCTGGAGCCCCTCCCCCTTCCTCTGTAGCTCCCACCACTTCCAGCTGACTGTTGGTTTCTACGTGCGCACCAGGCACTCTGCTAGATGCTGGGGATTAGGAGCGCACTACGTGGACACACACACGCAAATGTTGTATCTAGAATGAAGGATATCAGTACATCACATGAGACATGTCTGCAGTATTTGAAATCTTTTGGGAAAACCAAAGGGCTGGGGAGATGGCTCAGTGGAATAAGTGCTTCCCTAGCAAGCACAAGGGCCTGAGTTCAATCCTTGGTTCTGAAAAAAAAAATTAATAAATAAAGAAAGAAAGAATATTGCCAAAGACAAAACAAACAAAAAACAACTCCATGTGAGGCATGGAGTTCAGAATTATGTATTTTCTAGTTAGCCAAAAATTGTGACTCTGCAGGATCACAGAGAATAGAAGAGGATTTATCTAATGGTAACAAGTAATGCTTTAAGAAGTATTCATAGCAGCTGTATAAAAATTTAATCAGTAATAGCTTCCTAAGACAAAAAGTAGCAGGCCCAGATGGGTTCACCTGGTGACTCCAACAAGACTGGTGAAGAAGAAACCAGATTGGCCCAGTCTCTTTCACAAGACCAAGGAGATGGAATCCTTCCTAGCTGACCCTACAACGCCAGCATTGCTGTAATGGCAAAGCCAGACAAAGGCATCACAAGAAGACAAAAGAACCATTATTGCTCATGAACATAGAAGTAAAAATCTTCAACAGAATATTAGCGAATCAAACCAGCAGTGTATTAAACCTGTTGCTACTTGAGGCCAGTGTTAAGTCCAGACACTTTTCTGTAGCATTCAAGCAGGTGTGGGCTATCACAAAGTACTTTCCATGCTTTTTTACTTTGTTTTGGTTTTTAATGTATTTGGTCGTTGCAGGATCTTACTACATAGCTGTTTCTTCTTGTGTGAATATTGATGGATTGTGTCTTTCAAGAATTGTTCAGTTTCACGTAGTTATCAAGTTCATGGGCATAGAGCTATTCAAAACATCAATTTATTATCCTTTTAACATCAGTGGGATCCTCTCTTTTAATTCTGCTATTACCAATTTATGTCCTCTTTTTTTTTCTAGATAGGTTTGCGAGAGGCTTATCAATTTTACTGATCTTTACAAAAGTCTGGTTTTAAGATTTGTTGATTTTTCTGTGTTACTTTCTATAATTTCTTTCCTTCTGAGACTTAACTTGCTCATATTTTTTTAGTTTCCTAATGTGGAAACTTAGGGGATTGACTTCTAGATCTTTCCTTTTTTTTAACATATGCATTATAAATTTATATGGTGTAAATAAAGGAACTTCCTTTGCTGCATTTTGCAACATGTAAGTTGTCTTTTCAATTTTATTTACTTGAAAACATTTTAAAATTTCTCTAGAGATTTCTTCTTTGGATCATATTATTTAGAAGTATGCTGCTTTATCTAAGTACTTATGGATTTTCAGCAATCTTTCTGTTACTGAATTTTAGTTTAATTCCTCTGTGACCTAAAACTGCACACTATAGAATTTCTCTTCTTGTAAGTCTGTTAAAAAGTGTCTTGTAGCCCAGAATATGGTCTACCTTACCAAATGTTCTATGTGAGCTCGAGAAGAAGATGCACCTTGTTGTTTGGGGTGAAGTAGTCTATGGGTGTCTTTTTTTTTTTTTTTTTTACTTTATGAAGTTTATTTAGCTCCCAATGCTCAAGGGCATTGTGCTACTTTCTGCTTGGCCATGGGGAGGCCCTCATGGCACTGGGCAGAAGTATGTGCAGGAGTAATATCTCAAAATAGGAAGCCAGCGAGAGATTCAGAGATCAGCCTCAGGCTTGCACTGTGACTTGATCCTAGGAGGACTCATTCTGAAAGTCCAGCAGTACGGGTGTCTATTAAACCCAGCTGATGTGATGTTGAGCTCAGCGGCACTCTTTTACTGACTTTCTGCTGGATATGACAAACGGGTGTTGGTACCTCAGATCATAAGGGGGCCACCGAAGCTGCCAACTGTAACCTCGGATTCATCCATTTCCTCTTGTAGTTTCAGCATATGTATTTTGAAACTCTGTTGCTAAGTGCACACGTTAAGGACTGTTACATCTTCTTACAGGACTGATCCCTTTGTCACTACATAGTGCCTCACAATTTTTCTTGTTCTTAAGTCTGTTTTGTGTGAAATTAATGCAGCGATTCCTGGTTCCTTCTCGTCAGTGCAGTGTCCCAGCTGCAACCCGCTCCCCGCTGCAGACAGCCATCTTTCTTTGCATTGAAGAGGTGATGTCAGTGGGGTGCTATTGACAGAGGAAAGATGGCTCCTCAGAAGCTACCCACATAGGGCTTGGAAGGGGATTCACAGGTTGCAAGTAGGAGCCCACGAGGTACAGGGTGTGGTACAGACTGTGAGCAGGCATGACCCTCTGGCCTGCAGTCGCCAATACCATGAGGTGAGCCACGGCTGAGAATGGGCTCGAGGAGGAAAGTGCTGGGGGGGCCCTGCCAACTCCAGCCTGCAGGCTGCCTCTAGACACCTCCTGCTTCCATGCAGCCTGCCAGCGAAGCCTGGGATCACATCTCTAAATATAAAATGAATAAATTCAAAACACATTATTAACCTTTTGAAAAGAATAGTTGCTCAATTGTGCTTGTTAGAAAAATCTAAAATTTAGATTTAGGTAAAGTCTGATGTTTTCAATCTACTGGAAACATCAGCATTTACTGATGTTTGTTCTAAAATGCAGAGCAGGGGCCTCCTTACCTGTGGCCTCTCTGCCTCTGACTTGCAGAATGTGACAGGAGTGACACAGCTAGTTTCCAGGTGTAGTCTTGGGGTGCTGAACATTTCTATTTCTGTCTCCTAAGCCCACTGAGAGCATACTCACAACCTTCTAGCCTCCAGGCTAGCTAACTGCATCAGCCTCCTGTTGAGCAGCTCAGGGTGACCTAAGTGCCAAGCGGCTGCATGGGGAGACTATGAGAGGACAGCCCATGGGCCCTGGCCAGCAGCTGACAGCCAGAGGGCTTGCTGGGCCCTGCAGTGCCAGCAGAGCCTTGTAGCTGCCAGTCTGCAGGAGCTGGGAGCTGTGCCTGCCAAGCCTGATGCAGAATGGCTGCACACCACAGCTCTCAGCTGCTTCTGCACCACCAGACAATGGAAGCAACTACTGAACAATGGACAGAGCTAGCGTCCCTGTGAGGCCAGTGAGCTCATCAAGAACAAAACTCACTTAGTCCTCAAAGGCAGACTTTGAGGAAGACAATATGAATTTCTCCACTGGACATAAATCACTCCAAGATCTTCAGGGAACACAGCTACAGCTAGACTTCATTACACAATAATGGAGGAAAAGCTTGAAACCTCACAGGAGGTCAGGAGGTCTTCCCTCCAGGGTGACCCTGCAGATGGTACACAGAAGAAATGGCATAGTCTGGAATCAAATGTACCACCATTGGCCCCTGGTCTCTCTCTAAGGGTTCTCAAACTTAGTACCAGCAGCCTGTCACTGTTGTTTCTCTGGGGAGGACTGGAGCGAGGGACACGCTGGCAGGACCCAGGGCCTGGTGCCCAGGTGCAGGACTCTTTCCAAACCTCCTGCTGAACCCAGGGATTTGTTCATGATGTTAACTGTGCATTGGGACAAAACTAGTGTTTGTGCAGTCACAGAAAGGACAGGGAGTTAGGAACGCCTTCTGTGACCATAAGAGCTCTGTTACTTGGAAGGAAAGGCTTGCCAGAGCCAGGAGGCCTCACAGTTGGGAAGGGCTTCTGGGTGTTTGGAACAGAGCAATAAGCCCCAGACTAGGGCAGCAGTCTGCTGTCCATGGCAGACACAGGTCCCCACCCTGTTGCTTGCCAGCTGCGAGCCTTGGGTGGTCAGTCTCCTTCCCAGGTGCATAACACGGGGATAGTAGATGCTCCCCAGAAGACTACTGTAAAGATCAAATGAGATGACAGCACAAGAACAAGGCACAGAGAAGGGAATGAACAGAGGCTGGCAGCTCTTCAGATGCCACCTCCACCCACTGAGCCCAGACAAGTTCACAAAGGAAGGGTGCAGAGATTCCCAGCCCTGCTCACAGGGTTGAAAAACATCCTAACTGAAGGATTCAGGCCACGGAATCCTGGGAGAAGACATTCACGAGTGCATGACTGCAGCTCTGAGACAAGCAGCGGCTGTGAGTGTGGCCCATGTGAGTGTTCTCTGCAGCACTGGAGCTGGAAGCTGCTGCCCCTTCCACCAGGGACTCAGTCCCTGAGGGGAAAAGACGTGGGTTCAAAGCCTGTGTCTGCCCTGAATTGAAGCCTTGGGGAAAATTAAATTGTTTTGTGCCTGAGTTCCATCATCTGAAAACACAACTGGCTCAGATTAAACAAAATGAAGTGAAGGAGTTACTTAGCCTGGTCTCAGGTGTATCAGGACTCAGAATAGACAGTAAGGGACCTGGTCCCTTGTGGAGGGAGAAGAGGCAGGGTGGGGACATGGGGGTGGGGAGACCAGCTGTCCCGGAGGCCGCAGTGATACAGAAGGCACCAAGGGCCACTGAGGACAGGGCCAAGTCAGCTGGCTCTGAGGCCAGGGAAATTTAAGGCAGGTAAAGAGCTGCAGGCGGATGATAAAGTATATGAGATCATGTAACCTACATAATTCCTACAAAAGATCAGAGAATTATGGAGAAGGGGACCCTCCCACCCTAAGGACAGCTCCCCTCTGGCTCTTTAAAATACTTCTCAGAAGGAAAGCAGGCCTTCATTGTTTGTCTCAGTGATGGAATCACTGGAGCGTGACCCTTTGGAGAAGTCAGGCAGTGACAGGAAGGAGGCTCCGCAGGCTTCACCATTGTCTTTCTTTAATCAAGTGCTGTGCTCTGCTCCGCCTGCAGTCTGAGGCTGCTGCCTTGTAGGGGGGGACAGACTCGTCTCCTCCTCCACCACCCCTCTCAGTGTGGCAAGTGCCAATTTACTGCCCGAGTGCCTGCCTCTATATTCTGCTGGAGCAATTCTTACGGAGCATTTAGATCCTCTTTTGTTGTCCATTGTGCTACCAGGTCCTCTCTCCCTAGGCCATGGGAATGTCTGCGATATGCACTCTAGGGGTGGTGCGGGCTGTCCTGGTGGCCTTGGCTGACATCCTACCAACCTTGGGGGCTCAGGTCCCAGCGCCCATGGGCCCGCTTCAGGAGTGATGGGAGGTATGTGGCCCTGTGTGCCGTGTCCTGTGCTCTTGGCCCTGTACCCACAAAAGCTTGGGGGCATGTTCTAGGATGCTGGCTCGAGAGTTCCCAGCCCTGTGGTCTAGAGCACAGGCCATGCGCCTGACCCTGGGATCAGGCTATAACAGGAGACAGAGCAACAACAGACAATGAACAACAATGGGAATAAGCAACAGAACAATACAAATTCTGTCCTTGCGGTGCTTAAGAGGATAGACAGCTAAATAATCCCAGGATATGTCCTTGTCCAGCACCGAGGGGTGACTGCAAGAACAATAGCAGGACTGGGGTCAGGAGTGTTGGGGGGACATTGTGGAAAACTGCAGTCACCAGAGTGGAGCCACCCTGGAGCGGAGAGTGAAGGCTTGTCAGAGGAAAGAGGGAGCCGCAGAAGCACCTGCATTAGGTCTAGAGAGCCAAGGAAGCGTGAGAGGAGGGAAAGTGGGAGCAGCTCGTGTACTTCTGGCTGATATAACAAAGCACCTGAGGCTGGGTGCCGTGTCAAGAGATTTATTTGGCTCACACTTTCGGAGGTGCTGGAGCATGGTGCAGCATGTCCTTGGCTCTGCTGAGGCCTCGTTGGCTGTGTCACAGCAGGTCATCGTGTGAGGCAGGAAGCCCGAGGGGGGAGGAGACAGTCCCGAGCTCTTACAGTAACTCATCACCTTAGCACCAGCAGAATCCCACAGAAATTCTGATCCCACCAGGGGCTGTGCCCTCAGTGACCCTTGCCCCTGCCCTAGGCTGCTCTCCTTAAATGTCCCACCTCTCGAGTACCACAGTACTGCAGCCAGAGCTTCTAACAGTGAGACCTTGAAGGACAAGCCACACCTAAACTGTAATAGGGCAGGGGGAAAAGACACATGCTTGTGTATCTTTTTTTTTTTCTTTTTTTGCAGATTGGGGATTGAACTCAGGCCCTTGCACTTGCCAGGGAAGCACTTATTCCACTGAGCCATCTGCCTGGCCCAAAACTGGTGTATCTTTGGCACATACTTATAATGTCAGCACTCGCGAGCCTGAGGCAGGAGGATTGTCATGAGTTCCAGGCCACCCTGGGCTACATAAGGAGCTTAAGGCCCTGCTGGAAGGCACAGTGAGAATTTGTCTCAATAAAAAGGAAAAGAAAGACTTTAAAAAAGCCAAAATGAAATTTAAAAACCATAACAAGAAGTCAGCTGACAAAGGGCCTGGGGCACCACAATGCGGCTTGTCAAGCTGACTGCACTGAAGCTTTCCTACTGCTGGGGGTCTCAGCAGCTTGGGCCTTTTTCCCACACTGAGGGAGGCTTTCCCACACCTGTTCACTCCTGGGACATGGTTTTCTCATAAGCATATTGTTTTTGGTCTCTCACTCCTGTTCTCTGTCCCCTCTCTGGGTCTTGTTCCTTTGGTGGGGAAACACAGTCAAGTTTCTCAAGCTTTCCTCCACTTGACCTTTCTGGAGTGTCCCCCTCCTCTCCTGCTGTTTCCCAGAGGTTCCCCCAACAGCTGAGGCCCACTCTTAACTCTACACCATCGATGCCACTGGCACAGCTCTCCCAAGGGGCCCTGCTCTCCTGCCCCTTGGCCTCCGAGGTCACCATTTCGAGTTCATGAGCCCATGTCTATAGCACCCAGGCCTGCAGAGCCCTCTTCTGTCTTACTGCACATCCCTCATTCCTTTCCCTCCCATCTCTAACACATAGCTTTCCCACAAGAGACCTTGCCCCCTTCGGATGAGAGGTTACAGTGAAAGCCTGTGGGCTCAATCTCCCTGTAAAAAATTCTTTTCCTGTCTTTAGTGCCATTGATAACAATCAGGTGAATTTTACATGAGGACCCATCTATCTGGTTGTCATCATAGGGATTGCTGAAATATGGCTCCCTTAGGACTGGAATGCAGAAGCTGGCCTCGGGGCACAGGTGCCCTGCTCTCAGGGTCTGCATCTTGAAACCTCACAGGACCTTGGCGACCTGCTCCCAGGGAGCAGCTCTGAGGTGGACAACTGTGCCAGAAAGTTCCTTCCCTGGTGATTTTAGCCACGCTGGATGTGTCCTATGTTATTGCCAAGAGGAATACTGCTTCCTCCCTGCCCTGAGATCCACGTTCTCCCAAGCTACCCTCACCCATCACTACCTTCCCAGGGCCCCTAGCAGGTCTCTGTTGGGCTCTCCTTGCTGGCCATGCCTCCCCAAGAGAGGCTCCTGGTGGGCAATAGTAAATGTGCTGGGCAGGGTGGAAGGGTTGCTGGTTTGCCCTCGGGCTCCACAGGACTTGTCCAGTCCTAATGGCTGTAGCACTGTCCTATGTTCTGGCTGTCTCCGATTATGACCAGGTCCATCTCTCCTAAGATGCCAAAGGAAAGCTAGGCTACAGCGGGTGCTGGCTTTCAACTGTCTGTTCTTCACAGCTGTGGAGACAAAGCAGACTGGAGAAACCATGTATGGGCTCTGGGGTGGGACTGCCTCAGCTCCAAATCCCTTCCTGTCTGCTACCAGCTGGGTGATCTCATATGTAATGAGGGACAAGATGTGCTCAAAGGGCTTGGTGCAAGGTGGACGGCTTGGTGTGCGAGGCACCTTGGGCACAGGGCTTCTGCATGGCTGCCGTGAGGCGGTGAGGGAGACCCTGCATGGCACATTTTTAATGAGCTTAGCTTCCCCTGCAGCATGGGGATGCAAGGGACACTAGCCCAGAGTGGCATCTATCCTACTGCTTCTCTCTTTTTTCAGGAAGAAGGGGAAGCCAGTGCTGACACTGCAGCCTGATTCCTGGCTGCAGGGGGTGTTTGGCCACACAAGCATGCAGCAGAAATAGCCAGCTGTCGGGGGAGGGGACAGGGATTCCCAAGCAGCTCTACTTGGCCTTCTTGAGGCTCTTGCTGAGGATCCTTCCTGTCACCCTTGGGAGCTGCCCTGGTCTGTGCCCCCTTTACGGGCACTTGTCTCAATGCCCAAGTCCCACCTGTGAGTGACACTTGCTGCCTCAGTCAGTCTGCACTGGCTAGAGAGATGCTTTGGTATGAATTGATTTCAAGGGTCTTGAACAAATAGTCATAAATATTTAAAGCTTCACTCTGCCTATTAGGCAAAATGCCATTTAAGATAATTATTTTGCTTCTGCATGACAGGAAGATTTACATAGAAGATGGAATTATTTTAACCTTTGAGAAAATTGGAAACCTTGAACCTCTTTGGTCTTTCCCTAGGCTACCAGTATTTTAGGGACAAAGATATCATATTCTTCTATGCTATAAGGAAAAAAAAGGTTAGCAAAGTGTAACACTCTGAAGATTTTACTGACCATTTCCCCTGGTGGCCCAGCTGCCACCTGGATGCCGAGAAAGGCCCGTGGTGGCTGCCTGTCTGCAGGAGGGTCTGTGTCCTCCTCTGCAGGTGACTGCTCTAGGCAGGAGCCTGCCAGACATGCTGGGGGCCCTGGAGTCACCACACCAGGCAGAGTGACCACCCAGGGTGCCACCTGCACCTCAGCAGCTCAGGCTCTGAGCAGCTCCTGTGGCGAGTGGTGCGGAGGTCTGGAGGGGGTCTGAAGGGTGTGAAGCCTAGCTGTGGGCTTCTCAGCAATGTGGCCCAAGGTGTGTTTTCCTGCCTCAGTCATCTCATCTGACACAAGGGCCTGGGGATGCATTGCCTGTGGGGTTTGCTACGACGGCCAGGGTCAAGGGTGCTTGCTGCGTGGCCCACAGCGGACAGTGAATAAATGGGGGCCACTTCCTTCATAACTGCTCTCTCAGACAAAGGCATGAGGGTGTTGGGGCAACTAGAAGAAATTCTAAATCCATGTGGATTCTCCACATGGATTTCCATGGCAGCTATGCTAGTCTCCACTCCTGCCAGCAGTGGAGAAGGGCTCCTTTTGCTCCGCATCCTCCCCGGCATTTGTTCTTATTTGCTTTCCTGATAACAGCCACTCTTTGTGAGGCAAGATGATAGCTCTGCTCTGTTAATCCGCATTTCTCTCACAGCCAGTGATGCTGAACATTTCTTCATATATCTATTGGCCACTTGGACTTCTCTTGGAAAGTGTCTTCTCAGTTCACTGCCCTTTTGTTGGCTGGGTCTTCTATTTTTGAGGGTTGAGGTATTTTCGAAAGAGTTAAAGACATATTACAGTGCTACGTGCATACCCACATTACAGCACTGAAAGCAGCCTATATGCCCATCAGCAGAAGAATGGACAAAGAGAATGTGGTATTCACACACGATGGACGATTCTGCCACAAAGAAAGGTAAACTTGAGTCCTTTGTAAGAAAATGGATGCACCTTGAGACCACAATGTTCAGTGATATGAATCAGACCCATAAGCTTAAATATCAATAAATAATAAGTCAACAGAAAAATAAAAGACAGTAAGAGACACATACATCTTTCTCAAATGAGAAGAGGATTAAGAGATGAACTTAAGAGACAGAAGTGAATGCAAAAAGGTATTAAGATGTGTTAGGTAGGGCCAGGGAGATAGCGCCATTGTCTAAGCACCTGCCTGGCAAGAACAAGGACCCAGGTTTGATCTCTGGTACTACATGCTATGCAGACCCTGAAACTGGACTTGTTTGTGCACACCTATAATCCCAGTGCTGGGGAGGCTGAGACAGAAGGATCACTACAAGTCTGAGCTTTGCGAGGGACCTTGTACCAAAGAAAGGAAGAAAGAAAGATAGATAAGGTACCTGTGCCAACTTCACACAAAAGTAAAAACATGTACTGCAAACATATTCTAATAAAAATAATTTTAAAAAGAGGGGATTCAGAGACAGAGCACATTACTCTATGCATAATGAGGCCCAAAGTCACCAGCAGCAGTTTGCTAACAGTGACAGGCAGAGGAAGGTGGGGCAGTTACAAGCATACATGCCATCAGCACGAGTGTGAGAGACTATGTCCCTTTCCCTAGCCAGATGTCCCCACCCTAGTCTTCAGAACCTGTGAACATCACTTTTATGGAGAAAAAGGGACTTTTCAGGAATAAGCGGAGGGTCTAGAGAGGAAAGGTGACTCTAGATTATCTGGATTGGCTGGGAGTCATCACATGTCCCTTGGGAGAGAAGAGGGGAGTCAGGGTGGAAGTTGGAGAGGGCAGGAGAGACTGGAAGAGCTTCACAGCACAGAGGAGGTAGAGGCCCCTGGAGCCAGCACAGGCAGCTGCTACAAGATGCCAACAGTGAGGATGGTCCCCCAGTGCCTCCAGAGTGAACAATCTGACTTTAATCAGGTGAGACTGCCTTTGGACTTCGGACCTCTAGAACTTTGTGCTAAATTTGTGTCTGCAACTGTGAAGCAGGTTCCTCAGTCCAAGCCACAAGCTACCCACATGGGCAAACTGGAATTTATTGTTTTGGTGGAACTGGGGCTTGAACTCAGGCCCTTGCTCTTGCCAGGAAAGCACTTATTCCACTGAGCCATCTCCCCACCCCCCCAAACTGGAATTCCATCTCTGTGGTACACTGTCATTCCTGATGACAGCAGACAGTGGAGGTGTAACAGAAACCAAAAAGCCACCCGTGTGACTGGTGGCCTGGTGGTAATGGAGATGAAGTTCAAAGCCGCCTTCATTCCTAGAAACACTGCCAGCCCTTGTCTCCTGGTGGGTGCTACCTGCAGCCTGTACATCTCACAGTCACTGCCTGTTCAGCTCTGACAGCCAGCAGAAGTCTTCAGAAAACATGCTGTGACACGAAGTAGTATTTTTCACATTTGCGAAAACCTAGGTTCATGTTATACTTGAAAGTGAGCTTTTGAGGAAAAAGGTCATCGCTGGGCACATCATTCACAGCTTGAGTTTTTAAATAAAGCTTTTTACGGTGCTGTCCAGGAATATGAGAACACCCATTACCACAACAGGTCGTTAAGAGGAACAAAACTCATCTTCCTTCCTGGAATAAATGACTTCCTCTGAGGGTCATACAAGGTACAAATAACGATGGTATGCCAGCTACAGTATATGAACACTAGGCTCTTCATGCAGCAGGGAGAAATACAGCTCCCCTAACTTGCCACCACAGGAAGGGGAGCTCAGTGTCAAGAATTGGGTCTGTGTTCCCATAGCTGTGAACGATAAAGTCAAGACCAATGCTCAGATTGCCCTGACTTCAAAACTTGCCTTTTTCTTTGTCCATACAGTGTCTGGGACAAATTTAAGGGGTGATATGTCAAAAGGGCATGGCAGGCTGGGGAGACAGCTTGGTGGTCTAAATGCCTGCCTGACAAGTGATACACTACTTCAGATGAAGCACCGCCTAGCTCTGAGCACTACTACTTGGAGGCTGTGAGATCATCGAGGCAATCACCTTCTCACCCAGATTTCCTGGCCAGAACAGTCTCAGCAGCAACTCTCCTGCCCCATGGTTTCTCTTGGATTATTTTCACCATGGCCATGTAAGAAATACTTTCTACTAGGCACACGGCTCACACACACACACACACACACACACACACACACACACACACAGAATGGCAGTTCCAGGCAATGACTCAGGCTCACTGTCCTGATATGCTCTCCTAGCCCCTTGATCCCTTTTCAGCCCTTTTGGCTAGCTGGGCCTGTTCAGTGGCCGTGACCCACGCACTGACCTGGCGATGCCCTAGTCATCCCACACTTCCACACAGGGGTGCGCTTATGGTTTGAAAGTGCTCTTGTAGAAAGTGTGGGGAAATGGGGCGCCTACCTCCGGGGCGATGTAATCTGGTGTCCCACAGAAGGTCCTGGTCGTGACTCCGTCCATCATGTGCTCCTTGCACATCCCGAAGTCAGCAATTTTGATATGTCCTTCCGAATCGAGCATGACATTGTCTAACTTCAGATCCCTGCAAGGGAGAAGGCCAGCATGAGAGTACTTCCCGCAAAGATCGCTGTTTGCTCTGGAGCTGGTGGGACAGACAGGTGTTTGACCAGCTGCCATTTGCACAGCGCTTCCACTCTGGGTCCCTAGAGAGCAGTGTCTGGTGTTACTGTGCTTTGTACCTTCAGAACCTAATGGAAAGCCTGGTATATTTAAGATGCTGAATGAACAACTGGCTGAGCCAGTGATTCTTGATGCGGGCCAAGCCTATGGATTCAGAGCTCCTGCCTACTGGTTTGGAGGGGTCCCAACCATTTGATGTGTTCCTATCCTGCACAGGGCTATCCAGCTTCTGGGTTTAGAACGACCTCCTGTATCCTTTAGCATGTCGGAACCAGTATTCTTTTCAGCTTCTCTTCAATTAATTCTGAAAGACATTCTTCTTTTTTTGGCCTCAGAATTCCACTGCATCCTATGAATTTAATTCTACAGTTTACCCTTGCCTCTCCTTGTTCCTCCTGTTCTTTTCCTGCTGAGTATCTACAAAAGCACTTCAGTTTCCACTGCTCCGACCTCTATTCCAAATAAAATGTAGAGGAAGGTGTCAGTAGAGAAAAAAACACACACACAAAAAGTTCTCTTTTTTTTTTTCTGTGGAACCAGGAATTGAACTCAGGTCCGAGCCAACGGGTCTGAGTTTCCCAGGGGATGATTATCTCCATGTCTAAAGTCTCTGTCTCAGAACTGTGTGTACCAGGCCCCGACAACCCTGTCCTTTGTGAGGCTGTGAGAAGATCTTTCATACATACCTATAGATGATTCCTCTTTTATGAAGAAAGAACAATCCAATGGAGATCTCTGCGGCATAGAATCTGTAAAAGAAAGTGTGCATCAGCTCTCTGGTTTGCTTCTTTGGACTTCTGGATACATTTTTAGTCTCAAATCCAGGAAAAGAGATAGGTGTGCAAGATCTTAAGGCATTCTAAGCAGCGTCACCCCACACATGTTCCACTGGCCATCAGCCCTTTTCTCTACCATCCCAGTTTTCAGCTCACCCCGGAAAAGCCGGTCAAAGTGGTTGACAAGACTAGTTTATTATTTTTTTTTCCTTGGGAAAGAATGCGTGGGTAAGTTACTACGTAAGAAGTGATTCCCAATATAATCACTTAAATAGTGGAGGCCAGGGACACAGTACAGGAGAGAAGAAGTCTACTTTCCTATTCATAGACAGAACAAACTGTTGTTTGAGAACATAGCTATTCACAGAGAGAAAATTGATCAAGCAATGGCCGTGACTCATTCACATGGCTGACACTGACAAAGGATCTACAAACTGTGGTATAGGGTTTCAGGATAAATCCTGAAGGGACTTGACTTATCATATATAAAAGTTACATTTCTTGTTATATAGGTCTTGCTTTATCTTGGTCTTAACCATTTAGCAGAAAAGTATAAAAATGAGGTATAAAAAATAAAGTTATATTAATAGGCTGATCTATAAAAGGCTCAAGTCAACAATTTCTGACATTGCCAGTCCTATGCACTACCCACTACTATTACGGACTACTGGACTATATTGGAATGTTTTGCTGAATTCACGCACCTACAATATTTAAATGACAATGGAATACCCTTCTCTGATAAAACTAAACAAAAAAAGGGGATACAAATGAACAACCATTTTGTATCTATACATTCAAAATAGGATATACAGCTACATTCTCTTAATTCAATGAAAAAAAAGATTTGTTCTAATAGTGTCTGTGGACAGGATATCCTATCTGCATCTTGTACAATGAATAACCACTAAGACAACAACATGCAATATGTTTATTATTGAGATTGTACTACTAATCAGTTTTGAAACTGTTATTACTATTTGTTTCTCAATAAAATTATTTAAAAAAACAAAAACAAAAATACTATGGAAAAGACTAACATATGAAAGTAAAAATGGTAAAACATTGACCTTTCATTGTTCCACTTATTTTGCTTGTTGTTCAATAATTTTCATGCATAGCTTTTTTGACATTTTTCTAATTTTCCCTTGACCTTCTAATTTTTTAGTTGACGAACCAATCTGCTTTTCATGGAATCCCATATTTTTGTGTGTGTATGTTCTAAATAAATTCAATTAGGTCATATGAGTCATGATTTAAAAAAAAAAAGAGAGAGAACACAGCTATTCCCTGGAAGACAAAGTATAGTGTGCAGTGAGCTGTTTAGGTGGTTTGTTCATTCTCTGAAGTGCTGCAATAAATGGAGCTCATGATGATTCACGCCTGAGGCTATCCTGTTAAGTAATTCATAATATTTAATGGCAACTAGTGCCATTACTTCAAAATCATTAATAGGCTAATATCAGAAGCTCAGATTAAATGCGGAAGGATATTTTAAAATTTGCATAGCACTGAAGGCCTTGAAAACCTGAGAAGCCCTGAGTCTGTGCCTGGGCCAATATCACCCCCAGGAGGCTTAAAATAAGCACACCTGTCTGTGTGGGCAGGAAAGAGAATTCCCTGACAATGAAGACCCAGCTTTTTTTTAAATTAAAATTTTTAATCTTTAAATAATTAATTAATTAGGTACAGGGTCTCCCTATGCAGCTTGGACTATTATTAATCCTACTGCCTCAGCCTCCCTAGTGCTGACATTACAGTCATGTACCACCATACCCGGTTTTGAGCTGGCACAGCATCTAGTACCAGATATCGAATTCGGGTCCTTGTGCTTGCCAGGTGGGTGCTTAGATCACTGAGCTAGCTCCCCAGCCCCTAAGATTCAGCTTATAATAGGGGACACCCCTAAAAACTAGCAGGAGAGGGTGAAGTGGGGGAGAGAGGACAGTGGCATTATGGGTGGTTGTTAATTTTTTTCTTTTTTTTTTGGTACCTGGGATTGAACTCAGGATCTTGCACTTGCCAGGCTGGTGCTTTTGCCATTGAGCTATCTCCTTGGCCCCTATTTTTATGATTTTCTACACATTTTTAAAGTTTTCTACAACACATATAGAATGAAGGAGGCACATTGGATTGCTTTATAATACACAGTGGCCTTTTGCTACCAGATCTCATGGCTCTGATCTTTCATGCTTTATTTCACAACTGGAACATTTTGATGCTGCTCTTACTCCAAAGTCTCTCAAGAGAAGGGATAAGAATATGTCTGAAAATACTTGACTTAGTGAAAATAAAAGCAGAACCCCTGCCTTCCCCTTTTATTTTCAAAGCTCATGACCAGCAAAGCCCCTACTGTGCCTTCGGTTAATATTCTGCAAGGCAAACCATCCCACATAGGTCAAAACTTCAGATTGCTGCTTTAGACTGGACATGCCCAAAATCTTATTAATGATTACATCTTATTAATAATTACTAATGATTAACTGTGGACACTCCTGCACAGTCCTGCTCAGGCTTGCTTCTGTCTCATTCCCTAAGACCCCCAGGGCCCGAGAAGCAGGCTGTCAGCTCAGGTGCCAAGAGTTCCTCCCCCATCACATGCACAACTCCTCTACCCTCACCTGGGTGCCCACCCCCAGGGCCTACCCCTGTGAAACATTCCATGCTGACACCCTTCACCTCCACCCAACCTCACCCAGGCTTCCCTAACAGAGACAGTCAACTAGCTGTGCGTCTGTCATCCAGAATGTTTGCAGAGACACTTGTTTCTCGTGGGCTCCAAGCTGAAGCTCTCATTGCAGCTCCACATTCTCTGCCATAACCTGTAAACCTTTCTTCTTCTTTCAGCCCAGAGCTCTCTAAGAACTGGGTGGGGTGCAGCCAGTCTGATAGGCCCTTTCTGAGGCCTCTGCCTCAGTCTCCTCCCTGTGGGCATTGCATCTGCTGCCCCTGCCAACTCCTCCCTAGCTCTCACTGCCTCCAACACACAGGGAGCACCAGGCCATGTCCTGGATGAGTTCTGCCTTCACTTACACCCTCTCCTTGAAAGCCCCTTCCTTCATCCCTGAGGGCTACTGTCACTGCTCAGTTCTGGAGAGCCAGAGCAGCTTCCTGAGCACACCTCGCAAAGCTCAGCAGTGACTCGAGTGACTCTTCCTCCAATGCTGTTAGCCTGAGTGGCCTAGGGTAGGGGTGTCTCTCACTGCTCTGCATTCCTGAGGCCTGTGCCCAGTGGCGGTACAGTAGCCCTGCACCTGGGCAATGAGTGAGACCACCCTGAGGACAGACCCAGGTGACACAGGGAAATGCAATAGCTCCAACTTCCTGCGAACGGGATAACCTGCTCCATAGACAACATCTGGGTGGGTCTGTTAATCCATCTGTGCCCTGGGATGCTGCAGCATCCAACCTCAGAAGAGCAGAGCTACCCACGGACAGTTCATCCAACAGAAGTTCCCAGATGGAAGCTTAGGGTTGTCTGATTTGCAAGACCTAAAAAAAAAAAAAAATACTCACACTGCTTGTGGCTCCTTAAATTTCCCTACTTGCTGGATGTGGTACATGAGGTCCCCACCATTGACGTACTCCATGACAAAGTAAAGCCGGTCCTGCGGAGAAGGTGCACACGTGAGCAAGGGTCCTCCTCATTGCACCATCTCCACTTCGCTTTCATCTCAGTGAAATGGGGCTGCCTTTCCCGGTCTGCTTGGCTGGTATCTCCTCACAAATTTTTCCCAGAGAAAGGGGGACTAGTATACCCTACCACATGAGAGGCACTACATAACTGAACTGTGGGCTGCCTCCTGGTTATGTATGCAGCCAATTATAGTAATGGTCTCAATATTCTTCTCTCTCTCTCTCTCTCTCTTTTTTCCCTGCACACATATTTCTAAGCTAGGGAAAGTGAAAAATCCACATGGACCAATCACTTCATTTTAACCAGTTTTTCTTGATGGTGTGAAAGCCTAATAGCTGATTTGCAGTGTGTAGGAGGTGCTGCTGGCCTGGTAAAAACCTGGCTTAAATTGATGCTTCTGAAAACACATCTCTTGGGCTAGGCTGTCCTTATAAACTGTATGTGCTTACTGATGTTTCCTGGGTTGGGGAGAATGAGAAGCTCTTACCATGAAGGGAGAGGCCAATCAGATGTTCTTTTGCAGCTGCAATATGCCCAAACACCTTATCTTCTCTATCAGTGGTATGTACGCTGAATGCTGGCCACATGAAGGGCGTACACCAGAGAACCATGTAGGTCTGGATATTTATACAGTTATTATGCTGGGAAACATGGGGTGATTGAAGAATTTAACAGTGAAATAACTAATGGCACAGCACACCATGGTGAAAGCCAATCTCTGCTCTCTTCTAGAAAACATCCCTATTTCACAGAGGTTGTTAAAGTGTCACATAAGGAAAGAGAGAGAGGAGAGGAGAGAGAGAGGGAAGAGGGAGAGGAGAGATGAGAGAGAGAGAGAGAATGAGAGGGGGGAAGCTGAACTAATGGAACAGCTCTGGAAGCTCCCCCTCCAGCTTCTCTGCTATGAACTTTAATTACATCTTTGTGTCTTTGCTGCACAAGCTTTCCAGAGCATTATCTACGTAAGTGGGGTAAAATGGGTTGCAGCCACGTGGCTCCCTCCCTTCCTATCTTGTTGCTCGGGGGCCCAGCATTGCTTCCTGCAGTCAGGGAGCTGCCCAGAGCAGGCAGAAGGGCTGTGAGTGATCCACGGGCGGGGATCACAGGATCACAGGCAGTAGCAGGCAAATATTTCAGGCTCTGTGTGTCTTGCAAGTATTACCTCTGTCTGTGGTGTGAAAGTGGGTGTAGGGGACAGGTAACTGAAGGAGCACGGCTATCCCTAGTGAACTATTTCTCCTCGCAGAAATGTGATTTTCATGTGTCATGAAATGTTGTTTGGATTTCTCTTTCGTGCCCTTTCTTGGAGCTCACGGGCTGTACAAAATAGGCAACAGCTGGCCATGCCGGGTGTGTGTCATTAAGCAAGAGCACACTGCTGCATGAAATGGAGTCTTTTGCTTTCTAATGTCATGCTTGGAAGCTGGACTAATGGTCTTAAAAAACCAGGACTGAGTTATTTTATTGTTTTTGTACAGAATTGTACCTGACATAAAGAAAACCTTTCTATATTATACGTCATCCCTTGGGCTTTGTGGGGATACTGGTTCCAGCAGTGCCAAGGATACCCACTCCTCAGATGCTCAAATTCCTTATGTAAAATGTTTTGGAGTATTTGCATGTAATCTGTGCAGTTCTTCCATGCATTTTAAGTCATCTCCAGATTACTTACAATGCTTAATGTAATGTTAAAGCTACACAAATAGTTGGTATATTACACTGTTTACGCAGTAGTCACAAGAAAATGATGCCTGGTACGGATGTGATTTCAATTTTTATTTTCAATCTATGGTTGGTGAAATCTGTGAGGATATGGAAGGTCAACTGTGTTTGGTGAACTGAGTGGAATGAACGCTAATCCTCCAACCAAGAGGGCATCACCAGAGACACCACAGAGAATGTACACCCCACGTCTACAGTGATCAGGAGGCGACTGCTGCCCCAGGGCCTGCTTGGCGTCCCCTCCCCCTCTCCTCTGGCTCAGGCACCACCCTAAGAGCAGGCGGGGTGCTGCGCCACGTGCACAGCCCCAGCGTCCTCACCACAGTCTGGAAGCAGGAGTGCAGCTGCGTCAGGAATGGGGGCTTGTCGAGCAGGGCCAGCACACGCTTCTCCACCATGGTGCACTCCACATCGTCATCCTGAATCACCACATCCTTCTTCAGGATTTTGATTGCATACAGCTCTTCCGTGCCTTTCCTGTCGGCAAGCATCACCTGGGAACAGACCGAGGGCAAGCTGAACACGTGCAAGCAGAGCCTGCTCCTGGGGGCTGTGCTGGGGGGGAGGAAGCAGGCTGGGGTGAAGGCTCAGCAGCAGCTCAGCTGCATCTGTAAATGCATGGTGGGAAGACAGGCGGGCAGTGTCTCCTGCAGGAGACAAGTGCTCCGTGTCAAGGCAGTGCTGCTGGGAAGCAGGACAGCCCTCAGGGCCGGGGCTTGTGTAGTAGATGATGGCTGTGCCACACCTGGGGGTTGGGTGATCTTGGCCTCTTCGTCCTGTTTTTTTTTGCTCCTTGGCTGATGGGACAGCACTTTGCTCTCACACATCTGTGTTCGGATGTGCTGCCTGGGTAGAGGCTCAGGCAGGGACCCCTCGGTGGCGGGCTGCTGTCACAAGCCATGAGCCAAGGTAAAATGCTACTCTGAGTCAGTTGCCTCAGACATTTCGTTACAGAGATGGAATGCTCACACATATTTAGGTGAGCATTCACCTAAATATATATATATACTGTATAGCACCATAACTGAAATTCCTTCAACCTTTATTTACCTTTTTCAATTGGTAAAATTTGTACACTGTATGGTGTATTTCTACACAATGCTGCTATTTTGGCTGCTAAAAGGAATTTTCAGCATTCTTTACTGGGATTAGCCTGGAACTATGCATGTTTTTCTGGGAAATCTAGCCCTAGCTCTATCTCAGTATCTGGGGCCACAGAGGGCAAGTGAAAATGCATAGATGGTGGCTAATGGTCGCACTGAGGACTCCCGTGGGCTATCAATCAGTGCTTCCATGGGCGCTGATGCATTCCATAAGCACTAGAGCGTCCCCCCTGTGTTCCTGCTTTGAACATTTGGAAGATGACGGGGCACACATGAACCTCCTGTAGCTTCCTGGGAGCAGATTTTTTTTTAAGGACACAAGGCAGGAGGCATCTGAACAATGTGTACAAATAACATGGCAACAGGAAGGGGTGCTCTGGGAACCTCCTGGAGAGCAGCACTGTCTGCTTACCTTACCAAAGCTCCCCTTCCCCAGCACCATGAGGAAGTTGAAGTCTGTGAGCTTCACTCTGTCAAGGTTATTGGAAGGCTGTTTCCTGTCTTCGGAAGGACTGATTACTTTGTTACCAGCAGGGCCAAGTTTGGCTTTCTAAACAACAAGCACAAACAAGAAAAGGCACTGGTCATTTTTCCAAGATGAGACGAGAAAAGAATCCGAAAGGAAAGGTCCATATGTGGCTGTACATCCGTGGCTGTGCTTAGCCTACTGGGACGGCCCACAGTTGCCAGACACTTGCCCTTCCTTTCTATGAGACACCTCTACCCAGGGAAGCCAGACACAAATCAGACAGACTTCTTGGGAAAAACAATGCATCAAGACTGTTTAATGCAATAGAGAAAATAAACTGGATTTCTTTTTCATTTGTAGATTTTAAAATTTAAAATAAACTAGCACAAAGGAAATTTGTACCCAGGTGGAAAGAGAGAATATCTTCTCAAGAGGACCAACTCAAGTGCCCAGTTGTAGGAATGACTCTCTGTTACTTTCAAATGCACAGTAGGAAGAACAGGTAAAGTCAGGAGTTGAACTCATGAAAAGAAACAGCAGTGTACCTGGGAATCCAGCTGTGCCCAAAGCACTCCAGGCCTCCACCCCTGAGGACTGCCTGTGAACAACACCTCTGCAACCAAAAGCAGCTGCTCAGCATACTCATGCCCCATGGTGGCCTGGCTGGAGCCACACCCTCACGACTCTCCTGGAGACCCTGAGCTGGAGCCCTCCATGTCAAGGAGGATATGCAAGAAGCCCAGCAGAAAAGGGGACATAAATGGAATCCCATCTCAGCACTCACGAACAAAGGCCCTGGAGGAACTGAGAGGGTGGATCAGGTACAGAACCCCCCACCCACAGCCCACCATACTCTGCATTCTCAGTGTCTGCTGCTGAGGTAGCCAGTGCAGAACACAAGAGGTGCTGAATTCTGGCTGAACTTTCCCAGCCACAGCTCTGAGCCTGGAGGAGCGGGATCTTGCTCAGGTTCCGCTTTTTACGAGAGAGGCACCCTCTTCCCCAGTGCACATGCCTAACCGGCAACTGGTTCTGCAGTTGCAAGCAGCTACCAGACATCACATAAGGAATGATTAAATGACTGGGAAGACGGAAAGGAGGCAGGGAGGGCACTTGAAGGGCTTCACCATGGACCAAGGCACTGAGGGGATGGTTCTCACAGGTTTTTCTTCAGCAGTAGACAAGGCTTCTGAGCAATCATCTGTGCTCCCTCTTGAAGCACCTCCTCGCCTCACTCCTCACTTATTGAATAGACCACTGTACACTGGGCTCTGTTGGGAAGACTTCACCTTTGCAGAAGGAACCCTGTTAGCTACCTCTGGATTTCCAACTTCAGCAAAATCCTTGGCACAGGCTATACACTCTGTTTCAGCTAAGTGAATAAAGAAATGAAACCTGGATGTGCCTGTCAGATGCCCTGCTTGTAGGCAATACCTGCTTTCCTCTTACAGAAAATCTCATTTGCATGGGATCCAGTCTCAGGGCTTGCCTAGATGCCCTTGTGCACTGAGTGCATGCCCTGAAGCAGACACAGAGATATGGCGGGGAGGGGGCCTGGCATCTGTGTTTGGTCCAAAAGTATGACCTGTGGCTGTGCTTGCTGGGAAGCTCAAACCGTCCCTTTGCAGACTTGCTAACTGAATCCACTGCATTACACTCAGGACAGAGAAGCAGGAGAGCAAACACAAATGCGCCCACTTACGTGGGAGCCAGAGCAGGAGAGTGAGGCTGAAACTGGCTCCTCCCAGGGAGTGGGAATGGCAGCTAAGGTAGGTTTAGAGGAGGAACAAACCATTTTCAGGGAAGAGAAATAACTTGGAACACAAACAGGGGCCTGAGGGAAGCCCTCCTGGGCTTGGGTTCTTACTGTTCTCTGTGATGTAAGTGTAATTTCATGGGTGAGTGGAACATCAGTAAGAGTGGAGCCAGCTGTGTTCTTCCTCAGCTCTGGTCCTTAGCTGTTCCCCAAGTGCCCTCAGCTGTCCGAGGCAGCATGTTTTGGGGTATCATGTTCTGAGTCCCCACATGTCTACCATGAGGGCACTGCATGGAGAGACCCATGTGAACTTGGGCCACTGCAAACGCTGAAGGTCTACAACAATGAACACATGAGCTGTACCAGTGCAGAGACTGGTTTCCCCCACCAGCAGAGGGTGGGAGGAATTTTTAGCAGATTTGTGACAAGGAGCCGGGAGTCAGCTCATCAGGTGCCCTTGGGGTCCATCAGCTGTGGGCCCTGCCCAGTCCGGGAGCAATTCCAAGTTGAGAAACTTTCTAGAATGTGTGTAAGTTTAAAAGACTTATCAGGAAGTCCAAGGTTGAGATGAGATAAACTGCTGTGAAACTCTTTTCTGGTTGACAAAAACATTACCATGAAACAGCATAAATAGCAATTTTATCAAGAACTTCATAGGAACATAAAAAAAAAAAAATAATAAAACCCAAAAAGTATTATGACTCCTGGACCTGAGCAGCTCAGCATGTGAAGCAGCAGGACAGCTGCAGAAGGCGCAGGTGTCCTGGGATGAATGCCCCACCTGCTCTCCAGCACATGGGCTTACCCACAGCGCCCGATGGTAGACAGCTAGCCTTCCTTCCTCCTGGGCTCTCAAAACTGCAGAAGGAAGGTGGCCTGTTGCAGCTGACGTTCCTCTGGGGCAGATGCTGGGGCCTTTACCCAGGTTGCGCCCGTGTGACTTTAATCTGACTATAAAGACAAGATACTGCATACAGTCAGGCTAAAAGGATATGAAGACAAACATACTTTTTTGCATGCAAGACCTCCAAGCCCAGCTGGAGCCTGGTCTGAATTCAATCCCTACAGTTTGGAGCAACAGCAAGGAAGGAGATTCCCATTCCCAGGAGCTGAAGTGGGACACAGGGAGGCAACTGCAGGATAGCTGGGAAGGACTGAGGTGGGTGCCCTAAGTACAGAGCAAACCAGGCCGGCCACACAGCTGCACTCTGGGCCAAAGGCTGCCTCTCAGTGACATGACTGGAGGATGAAGAAGGGCTTCACCCCTACCCAAGCCAGCCCCAGGTAAGAGGGGAACAGGCATCTTGGGCAGCTGTGCAGCTGTCCCACCCCAAGTGGCATTTTAAAAGGTTTCCTTAAAAACACTCCGAGCCATTCCACACTGCCACCTGCAGGCCTTGCTGCCAAAGGACATAGAACCATTGTATCACCAACAGTCTGGGTAATGAATACCAGTGTTGGAGAAGACAGTCACTTCTGGGTGTGTCACTGGCAGGGGAGTAGGCTGGGACAGCCACAAAGGACTTCTAGGTTGGTGACAGGCCAGGGGTGGGGACCGGACGGTCTTACCTCCAGTCCACGGGCAACACCGTCTGCCAATGACCACTGCTCTCCTTGGTCTGACGCTTCTCCCTGTCCCTCTGCTGGCTGTCTTCTTCCCCACCCTTGAGCCTGGCTCACTGTTACCTGAAGATGGGGGTCACTTCTGCTCATGGCATCCTAGGCATTTCCCTGGCAGTGGTGGGAACCAGAACCTCTTCACTGTGGGCATGTTAAGGTGCTGTCTCTTACTATCACTACCCTGGGTCACACCTGATCTACTTTCCAATCCCATCTGTACTGTTCCTCCTCCCACAGGCCCTACCTGGCTGGTCTTCTTCTGATAGCCCCCACCCTCAACTGCCTATTGGCAAACTCTTGCTAAGGCACTGTGGGCACCTGCTTGTTCCTATCCTGGTTTTCTGGCTTTCTCTTTGACCCAAAAAAGAACTGGGTTCTTTAAGGGTGGTGAGGAGGAGACTGCAGCGCCCCACAATCCCGTCTCTCCCTGCCATTCCCTTACCTCACCCCAGCCACTCCAGTCTCCCTGCACTTTATCATTCTCTTCCTGCCATGAACCTTGCCCTTCCTTTTCCAGAGTGTTCTTTTACTCCAACTCAAGGGCACCTACCCACAGCAGTCTCCCCACTGGTCCATTTCCTCACTCCATCCATTTCTGCCTCCCTCCTGCTCACTATCTGATCAACTGTTTCTGAGGGGGCAGGGGTTGGCTCACTATTCCTTTTTTTTGTACAGGGTCTTACTATGCAGCCCATATTCATAGTGATCCTCCTGCTTTCTGCTTCCTTAGTGCTGGGATTACAGGCAAGCGCCACCACGCCTGAACTCTATCGCCAGCTCAGCACACCTGAAGGCAGGGCTGGCGCGGCACGTGGAACCAGGAATTGAACCCTCAATGCTGCGCTTACCTAAGTAAACACTTAGTCCGCTGAGCTATACCACCGACCCTCAGTTCGCTGTTGTGTTCATCGTTAGGCCCTAGCTTCAGGGCTGACCTGAGTCTCCCCAGAATGTCCAGTCTGGGAAGAGATTGTCTGTATCCCACCCCCACAAACTGGGCTTCCAGCTCTGCACACTTGTAAACACCTGAGCCTGCTGGGTTCTGTTCTGCACAGTAAGCCATGGCTCTCAGGTTATCTACCCACAGCCTCGACCATCTGCAGCTCCAGGCAACCAGGAACTCAACCAACTGCTCGCTGCATGCAGGACTAAGCTCCACTGGCCTTTAGGAACCATGGTCTCTGGGGAGTCCTGGCAAATGAAGCTGTTCCCAAGTCTCATGGCTGAGTAGGCTTCTGGGAAACTTACACAGACACATTCACTTGCTTCGTAAGACTTACCAATCTGTCTTCCTCACTACCCTGTCCAGCCTTGGGCAGCTAGGAGTACATCTTACTCAACTTCGTGTCTTTAAAAAAAGCACTATGCCCGGCCATCAGCAGAACTCACAGATCCATTACTCACATATGTGCTCATCAAGTAGCCAGAGCTGACAGAATGCACAGAGGCCAGGAATATCCAGCACTGCCCAGCCACAGTGCCAACTTCAGCAGAGGACAGCAGGCAGCTGACAGAGGCCATCGCATCTGAGCTCCACACGCTCACATGCCGCCTGAACACCTGCCTCCATCAATCCCTGCCTGTCCGGGAGAGCTCTCTAGGCACTCTGCGGATGTTCCTGCTTTTAGGGAGGCTGGCTGCATGGTGAGTTTCCCTGGGGACCACACTAGTCTAGCAGTGGGTCAGGGAGAGCTTCCCTGAAGGGACATTATTTGTTGAGAAGTCCTGCTGGCCTACATTCTGCTACAATCTCTGGCTAGAAAGTGACATTGGGCCCCTAACCTGATTATTTCTTTGAGTTTTTTAATGGGTTGTTTGGCAACTGGCCGCCCAGCAGGACAAAGCAACCTGCCCTTTCCAGCCTGCATATTGTTGACATAACCCTAGTTGTCATGAATGGAATTCAGACTTCACCAGGAGTACAAATAAAAACGATATATGTCTAGGGATAAATCCAAAGCCCACAGCTGTACTTCAGGGATTTCAGGATCCCAGAGAGGCGGAAGGAGATATGTGCTGACATCTTGCACTTGGGCAGTGTAAACAGGGGCCAGCACAGGCACAAGGCCTGCTGTGGGAGAGCAAATGGAAACATGAACTACAGAGCCAAGGTGCAGAATGTGTCCTGGAGGTGGATCCTCAGATCCACCTGAGTTCTGCCTCATTTGTTGCAAGTTATGGAAAGGCAAAGGAGTCAGGCTCTGGGCAGCAACGGATGCCCTGGTTGTGGCTCCTCTGGCTCTTTCCTGGTGAGGCTGTTTGTCGAACTCTTTAGAGTGCAGGTGAGCAGAGCATGGCGGTGGAGAACCCAGGGCTTGTGTCCCAGTGCTACCACGTGGCATGTGGCTGTGTCAAGGTCCTAGGCCACTCTAAGGACCTCGGCCCTTCACCTGCCCATGTAACACTGGACAAACAGCACTTCCTCTCTGAGTCTGAGGCTCCTCTTCTGTAATCTGGTGGCAGTAAGCCTGCACCCCTGGTCTGCAATGCAGCTGAAATAATCCCAACACCAGCACAGCCTCGCAGGCACTCCTGGTCTCTCTGCTCTACTTCAGGAAGGACACATCTTCCTTCCAGCTCCAGGGCACTGAATGAGAGCCTCTGGGATTCAGCGGGACTCTCAACCACTCCCTCCCATGCCGGGATGAGGAGGAAAGACTTATGAGTCACAGTCCTGGCCACTGTTGCCTGGTTCCAAGGTGGAAAGAGGATGGCAGAGGGCCCTGGTGAGGGAAGAGGTGCCCAGCCCAGGGCAGCCAGGAAACAGAGTCCAGAGAGCCCGGGACAGGAGCACGCCCTTCCAGGTCACAGCGCTTGGCCCTCCTCCTAAGAGCATGCTGTGCTACTGAACCCATCAACAGGTGAGTCCATGGGCAAATACAGAGCTCGCGTGGTCTAATCACCTTCCACACATGCGAACTTCGGTCTTGCACTTAGGCCCTAACATTGAGCAGCTGCTGGTGCAATGGGTTCTGCTAACTCACAGGCAAGAAGCCCTGTGCTAAGCTTCACATATGGTCTGCCCCAACCAAATTATTGCTGAAATGTAACCATAAAGACACCTAGCAGTGGGTAGGTGCTGGGCTGTGGGGGCAGGGCACTCATCCACTGATGAATGCTTCTCTTTCAAGAACGGGTTAGGTGTGGTGGGAATTCATCTCTTTTTCTCCCCCTGGGCCCTCACCAGAAGCCAAGCAAGTGCCAGTGACATGATCCTAGGTCTCCAGAAACCTCAGTTGAATAAACCCCTTTTCTTTATAAATTATCTAGTTCCTGGTTTTGTGTTACAGCAACAGAAAACAGATGGAGACACTTGTGACTATGGAGATGTATAAGGTTACACATGGGTTTCGTGGGCACCCCAACCCTGGCAGGAGGCTGAGGTAGGACCCATAGGCTTCCACGCCATCTGTGGGAAGGGGCTGCTCCAGCTGTTCACTTTGACTTCTGGTATGCTTACTGTACTCTTGAGGGGCTGGTGAAGTACAAGGGATTGGGGCTTATTAAAACAGCACAGAAATGATTAAAAAGGGCAATAAAATAGAAACAATGATGTCCAGTGATGCAGAACCAAGTGACTCCAAATACTAAGGCCTCGGCATGCTCTTTTGTTTACCTGAATTAGACTACAGCACACCATGGTGTTTTTAGCATGCATGTCTTGTAGATGACACCAGCTTTGGCTGAGTACCCAAGACTCACAAGTTGGTGCCTTAGCACTGGGCGAAGGCTATCTCTTCACGTGATGGTCCTCAGGTCCCTAGGTTGTAGGACCCAGCGGTATTCCTTCCCTCTGAGAAACATTTCAGCACCCAACTCACGCTGCACCTCACTTTATAGTACAGCCGCACCCCTGGAAAGTCCTAGCAGGTGGCAGTCATGAAGGTGCTCACTGCTCAAGGACTGCCACGTGGTCTCTGCCAAGCAAATCACACTAAGGAAGGGAACCAACCCACTCCCACCAAAGCAAAGTACGTATGCAAAAAACTCTCGTGTGTGAGGAGCCAGCCATGTGCAGTGCCTCCCCTCACCACACTCAGCCTGCTGTGAGGGATTTCTCAAATCAGCATCAAGAAGAAGTCACTGCACATGGCTGGCGTTATGCATCCCTGAGGGACTGGGTGGCAGGAGACGAGTGTCTCCCATTAAGTGAAGCAGTTTGCAGCTGCTGAGCCATGACAACATGACCGAGGGTGACAGCAGTGTCAAATAGCTTTCTACGATAGACACTCTCCATGTTAGGATTTTGTATAATGAATGCAACAAACTTTGGTATGCAGGAAAACAAGTAGACCAAAAGGAAGCAAGGGAAGTGTACTGTCATTAATCACTGGTTACTCAGACAAAAGCCTTTGGCCTAGAAATTGACAGGAGGTGCAGATTTAACTTCAGCAGGAATCCAAGATGGACGCACCCTCTGCAGTGAGTGCAGAGTTGAAAACACACCTGCAGTTCTCCTGGTGGGTCTATTTCATAAGCCAGAAGTGCGTGCTAACATCCAGCTACAATCCACTTCAAATGTGCTCACTTCTGCCTATTTTCTGAATGTGTCCTTAAATATACAATATCTTCTGTCATTCTTGAAAATGTAGCTTGGATGAATACATTTATCAAAGGCACTGCAGTGTGTGGAAAGAGTACCTTGACAGCAACTGAAGGGTCTTTCTACTTGTAAGATTCCAAGGCAGACAGGCCAGCAAGGCCCAGCTATAGGAGCAAACGAATCATTATGGACCTATAATTTTATATGATTAAAATGTTCTGGGTTCGAATTTATCTGAACAATCTTGGCATAGCATGACTAATAGGGCTTCAGCACTGCACCACAAAGCAAACCACCATGCAGTTGGCAGGAGAAGCTGTGCCACCTGTAACCATGGCCCTCCGCATGCACTGCATCTGCAAGGTAACGCATTCACCTGCACTCTGTGCAGTGTCGATTCAGAGAGATTCAGGACTTCAGGTGTACACAAGGCCTAGGAAGGGGTCTCCGAGACCACTGCTGGGGGTGGGCTGTGACACCTGCTCCCTTCTCCCTGTAACCATGCAGCGGGTGACCGTGCCGTTACTGATGGGCACGGCAGCTGCCTGGTGTACCACTGGAGGACAGCACGTGCTCACTGCTCCCTGGCTGAACGATCTTTCGTCTGCTGGTACCCACCGAGCCAGGCACCAGCTGGGGGCCTTGGCACTTGACACCTCCTCTGCCTAGAAAGGTGCAGCGTTCTTCCCACCCAGCTCTGCTCTGAGGAAGCTTTGACCCCGAGGCGCTGCCTGCCTCACCCACTCTGCATCCAGCACCCCTTCCTGCAATGCATACTCCCTCCCACTCTTGCCACTCTGGTCTACTTCTCTCCATGCTTCAGCCCTCTCGCTCTCTGTGTCCCCAATGTGGCTGTCTCAGAGCCAAGCATGTGGAGGCCTGGCAGACTTCCACCTGCGTGAATGAACATGGGAGAGGCAACTACTTCTATATACAGTTTTATTTTTAAAGAAATGCTTACTGATTTTATATAATTTCCACAATATGTTTATGTTCATTTTAGAAAATTTAACAAGCATAGCTAAGTTTAAAAAAAAGGAAAGAAAATTCAAAATGGGTATAATTTTAGTATCCAGAGATAATCATTCACATTTTGTTGGCTACTCTTCTAAGCCCTTCTTTTCAATGTTTTCTTCCTTTCTTTTTTTTTTTTTCTTCATATATTTAGTACAGGGCCTATAAGGTCTCACCATGTAGACTGGACTTTAAGTGATCCTTTTAGTTTCAGCCTCCCAAGTGCTGGGATTACAGACCCGTACCACCATGACCAGTCTCAACAGTTGTCTCAGTGTGCCCCAGAGGTTGGGGCAGGGCTGGCATAGCAGGCTGGGAATTGAATCCAGGCCTCTGTGCTGTGCATAAGCAGGTGGTTTAGCCCACTGAGCTACCCAGCTGGCCTTTGTTTTCTTATTTAATCTATGTAGAATGATGCTGTTTATAACTTGCTTTCCCCCTTCATATGCTGTGAACTTCTTATTATATGACAAGTACTGTATTAGATTTTAGTGACATTATACCCCACTCCATGGTCCTATTATAGTTTCTGTAATGATTCCCCTATAATTGGATATCTAGGTTATTTTCTATTTTCACTGTTTTTAGTAATGTACAGATGAACAATTTTTAGTCCAAGTTTATGTACATCCATGTATGTCACTGGATAGATTCCTGAGTATAAAACTTCCATTTCAAGGTACAAAAATTACAAGGCTAGGTACACCTACTGCATAAGCCACAAAGACATTTTAATCTGACCATGAAAAGCCAATGAGAAGAAGAAACTGAAAACAGGACAGCTGAATTTTTAAAGGCAGGATCTTTATTCCTTTTAGGCCACATATTTAATTTCATGGTTAGAATTCTTAACAGTGCTTCTCTTTTGGATTTCTGTATTTGTGTTTTATATTCAGAGGTCAAAATAAAAGCCTCTTCTGAAGCATAATCCTGCAAGGTTCTATGGGCCCAATGTCTATATCCTTCCTACATTCACAAAGCTAGTGTCAAGGTAATGCTAGTAGGAAGTGACACTTTGGAGAGGGACATCAGCTCAAGGTTCCTACTCTCATGAAGGGGGTTGGTGCTCTGATGAGTTACAGAAACTCCTCACCTCTTCTACCACCTAAGCACACAACCACAGAGTCACCTAAGGACCAGAATTCAGGCCTTCACCAAGACACTGAATCTATCAGCACTTTGATCTTCTGAAAAAAGTGTATTACGCTGTTGCAGGGTCTCACTATGCAGTTTGGACTCTAGTGATCCTCCTGCTTTCAGCCTCCCCAGCACTGGAGTTACAGGCATGCACCACTATGCCCGGACTCTGGCTTGTTTATCCTGCCCTGGAGGTGGGCTGGTGTGGCATGTGGTGCAGGGGTGGAACTGTCTGACCTTGCCTAAGCTTGGCTAAGCAGGTAGTTTGGTCTGCTAAGCTATCTATCTCCCTGGCCCCTGCACTTTGATCTTGCAACTCCCAAACTCCAGAACTGAGAGAAATACACTTATGTTGTTTGTAAGGCACTGAGTTTATGGGACTTTGTTATGGCAGCCCAGATGGCTAATCTGTATGGAAAGCTGAACAGCAATCCTGAGGGTAAGTACAACTCCCAAGTCTCCCCATTTGCTTCTGACTGTAGTTTGTGGTTGGCTAATTGAGTCTGCAACTGCAAACCCTGAGATGGGGAGCTGAGGAATTCTTCCCAAAGAACTGTAAATCTCAGCTGATTGGCATGTTTTCTCAGAGTCAGGAACCATGACTACATCACTCCTCAGACCCTGGCTGCCTGCTCTAGAAGGGTCCTTAGGGAGGTCTGCCTTACAGATGACAATGTGAGAATGCTGAGAACTCAGGTGCTACCTATAGACCCTGCAGGGTCCTGGCACACAGGGGCCCGCCTGGGAGTGTAGAGGAGTATCTAAAGAGATTGTTTCCCTTGAAACAGTACCCTGGGTCCATCAACCTTTAGAAAATTGACTTTCTGTGGTAGATAAGGTTGTACATCTGGGATGTAATTTTTTGCTAACAGCAAGAGCAGGACAGTGTTGAGAATTTGAAAGGATGAGATAAACTAATCAAGGCTGTCCCACTGCAGATAAGGAGACTAGGTGGTATATCTCCATCACTTTCTCTGAGTCTAGAGATTTAGTCTGAAATTAGGCTCTTCTTCTCAGCAATCTTTTTCTGTAGATACTTCTGGCTTTCTGTACCAAATGTCATCTCTGCTATAACTACCCAGCACTGCTGGTGGTCATGAAAGGTACATAGGAACAGATGCATGCTTGGCAGGCAGATACGTGTCAGAGTAGGAGCAGCGTGACTGGCCTGCGGGCAGCAGTCTGCTTACCTCTGCACGTGGGTTCTCAAGTCATTCCCCCATATCTGCAGCTGGACTAAGGTAAATACAAAGTCTGTATCGCTTTGCTAACCTATCAGAAGGGCAGAACCTCAAATGCCCCTGAATGAAATTACTATTCAGTCCCTTGATGCTTGATATGCTGACCAGCACAGCAGGAAATTGAAGTTCTGCAGCCAAACAAGGTGGTAAGTACTTAGGGGTTAGAGCACAAATTTAAGGAAAACACATTAAGTCATTTTTTTAATGAGAAATAATTTTATGGACATATCCACTTATGCTATTGCCACTGTTAAAAGGGATTCACAGGAAGCCAGCAGGTCTCTGTTGTCATGGCAACTGAACCATACTCCAAGGAGATATGTGGGACCCAGGACCTATTAGCACTTTGCCTAATGTGGAAAATGCAGAGTGCTTGGTCTGGTTCTCTTCCTACCAAGTATTATTTACTTCTAGAATCCTCATGCATTATTTTCTTTGTCACCACTTGTCCCTGCCATTTCTCTCCCAGATCTGCCCACTGATGGTGTTGACACATCTGTTTGGTTAGCTAATCAGGGGAACTGTTTGTTACACTTACACATGTCTTGGGAAGGCTGCTACCCTTAGTTCTCCCCCTGTCCAGGGGAGACATGAAGATCCCAGAATCTCCTTCTGGAGTTTTCATTGACAAAGATACTGTGTTTTAGAAAAGATAGGCAGACAGGCAGACAGACAGGCAGGCAGACATAGAGTCAGTCATCGTTTCCCATCAGGGACTGAACATGCACCTCTGTCTGAGGCCCACCTCAGGGGAAGGGCTAGTCTGAGGGATAGCTGTGACATACATAGTATTTTGGGCACTGATTCTTTTTTTTTTTGAAGGATATTTCCTTTCCCACAAGGAACGCTTCCCTTTGAGACAGACGCCACCCTGGCATTTTGGCTTTGATGGTGGCAGGGTCAGGAAGCACACAGCTCACAGATGTTATCCTAGGAAGTGGGCTGCTAGAGCATCCATAATGCTGCCTAGACATGGGGAATTCTGTTACCAGGAAAGCAAAGCAGCTGGTGATGGGCTGCAGCCCTGGGCCAGAGGAGCCGGAGGAGCAGGCCAGACCCACAGAAGCCTGCGGTGTCTTGCCTTTTTAGCATTTTGATTGCCTCTTAAAGCCAAGGAACAACTGGGAGCATGAAGAGGAGCTCATTATGTCTCATTACAGCAAAGTAGTGGCCCTGGCTGAGACTCCCTGGAGGATCTGGGCTTTCAGGGACTCTTTCATTTACAGACCTCGACTGCCCTCTGGTGGTCATGATTTTCTGGAGGGGCTGCATCTTGACTGGGACTCATTCAGCAGGGGTTCCCTACTGGGCTCACAGAGTGAAGGCCATCTGAGAGCTGCAGGACGGCAAAGCAAGGCACAAAGCAGACCTGGCCTGCTAGCCCTTTATAGAAATCATCAGACTGAGTGCGGGAGCCTCGCCTCTGAAAAATGTGACAGAACCACGGAGCAGCGCTGCTGCCAGAAGTGGGCTGTGGTCTCACTAGGTGCTTTATTTCTTGAAAACAACAAAAACTCAAACAATTATGTATCTTCTTACCAAGCCTTAGGCTGGGCCCAGACTCCATAAATCACAGACCCAAGAAAGGGCCGAGGAGGAGGGAGTGGGCGAGGGCTGCCAGAGGCCCTGTGGTGGGCCAAGAGAGAGAAAAGCAAAAAACAATCTAGAAAACAATGTGAAACAATGACAGTGGCATGGAGGCAGAAGTCAGTGAAAAAGTTACTACTGGGAGATTCAACCAGAGCTAAATGAGCACAGGACACTGGCTCCTGAAGTCAATAACAATGCACAAAACTGCCCCAGCTGTATCTTGGCAGCCAAGCTGAGATTCCCAGGGAGGATGCTTCAGATTCCTTCCTACCACTGGAAAGAGGAACAGAACCCTGGGACTCCTAAAAGAGGGGATCTTATCCCCAAAGTGTGGGATGAATTTACTCAACTATTTGACTTAATTTTTTAATAAAAAGTCTCTAATTGCCAAGATTAAGTTTTTTTCAAAGCAGGGCTGACTGCCATTAAGCATAGCACTGAATTTCCATAGTCACTGACTTCATTCTACCCTCACATAGCATAAGTAAGCCATTCCAGTTTTTAAAAATCTGGGGCCATAGGGCTGGCCAGATAGCTCAGTGGACGAAAGCACTTGCTTAGGCAGAGTGCTGTGCTGGCCCTACCCCTGGGGCATGCTGAGACAGAGATGGAGATTGGGTGCGGTGGCACATGTGCCTGTAATTCTAGCACTTGGGAGACTGAAAACAGGAGGATCACTATGAGGCTGATCTACTTATAAGATCCTGTAGACTCTGTATCACATACATAAAACAAACAAAAAAGCAAACAAACAAAAAACAAACCTGGGGCCAGGGCTGAGGAGATAGCTCAGTGGAATAAGTGCTTGCCTGGCAAATGCAAGGTCCTGAGTTTGATCCCTGGTACCACCAAACAAAAACAAATACCAGGTCCAAGTGGCAATAGCCTCTTGGGAAGCCGAGGGCTATCAGGTGGTGGCCAGTTTTGGAGCTGGAATCCACCAAGTGTGACAAGAATGTCATCCAGGGTACTGTTAAGTTCCCTGTAAAATGGTCTAAAACTCCTGTCTGATCCTGCAGGCATGAAGTTGCCCCTTCCTGCAGGGACAGGGTGTGGCCAGGGCTCAGGAGCTGGTAGCTCCTATCACCAAGGTATCGGCCAACGCTGTTGGCTGCTACCATGTGGCAGCATCAGAAGGAGATCCCTCTTGGGAGGGACAGAAGGGAAGAGATGACTCAAAAGGACGGGTGGGAGGGTGCCCACAAAAGGTGGAGTGTCTAGCTGCCTGGGGCATGTTCGAGCAGTTCACGGGAGTTTGCCTGTCAGAGCTATCTCCAGCAGAGGAGGAGGTCAGGATGGGTGGGGTGTCCTGCCTATCTCTGTCCTGGGTATAAGGTCTGCTATGGTCAGGGCATGTTTTACCTCAGGTGATCTTTGTTTCCCAGTCCTCTCTAGTCAGGAGGCATGGGGGTCCTCTGGAGGTTGAGGTGTGACACTCCAAGATTATATTCTCTTCAGTGGAAGCAAGTGGGGAGGTGGCTGGGATCCACATGGCCTCAAGGACATGGCAGGAATGGAGAAGAATTACAGGCAGAGAGTCCAGTGGACACGAGACCCTCCTGAGGGTCTCCTGGATGTGGCTGGTAGGCCTTGGGAGTGGATGGATGGGGGTTTTGTGTTCACAGACCTGGAAGGACCTGGTGAAATCTGTATCACTACAATTTCTGTGATCTCAGTGAGCGCCCACAGATGACTGGGGCCTAGGACAATGGGGGTTAAATGAACATAGCCCCCCTCCAAGCTGTGCTGTGTGGATCTTGGCTACCCAGCCTTGGCTCTTGGTGAATCACAGAAAGACTCCTTTCTGCTTGAGTTTTTCTAGCTCATTGGCAGAGAGAAATGGTCCTGGGTGCCTGCCATGGATGGATTACTGACAACTCTATTTTCAGAAAAAGCCACAAGGTGAAGATTAGCTCATGACCAAGTGAGTGATGCCCCTGAAGAGAGGAGTGAGTGAGCAGCGCCACTCAGTCATGGCTGCCTGGGTCGAAGCATGTGTCTATCCAATATGTACACAGGTGATATTGTCTGTCTCAGGTAATCTCTGTTTTTTGTCCTTGGATCCATGACAAAAGACAGAGGAAACAAAAAATGGGTCCTACCCTACATGTGTCAGGAAAGAGGCTTGGTGGGTCTGATATCTCTGGGCCTGTTGTGAGGTGAATTCAGGGCAGCTGCGATTTCAACACTGCAGGCAGAAGTGGGGTGAACACAGTCCTATCTGACTTGCATGCAATGTACGACTGGCATTCCCTGGCCTGGAAAGTATAGCAAAGGATTCACTCTCACTTGGCAAGGGCTTCACAGGAGACAGTGGTGCTCCACAACACCCTTGCCAGGGAAGACAACATAGGTCCTGATTGCTGGGGGGCAGGGCAAGTCCGAGACATACTAGCTGCAGCACGCACAGACTGGCTGGGGCTGCTTCTGAGCACTCTTTGTTTATGTATTTAATCTCCCAAGCAATCCTACCAGGGTGGTACTTTTGTCACTTCCATCTCAGAACTGAAGATCTGGAGCCAAGCAGCAGCAGCCCTGGGATTGAATCCATCCAGGTGGTGCTTACCATGCCACACTGAGCCGCTTCTTTGGAATGACAAGGTAAGGTCCCTGTCACCTATTGGGAAGGAACTGCTCTTACAAAGAGGGGCAGCTCCTCCCCAGGGCAGGAAGGGGCACAGTTTACCTGCCTAGAAGGGACCCTGAGAGGAGATGGCCTGGCTCTACTTTTCTCCTCTTCTGTTTCCCATTTCAACTACATCCTAGGCTTACACAGCACCTGGCTTGTCATCATGTTATAAAATACAGCCCTCCAATTTGTGCATCATTTCTCCCTGTCACCACAAACTTTCTAACATAGTAGTAATAAAGATGCATTGCTCAGGCACATCATAGCACACCTGAAAGAGAGTTTAGGCCACACTTGAGTGCCCTAGAGCCAAGCACGTGTTCATTTCACCTGTGCAGGAGTAGCCCCTGGTGTGGCAGGGAGTGAGGGAACAGGTGATGTATCCATTTGTGATCGGGACTCTATTTCTCGGCATGATGTAGAGGGCCTATTCACTCTGAGCACACAAGCTGGCTACTCTGAGAAAAGAGGTCCCCAGTGGCTCAGAGCACCCAGCTGAAGGTGACCTCCCCAGCTGTCTCTCCAAGGTAGACACTCGGCCTTGTGAGACAGAGCTTAGGACAGCCAGATGCAGGGCAGTGGTGACAATCCTGGAAAGGCAGAAGTTCTCACACATATCAGTCACCACAACCTTGGTTTTCCTTGCGAAGCCTCAGGTAATGTTCCTCCCATCTCCATTTCCAATGTGTCTGGACCACTAATCTCTAGCAGCAGATGCATCTATAGTTATAGTGATGAGAAATGCTGGCATCTAGTAGATTCTTTAGGACAGTGACTTTGCTTTGTTATTTTTGTTTTGGGGTACTGGGAATTGAACTCAGAACCTCATGCTTGCCAGGCAGGTGCAGTGCCACTGAGCTATATCCATAGCCCCTAGGACAGTGATTTTAGAAGAGAGTGGTACATCATATATTAACTCAATATGGAGTATGGAGCATGTCATTTTCCCCCTGCAAATTTTTCATTCAAGCATGTACTTAAATTTTCCCATGTACTCCAATGAGAATACACTGTTACAATGTGGGACTGATTCTAATGATAAAAGCAATGCATTGACGGCACAGCTGATATTCAGTCCCAACCAATTCCTCAGAAGGCAACAATGCTATCAGAATAATAATTACAGATCACGTTTTTATAATTCACATGCAAGTTGCAATATTCCACTAGATCATCCAGTTATAGAATGGTGGATTAGGTTGCAGCAATTAAGTCAGTTGTGAGAAAATTTTTAAAAGGGAGAAAACATGAAATATAGTGAGAAGTATTAGTATAAACTTCAGAACAGTTTGAAGGCTCCAGCCTCTGATACGTTGTACTACAGTTTTCAGAGAAATCCACTTGGGTAGTGTAAGCAGTATCCCCTGCACTGATCGCAAGCTAATGCAGATGTAGGCCTGCATCAAAGTGGAAATGAGTCTTAACTAATATGCGATTAAATATCTCTATTAACAGAAAGGAAAATGAATTGTCAATTTAAAGATGTACTCTTTCATTTGATGCTTCCAAAACAAAGTTAAACCTAGCATTAATCGCCAACAGGAAGCATGCATATTTCCTGGGTCAATTTTTTCAAATTAGCCTAATGCAAAACAGGAGAGGAGACTGGTGTATTCTCTGGGTGATTCAAGGCATAAATATTTTCCTCATAGCAGGGCTGCTGCACATAGACTAAGACATGAACAGGCATGAGATTCAAGTTACCAGAACACACAAAGCACCTAAAGGGTAGAAAACACGTCCAGGGGCAGATGTCTAGCAGCCACAAAAACTGGACATTTTTATAGATGGCAGGGTGGAAGAGACAATAGGGAAGACTACCTTTAAGAAGTGGGCATGGGGCTAGGGAGATAGCTCAGTGGTCTTTGGGCATGGCTGGCAAGTGCAAGGACCTGGGTTCAATCCCTTGTACTGTATGCCACGCCAGCCCTGGAACCCTGGGTGCACTGTGCTGGCCTCCAGAACTGGACGTGGCGGTGCATCCCTATAAACCCAGCAACAGCAAGGCTGAAATAGGAGGATTACTGTGAGTCCAAGCTGTGTAATGAGACCCTGTATCAAATAAATAAATAAATAAAAAGAAGTGGATATGATATCTTCTATACAAAATAGGAGAAAGAAAAAAAAAGCTACTGGGTTAATAGGGAAAATACTACACACACGAAAATGACCCACAAGGCAAACAGAGAGTATAACACATCACAGGTACTGTTCACTACTCAGAAAGCTTGAGACATGAGCTATTACCCTGAGACAAAGCACAAGGGTCAGGAAAAAAAGGAGGGAGAACCTTTGGGAACACACTGCCCAACTTCAGGTCTGACTTGGACCTCAGAGGGGCAGGAGCTAACTCACTTTTGTTATGTTATTTTCGTTCATCATTGAAAGGTCTGGAATAAGCCACACAGGGCCAAGACCCTTCTCACTCCTTTCTCTGGCATTTGTGTGCCAAAATGTGGTCTCACATCAAACAGCTCTCTATACTCTTGGGCATGTTTGGTAGGTGCTAATCTTATTATTTTGTATTTTTAGGGAAGTGTTTGGGATCTACAGGGTGTTCAGGGTCTTACTACTAGATCAAACTCACAGTGATCCCCTGTTTACAGCCTCCCAAGAGCTGGGATTACAGGTGCACACCACCACGCTCAGTCTGGTAGATGCTAATCTAAAGGACGGGCTGTGTGGCATTTAGCTAACCTGTGTGTCTGTGTAATATACAATACTTTTACAAAGAGTAAACACCAAAAAACTAGAATAAAATCAACCCATTTTTTGTAACAAAATTTGTTTTTTCTTGATGATCCAGAGATGCGCCTGCTTTTTAAAGCACCCAAGACTATGGGCGAAACCTAAGTTGGCAGAGCACAGGGTAGCAGCGAGGGCTGACTGAATGCCAGGCCTCTGCATGCAGGGCTTGCTTCTTTTCAGCTCTCCACTGCTGACTAAAGAAACCCATCATGTCTGGACAACTTCACTGTCTCAGGTACTACTGTGAAAAAATAAGTTGACATAATTTTCACAAAAAAATTTCCATTTAAGAAATTGGGAGAGCAATTCTACAGACTCACATGGAGTTCGAGGTGGCTTTGGAGAAAAGATTGCTAGAGAGGGTGCTTTTCTTTTCTTTTAAATTAATTTGATACAGGGTTCTGCTATGCAGCTCAGACTTGAAGTCAGTCTACCCAGTGCTGGGATTACAAATATGGTGCCTGGTTTTGGTGGCCAGCACAGCGTGCCCAGGATTCCAGGGCCAGCGTGCCTTTGGTACTGGAAATTGAATCTGGGTCCTTCCATTTGCCAGGCAGATGCTTAGACCACTGAGCTATCTCCCCAGGCCCACAGGTGCTTTTCTTAACCTGAATTCCACAGTTCAAATGGATCAGCACAGCCATGCATTCAATCAGGGAGGTTAGGAGCAAACATTACACTCTGGAGTTGTAGGCTGCAGCTACTAAATGCGCAGTGGGTAAAATCATGAATTTTATTTCTTTAAACATGTACAGGTATATGATCTTCTAATCCATCTTATAATTATGGTCCTTTAAGTCAGCAATTCCAGTTCTATTTATAGTTGTTCTCAAAATAGGCCATTTTGTTTCAACCTGAAGAGTTCTATATGTAACTAGAGATCTGAATCCACTTCAAAACTAAAGGGAGCCCCAAACAGCAACCAAATCATCTATACTGGAACCTTAGTGTTGGAAACAATCTCAGAGAAGTTCAATTAGGTTCTTTCCCTCATACCTTTCTGGTAGGGCCACCCATCCTTTGGTTTCATGCCTCTATGGATAGAGTATTACAGACTAGCTCGATGTACTGAGAAGTACACAGCAGGGCTTTAGCAGTTTCTTGTCTCCAACACCCACCTGCAGTGGATCACCTGTAACATGATCTCCACGGGGAGACAAAAACTCTAGCAGAGACACCTAACATGATTGCTGAGCAGAGACACCTCAATATAACTGCTGAGTCATTCCTCAACTTGGGTGGACCTAAAATTAATTGTGGGGCTGTTTCATGTTTAGATAGGACAAACCACCCAAATCTTCTTCTGGAGCAAAAAGTAAACAAGTAAAAGGAAAAGTGCATGAAGGGAGCCAGCACAGACTCCCTTCGCACCTGCCCCTCTGCACACCTGGGAGTTCCTGGGAACACACTGGACCACACACCTGGAGGCCCAGGTGGAGATGAAGAAGCATCTCCACTCAGTGAAGATGACAGACATGGGGAAGCTGCCCTGATGTTAACCACTCACTTTCCAATGGAGGCCTCTGAAGATGTGACAGCTGCTGACCTAAATTCTGAGCAGTGACACTCTATGGCTCTATGGTTGGTTTGATGTGCTAGGAAATGCTATATCACTTGGAGGTGAAGGCAACAGTCTCAAAGGGTAGAGTCCTTATCCACAAAAACACTCAAAAACCAAATTACAGTGCCCAGGAGCACCGTAATGACAGGTTCCCAGGCCTTACTTTAGGTCTGCCATTTTGAAGTCTGTGGCTTTCTGTCACATCAGCTGAGCCACAATCTTTTCAATAGTGATGGCTAACTGGTGTCTCAAGAGCTGGACTCACCAGTAATCACACAAAGCGGACTTATGGCCTAGGTCCCATTCCTGTTCCCTTCCACTATGAAGTCTGGGAAACTGTCCAGGGAGTAAAGACATGGCGCAGGCCTCATGACTCATATCATTACTCTGGCATGTTATTAATAATAAGGTTTTTATTTTAACATTCTATCACTAGGGATAGTGCTTCACAAAGATTCTGAGTTGATTCAGGATCTATGAGCTGGATATTTCCAGAGCTAATGAGGTCTGCAATCACAGAAAGTATGGGGAAGAGCTGGACCCTGTCAAACAGTTGCAAGATTCACCCAACTGCTACATGGATATCAGCATGTGAAGGAAAGGAAGCTCCCTGGCTCCAGAACACCCCGATGGCCTCTGGCCTCCTGTGTGGGCAGGCTGTTCACACACCCTCCACTGGGATGTGAGGGAAGCCCAGGTGAAAGGCAAAGCTGTAAGGGGCCTGATGTGTGGATCTCCAAGACCTTGGAGGAGGGCCTGACAGGCTTATCTGGAAACACAAGGATGAGGCAGGCTTTCGTTTGTACAGTCCAATGAGTTTAAAGAGGACTGAGGATTGTGTAAAGGGTTAGGCAGGCACAGGAGGGCTCAGGACTGAGGGAGCTGGAGGAGAAGGGCACAGGATCAAGTACTGAGAGGCAGAGCACAGCAGATGCACGGAGGGGAGTCAGAAAGCAGGTATCGGGGAAAAGCACAGGGAAGGCAGGCAGCACACAACCCCTGCATGGAGATCCAGGTCCTGCTGCCAACCAGCTTGAGTACCTCCCTCCTGTGCTTTTGCCTTCCCACTGGTAAGGATGATCTAAAACATCCCTCCCAGTACTGTTATTCTGTTAAACCAAGGCTACTAAGGCTTTTCTGTGAAGCACCAGAAGGGACAAATTCCAGTCTTTATGGACCATATATTTTCTTCTGTGGCAGCAAATCCACTCTCACTGTGGTACAACAGCTGCCACAGGTGATATATGAGCAAATTAATGTGGCTTTGCTGGTAAAACTGTTTTGAAGACACAGAAATTGGAATTTCATCTAATTTTCAGGTCTCACAAGATTACTCTTCTTTCATTTTTTTCAACCACTTAAAAGTATTACAGTTACTACCAGGACTCGTGGCCTGCACAAAAGCATACAGTTGAGTGTGAGTTGTAGTTTGCCAGCCCCTGCACTCTTTGATAGGGATACTGGGGTAGAGCCTGTCTTACTAATTCAGGACCCCTGCTGTGATGATGGTAACCTTAACTGTCCCACTGGGAGCCTGCACAGGAGATGAGTAAAATGCACATGGGAATGTGACGCTGGGGTACACAGATGGTACCTCACCCCTTCCTCTCTGCTGTCTCCTGCTCCACCTCCTGGCCACCATGAGGACAGCAGCCTTCCTTTGCCAAGTCCCTCTGCCACGACGCTCCTCTCTTGGACCCAGTGACCATGGACTGACCCTCCTGAAAGCCAGATCAAACCTCTCTTCCTTTCAGTTGTGATTCTGGGGCCCAGCAATGAAAAAGCTGACTAATACAATGGAAGACTCTGAGCTTGCTTACCCATCAGCCGATAGCATTCATCATCTTGACCAGTGCTTCCCAAATTTAATGGGCACATGGGTACTGCATTTTGTTAAAATGCAGATCAACTCAGTAAAAGATTAGTATGGGGATTCAGAGGTTTATTTGTTGTTTGGCTTTTGGAAACAGAGTTTCACAGGCTGGTCTTGAACTGCTGGGTTCAACTGATCCTCCTGCCTCAGCCTTCTGAATAGGTGAGACTGTAGGTGTGCAACCACTTCTGGAGTGTGTTCTGTATATTTAATATGCTTGCAGAGGACACGGACTTAGAACATGGGCTGGCTGCCACTTCAGGACACCCAGGATTTGAGTCCTTGGGACTGACTTTCTAGGGAATTTCAACTCTAGTTCTATGTAGGAAAAACAGAAAACAACATTATGTGTGGTATTACTCTTGCTGTAGGGTTTAGCTGCAGTCTTTTCACTTTCTGTCTAGGTCCCTGGTGTGTGAAAGCCTCAAGCATTCACAAGTGGTGCCCTTAGGAGGTGACTGCATCATGGCGATGCTGCAGGGGGTCTGCTGCTAGGAGGCAGCCCCTGGGAGTGGAGCCTAGAGGGCCCAGCCCCCCAGACCTCCCCAGCTCTCTGCCTCCTGGCCTCCAGGACAGGAGCAGCTTTCCTGGGCAGACCTTTCCTTGCTCCCCTGCTGCCTTGGAGCCAGCTGACTGTGGACTGAAGCTAGGAGCCAAAGTGAGCCTCCCCTTGTGTGAGCCATGCGTGCTGGGCACTGTGTCCCAGGGACGAGAAGGTGACTGAGACAGCACCCAAGGAAGGGCCATAAAGACCTGTGCCAACACCTTGTCTCTGCTTGTAACTGCCTTGATGGCCGCGCCGCTGATCTTCCTCCTTCTATTCCTATAACCAAAGGAAGCATATCTGCCCAGAGGCCCCAGGGGTCCCCTGGTACACGGGAAGGCTGTTCCAATGGTGAACAGTGGGCTTGTGCTTTCCTCACTGGTAACAGCCCCCTTCCATGAGCATGACATTTTCTACCACTTCAGGGATATATTAGGATGGAATGCACACAAGGTGTTTTGAAGGGAGTTCCCAATAAAATTATTTCTCCAGGATAAATGAGACTGAGAAAATCCATCAGTGCCAGCACTATAACACTAATGCATCCAGCTGTAAGCTCATCAGCAGCTCTGCTTCTGCCTTCAGAGGCCTTCCCTGGGTTTGCTCACTTGAGTGGCAGAGTTAACCTCTGTTGACAATGATCTAATAAATGCGTGCAAATGATTTCCATTACAAAACCCTGCCCTATTTCAGTTTAAGACTTTGCTTATGAGACCAAGCTAAAGGGCAAACATTAAAGTATCTCCAACTGATGTGAATTTTATAGGTTTTTTTTTTTCCCCTTAACATCATGCAGTTCAGGAAATAATTAAGTAAGCTACATAGGGACAAAAAAAATCTGAATCCACACTGGGCACATAGATTTGTTTTGTGTCTCACAGACCATCTAGAAGTACTCAGGTTTCCATAGTAACTGTGTCCAGGCCAATCAAATCAACAAATAGCCACAATTTATCTGAGGGTCTCCAATAAACTTTTTTATCCCCATCTGGAAAAGAACATTGCAAATTAGATAAAATCTTCAAAGACAATGGAGGCTTTCAGAAAAATCCAATTTCAACAATAGTAATGAAAGAAGCAAAGTGCCTGCCCACTCTTTGCACAGATAACCTAGCAACTGAGTTTTGTCTCTGTTCATTTCAGTTCCTTAACTGTAGCAGTAATTGGGTAGCACTACTTTGCAATCAGTAAAGGCATGGCCCCACAGTGTTCCTTCTGGATGAGGTCAGGCACACATGTGACAGTAAAGACTTCTGTGGCATCTTCCACACTACTTACAGGTTCCAGATTTACACTGCAATCCCCACAAAGCTGCCCCTTTTCAAGTACCACTTTGGCTTCTTTTAATTTAGACTTGGTATATTTCAGAACAGTCATAAATAAAGACAAAAATTCATATCCTATTGTTTTCTTCAGAGGAAGGAATGTTCTAGATTAGCCTTATCCAGCAGAAACAAAATGTGATGCATGTGGATGGTTTTAAATTTTCTAGTAAGCACATTAAACGCATGAACTTAATTCAACATTGTGATTGTTAACTGCAGCATGTCGATGTGACGTGGACTAGGAAATGCCAGGAGACCAGTAAAGCACACTGCTGGGTGCACCCAGGTGGTCATGAAGTGGAGTCCTGGGTGTGGTCCTTGTCTCTGGCCCTGTCTGTTCTAGTGCTGTTTCCTGGCTTTGCTTCCTGGCTGCCATGACCTTGCCAGCTCTGCTCAGCTACACCCTTCAGCCACCCTTCTGCCTTACTCTGCTGACTCTGGACTGAATCCTCTGCAGCTTGAGCCGAATTAAAACTCTTTTAATTTATGGGTGTTAAGTCTGGTGTCCTCATGACGGGACTGTTGACTAGTGCCAATGTTATTATCATGTTTAATACTAATGTAGAATATGAAATGTAAAATATAAACTATAACTTTTATGAGTATGCCTTTGATCTAATTTATTCAGGATAGTATTTCAATATATAGTCAGTATAAAGTGATTGCTGACAAAATACAGTTCTGTCACATTATTGAATCTTTGAAAACCAGTGTTTATTTTATATTTAAAGCATAAATCCAATTAGATGAGATACATTTTAAAAGCTCAGAAATCCTATGTGCCCAGTAACTACCACATTGGACTATAGCCTGAGAGGAATTTTCAAAGTAAGAGAGTGAAACTTTTACTTAGAATTTATGATTACATCATTATTTAGCTGATGACAGACTCAACTCACAAGAAACAGAGAGGCTTGCTTCTTTGGGGCTGACCTAGCCAACGAGTAGAATAATTTCTTGTTTTTATTGGCCATCTGGGGACAGAGGCTGGATGGGAAGAGAGCTGCAACTGATGATATTAATTTGTGGCTGGGAGAAATCAGACTTAATGACCAGGCTGAGGAGGAGGAAGAGGAAGAGGAGGAGGAGGAAGAGGTTGTCTCAAGGCTCTGGGGCAGAGACCAGATGATCATGGCTGGTAGTCTGGCCAAAGTGGCCTCAGACAGCAGAGGGCAAGTAGAGAAGTCAGGTCCCCTGCCAGACCAACACTTCCAGTCAGGCGAGCAATCTAGTGCCAACAGCTGTCAACAGCCTTTGTGTCCCATGCCCCGAAGAGGGGATGGAAGCAGAGCTGGCTGAAAGCTGTCCACTGACGACACAGATGAAGATGGAGAGTTAGGCCCCATGCCCAGGAGCTGGGGGCACCAGGACACCAATCACTGTTCTCGGGAATGAGTCCTTGACAAGAGTTTCTAATGCTCAAAACAGGGCACTGAAAATGCACTTGCCTCTCCATTTCATGACTTTTTCACACATATACAAAGCCTCAGAGTTTATAACTTTTCATAAATACAAGTCAAACACAAGTTCAAGTACTGTTTACTTCACACAGTCAATTACAATAAAAGTGACAAGAGCAGAGCTGTGGCTGCCATTTGCTGAACACCCACTCCCTGCCAGGTATCTGTCTAAGCAGCTCACCAAATGAACAGCTTTGATTCTCAGAGCAGTCCTGCGCAGTAGGTGTTACCGTTAGCCCCATTTTTATAAACAAGGATCCTCAAGGCCAGGGATTAAGAAACCTAGCCAAGGTCACCAGCCTGGAGGAGACAGAGCACACACAGAACTCTGGCTAGTTAGTCTAAACTTTATTTTCTTCCTAGAATGCCATGCTGAAACACTGCTTGATTTCTCCAAGGTCGATGAATCTGATACTCAGAAATCTGGCCGTAGAAGTGAGACTTCTACCCTGTGCAGCACCACTTCTCAAATCAAAGCGGCATGCCATGCACAGCGCGGGGACTACTGGTACCTGGCAGCCACCATGCGGGCACTCTTATCCACGTCCTACCAGCGTCAGACCGGCTGCTCCTCAGGGACAGGATGGAGGTGCTACTCCACCAGCACTTGCCACTTTACACTTAGTTCTAACTTTCTCTACTCACGGAACTTTAAGAATATTCCCTATAGAGAGCTCCCACAAGTTTCAAGTACCTTATGATTAAGCGAAGCTCTCTTGTTTTCTATGGTTCTAACGCTCTAAGGAGTTATTTATGCTATACCCCGTGTCACCTCAGGGAGTATGAACTTCCATTAGATTCTGACCGCAGACCTGTTCCATGCTCCAAGTGTGTGGACTGGTCTGCTTGGCTTTTATTTTTTTGTTAATGTTAGGTTTTAATTTATGCTGGGGGGGGGGAATTGGTAAGTAGCAAAAGTTACAGTTAGTAACTGTAAAAGAGAAAAAGGTTAGAGTGTTTTAATGCTTCCTACATTTTTATGAAATAAAATAAATGAGGAAAAGAACAAAAAACCTGGACAATCTAATAGACTGAAATAGTGTCTTTTCATTTAAGGCAAAGCTAGTTGGTAATTTTAGATTACAATCTCCATTAATTGATAAAATATGGAGGAGACAAGCAATGCCACAGATAAACATGAGTTCATTTATGGTCCATTCACAGGTAAACACCATAAAAATGTAAATTACAGTAGTAAGGCAAAATGAAGAAGTTAAGGCTTCACTTTGTTAAATACTGAACTATGAAGTGTGCAGAAAGCAAATGTGCCCCCACCACTTATCCTGAGGTGCTTGTGCCCACAGCCGCCAGCACCCTAGGGCACCACTGCCTTGCTGGCTCCATCTCCCCTCACTTAGAAGCAGGTTTGGCAAGGAGGCCTTGACTAGGGGAAGGTGCTCCCAGGAAGGGGGCTGAACTGTAAAAGAAACACTGTGCCCTGGAGGAAAAGGGGTGGACAGAGGAGGGAATAAAGCTGGGGGAAGGAAGCGGCTGGCTCCGAGAAAGGTCATGACCTTGATCTCACATGCGCTGCTTCACCTTTTCTGTTCCCCCAATACCGCCTAATTAAACCTAGGACAAGTTTAACTCTGGAGGTAGATGTGGCTCCTGCGGGATCAGGAAATGAAGCAACAGATGATAAACAAATGCAAAAATGCCCGTGTTCACCAGCAAGCATGGTGACAAAGCTGCATATGGCATCAGGAAGCTGCAGAGGGGCTTTAAAGGGCAAAGGGGAAGTGGTCGGAAGATGCTATCGCTTTCCTGACTGGAAAGCTGAGTGTAGCATGTAATTCCTCAGTGTAGTTCAAGGTAGAAGCAGTTCTGAGCCTAGATTTTTATAACTCATCAAAAGACCATCACACTCACAGAGGACATCGAACTTCCACATGAACGAGGTAAGTGGCAAATCAACTGTAGCATTACTGTTGCTATTGCAATGACTTCTTGAACGTGTCCTTAGCTACCACCATTGTTACAGCTCTGCCTGTGCATTCTTGCAGTACAGTTTCTATCAATCACCCATCCAATGGGCTCACTTTCAAGTCTTTAATCAGGACCCTGAACCAAACCACTGAACTGACAAGTGTCAGTGCAACTGACTTCTCTTTGTGGGGTTATGTTTTTTGTCCTGACTCCCACTGGTTCTTGGCTTTGCTCAGAGGCTATCTCATACATTCCAGACATACAAAATGCCCAATTTATACACACACTATGCTCTACAAAGTAGTCTGCGTGTAAATCAACATACATTTTCCCCTAAAACCAACCACATAAGTGGTGATGAGGTTTTCACCACATGCATTTATTTCATATTATGACTGGACTACAGACAGAGAAAATGCCTATTATTTGAAGCATGATTTCAACATGAAAATTCACTATTTTTCAGAGGAACTTCAGAAATTTTTCATAAAACTTTTATAAAAAAGGAAATCCTTTAAGCTGGGCATGGAAGCACATGCTGCTAATTCTAGCTATCTGGGAAGCTTAGGCAGGGCAAATGCAAGTTGAAGGCCAGCCTAAGCCATTTAGTAAGACCTATCCCAAAATAAAAAGGGTTGGAATATATTCTGTGGTAGAGTGCCCCTGGGCTCAACCCACAGTGCTGAAAATCAAAACAAAAATAATTTTAAAAAAGTTTGTGCAGTGAAATATGGTAATACATGACTGATAACTAAGATGATAAGGGCAAATATGTCTGTGTGCTTTAGAGACTTTGCTATTGAATACCTTAATCTCTAAAATAATTCTATTATAGGTAAATGTTGCTATCATCCTCATACAGTTAAGAACACCAACCAAGACATAGAAAAGTTACAGTTAATAACTGGCAAGGTAGGAGTTTATGCCAGGGTAGATAGGCCCAACCAGAAGTTGGCAAACTATGACCATTCAATGGCAAATCTGGCCTGCCACTTGCTTTTTGTCAATAAAGTTTTATTGAAGCATTGTGAATTCCGCACTGACAGGGTATCACAGCATACTGCTTGATCTGCAAAGCCCAAAACATTTACTGTCTGACCCTTTTCAGAAAGTAGTTGCAAGCCAGAGCTAACCCACCCTCTGCACTGCCTCCAAGGAAAAGTAGAGCCTACCTGACTCTGGAGATAAGACCATTGGCCAGAGACTCAGAGTTAGGAAATTCAGGAATCATGATGGTCCTCAACATGACAGGAGCAAAAGCTACACCTGTACAAAGTGTTAATTTTCTTTCTCAATAGCTCCTTGCTTCACCCAGAGCCTAAGGGTTCGAAACAAAATCTCCACAGGAAGAAGGGTCTGTGTTCTGTGCACTACTGGAATCTTACTTGCTGAACAAATGAAGAGATATGGAATTTGTGTTTAGAACTCGACGGATGTACTGTGTTTGAAGACAAATGTGAAACAAACTGAAGGCCTACAGACTCTTCCCACAATGCCATGATTGGGTTCTAGTCTGGGACATGCTGCGGGCAGATGACTGGGTCTAGCAGGGCCTATGCTAGATGGCAGGGCTTTCTCAGCCATCCTGGAGCTTTACTTGGGAAGCATCTTTTTTGCCAAGATTCTAGGATCAACAATTTAAATGTAAAACACTTCCATCTAATTATCAGTTGAATGCTAATGCAGTGGGCAGAGCTGAGATGCTCAAGTGCTTTGACTTTCATTTCACCAGACTGAACAACTTTTGATTTCTGGGGAAGGTAGTGAATGCTGCAGGTAACCTTCACAGCAGGCAGAGCTAGATGCAGGGAGAGTAATGCCATAGGCTAGATGCTTGGGGAGGCCATGGGGCACGCCTGCTCCTGAAGAGTAACACTCGAGTTGTACTTCCTGGGTTGTGGTGAAACTTGCTCATCTAAGTGAAGCTGGCCGTGGGGGTGTGGGGAAGGAGGGGACCCACACAAGGGGGGCAGTCAGCATGGTAACAACGCAAAGAGGGTGGCACAGAGGGAAGCCACTATGCCATGTCTGGGAGGGTCAGGGAAGGCACAGGATGGGGCGGAAGGCAGCTGTATTCAGAAAAAGATTGGCTGCCCGCTGCGTGGGGAACCCCGCCTTTGTCTCCTAGTGCATGGCCACTAGGGAGGGATCCAACTTTCACATTTATAGCCATCAGCAAAATCTCATTATAAGATTGAACATCAGCCTAAAATCAGGTTGGAATATTCCTTTTAAACTGTAGCATGACAACTGTCATGGAATTCTGAGCATCCATCTGTTGCTGCCAGCATCCTGGCTTTCTGCCAGTCTCTCAAAGTTGTGTTTTTATGGTGGTTGGAGTCAAAGAGTTGACCCACTTGGAGTACACCTAGGACATGCAAGGTGGAAGATGTAGAGAATGTCGCATGTAGCTCCTGCAAGAGCTCTAGGCGCAGACCCAAAGGGGGTGCACAGCAGGGGTGCAGCCACCTACTGCTCTGCTGATCTCACCCTCCCTGCTGCAGCCCCAGGCTAGGCAGCAACCAGTGATACACACAGCTTCTAAGTGACTCTAATGAGAAATATCTCCCTTCAGGCCTCAGGCTCTCTTGTCAGTAGTTTATATTTTTATTTTTACCCTGAAAGTCTGACCTTTATAAAAAGTTAGACTCAATGCCAAGAAAAACAGGAAGATTATTCACCACACAGCCATGGAAATAAAACACCAAAAGTGGGTTGATATCTCTATCAGCAAAGCTCTCTCTGGCACTCTGCATGTGACGCTGCCAGGACGCCCTGGGCGGGGTCTCCCTCCCATGCTCCCTGTTCCCATGGTTCTGAGCAGGGATGGCCAGGGCCCATCTGAGGGCAGAGAACTCAATAAGGCTCCTGCCAGCAACTCAGGCTTCTGCCTGCCTGCGTTGACCCACTTGGAGCACGTCTAGGACATACAAGGTGGAAGATGTACAGAGAAAGTTGCCTTTAATTTCTGTGAGAGCTCTAGGCGCAGATCCAGGGACAGCTGGAGAACACCAGCTCTGTGACCCGAGTGGGCCCCAAGGCTCCGCCACAAGTGTGATGTGATACTGGGGGAGAGGTCCAAGAGGCCTTGCCCAGGAGTCCAGGTCTGTGTCCTCAGCTGAGGGTTTAGGGTGGTGGCAGATAATGAAGCAGTGAAGAAAATGGGAAAAAGACAGAGGGAGGAGGGAGGGTGGGAGGATGAGTAAAGAGAAAAGATGGATGGCCGTTCCTGGCAAAACCTTGACTTTCAACTTTGTATTTGAATTCTTCTAAATATTACAAGCCTCCTTCAGAAACAAATTCACTCTCTTCTCTTTATGTATGTTGCCTTTTATTTACATTTATTCCTATACTTTTAAAGAGCAGAGACTATAGGCTGGTTCTCACTAGTTACCTGTGTCTAAGGCAATCAAGATTTTTTTTTTTTTTTAGCAAGTCAAGGTATACTTTTATTTATTTTTTGTTTTATTCTTATTTTTTATTTTATTGAAGTACAAATCAAGATGTTTGACCTACATACAATTTAAAATTTGAATAGCTGCCAACTCTGAAAAAGAAAATCAGACTATGTTATATAAAACTCCAGACTTGTGGCCCATCCTGAAGAATAGGGCCTGCATGTAAACAAGACAGTGACCCTTCGGTTCTGCCGATCTGTGGCCTAAGAGGCAGTCATGGCGCCCAGCTGGGTGGCCCGATTCTGAAGCCCCACTTCCGTAAGGACTGGCAGCGGCATGTGGCTACATGGTTCAACCAGCAGCAGATCTGCAGGTGCAGGCAGAAGCGCGCCGTATCGCCCTGTGCCCTGTGTCCAGACCCATCCGGCCCATCGTGCACCGTCCCACGGTGCGATACCACACCAAGGTCCAAGGCAGGGGCTTCAGTCTGGAGGAGCTGAGGGGGCCGATATTCACAAGAAGGTGGCCCAGACCATTGGCATCTCGGTGGACCCAAGGTAGCAGAACAAATCCACCGAGTCCCTGGTGCAGTGGCTGAAAAGAGTACTGCTCCAAGCTCATCCTCTTCCCCGGGAAGCCATCAGCCCCCAAAAAGGGAGACAGCTCTGCTGAAGAACTCAAACTGGCCACCCAGCTGACAGGACCTGTGATGCCCATTAGGAGTGTCTATAAGAAGGAGAAGGCCAGAGTCATCACTGGGGAAGAAAAGAACTTCAAGGCATTCGCCAGCCTGCGCATAGCCCATGCCAATGCCTGGCTCTTTGGCATCCTGGTGAAGAGAGCCAAGGAAGCCACAGAGCAGGATGTTAAGAAGAAAAAATAAAATGCTGTTGGATCTTGTAATGAATGTTCAGAAAAGCAACAACTGCTCCTGGGCCCTGCCTCTAAGCAAAAACAACAACAATAACAACAACAACAACAAACAAGACAGTGACCTGCCAGTACCCAGGGGGAGTAGCTGCCACCTTTGCATGGGGTGCTAGCTCACCTGACACCAACACCCACTTTAACCAAACATCAGTGTGATGAAAGAATTTAAACAATTTCATGTTTGACCCCTTTGAAATCCATCCTATCTGGATCTTATCTAACATCCATCCACTCATCCACCGGTCCACCAACCCACCCGCCCGTCCGTCCTGCCCATCTGTCCGCCTGCCCATCCATCCGCCCATCCATCCATCCATCCATCCATCCATCCATCCATCCATCCATCCATCCATCCATCCATGCATCCATCCATCCATCAGCTTTGGGGATGACAAAGTAAGGGAAACATCACCACCGTCATCATATTTCTTTAACAGCTCGGCCTCTATGCACCCTTGCAGGTATCTATGTGTGTTGCTTTAGGGCTGGGAAATTCCCAAGGAATCCTAATTAGTTTGAAGAAGAGAAAGAGTTACATAGAGGAGCTAACCAGTTCCACACACAGCAGGGGCTACTTCACACATCCCTCTAATGCTCCAAGTGCAAAGTGATCAGAGACATAGAACCAGAGTGGTGGCTTGGAACAGCAAGCGGTTGCTGAGAGAAAAGCAAGTTTAGTACAAGCTGAGAGGGCTGATAAGAAAGGGGAAGGAAGAATGGGGAGAAGGCAGTGGAGACATGAGGAGAAGGGAGCCAGACCCACAAGCACCAAGGTGGAAGCAGAGCCACAAGCTGCCCATGCCTCCAGACCTGCAGCATAACGAAGAGGAATCCCAAGCCTAAAGACATACTTGTTGGACTTTGGTCCCTTAGGACAAAATTGGGAAACTTGCTTTTGGTAGGAAAAAAAAAAAATCAGAGGCTGGCATGATAGCCTAATTACATGCAGATTCCCCTAGAGGAGAAGACCTCAAATCTGCCCTTTTGGAGGAGCCTGTCCCATAAGAAGGGCCTCGGGCCCAAGCCTTGCTGTCCTCCCATGTGTGCAAACCAATTTCTTAAGCAGAAATCAACCATGCTCTATTGCCACGACATTTCTAGTCTTTGTTTTTCAAGTACAATAGACTCAATGCTAACAGCTTGCAAATGGGAGTAATTATATACAGCGTTTACATTTCTCAACTAAGCAAATGAGTGCTAACACTGAAACTGCTTTTTGCTTTCCACTGTGTGACCACAAAAATCTGGGCCTCCCTGGAGCTACGCTCTAGGAAGGGAAGAGAACATTTTCAGTAATTTTTCTGGAGTTCTCACCTCAAATTTCTGCCTGAGCTCCATGTTGCCTTCTTCATCCCCTTCTGGAATGGGCACGTTGTAGTACTCACCTTCCTCCTGGTTAAGCAACTTGTACCTTTCAAAGATACCGGAGAGGGGGATGGGTAAGTGCAGGATCAGTAGCTCTTTCCCGCCCTCTGCTTGAGCTTTGGGGACATGCCCACTATGGAAGACTGCAGCCAGGTGGCCAGATGTCCACCAGGCACTGCGGACTGAAGCCACCTGCTCTCAGCATCTGTGACATGTCTATCCTAGGGCGGCACGGGCAGGCCCCAGAGCTCCCTTACCATCCACTGGCTGGCATCTTCATCAGCTCTGACACACCAAAGGAAAGGGACCCCATGAAGTCATTCCGTGTTGTTCGGTCCCAGTCCCAGATCTCCACGGACAGTCGTCGGTCTTTGTCTGAAGGTTTTAATTTGCTACAAAGACACATGTACACACTCATGAAGTTATCTTGATCAGGGCTTCTTGGGTGACACTACAACATACAGTCTGAGGCTGTGATGGAGGGAGAGTATTTCCAGGTTTCCTCTGGTGCCAGCAGTTTACTGGTCCTGTGCAATGACTATCAAAGTTCCAGATTAGGGCTCAGCAAGCTGGAACCTGTGGGCTGAATCCTGCCACTTTGGGTAAATGCAGTTTCAGCAGAACTTAGCCATGGCCATTGGTTCATATACTGCCTGTGGTTGCTTTGGCAGTAGGGTGTCAACAGTGATACAAGGCAGCTGCAACTAAGGTACCTACACCTGGCCCTTGTCAGAGCCAAGCTCTCTGGCTTCTCTGCCATAGACAGCTCCTTTCTAGTTACCCACAGAAAGACTGCTTCCTGAGTTTCAGCCCACTTAGAGGAACACGTGTTTGTGCTCTGCAGTGATCTGTGCTTCCCTGTCCTAACTTATCAATTATTCCCTCCATCCTTCTCCTCCCACCATCACTATTTCTGAGATTCTGGTAATCCTTCCAGGCCCACTTCAAATGTCACCCCTTCCAGGAAGTCCTCCCTGCTTGAAGGTAAGTATGTCATTCCCTTGCAGTGGTAATATTATACTTCCTACCTTATTCACTTATTGTTTATTGTAGAAATCATCAAGTTTCTGACCATAGCCTCCCATTGTCCTCCAAAGAACTTACGCTCCTCAAGAGGTGGGACACACCTTCTATGATGTACATTATCCATTGTACCTTACATAGATTTTTTTTTTAAAAAAGAAGAACAAGTAATGATAATTTGGGGCTTGCATCTGCAACTCCTGGTAAACCAAGTAACTGTCCACTGACCAGAGGGGGCCTACCTAACAGGAGTCTGAGCAGATATCAGGAATGAAGACACATTTTGTTAGAGGCCTTCTTATCTCTAATAGTGAGGCTGGCCATGCTTGGCGTGCAGAGTGCAGCTAATTCAGAGAGAAGAAGGCACTTACAACGTGAAGGACTCATTCCACTGGGGGTTCAGGGTGGAGCGGATGGTTTTGGTTTTCTGTTTGCTTTCATTCTTGGGATCAGGAATAAGTTTCAGCTTCACATAAGGATCGGAAAGTCCATTTGGATCCATAGGGATTAGATTTTTTGCATCTCGTACTGTGAAGAGAAAAGGAAGAAACTGTTACAAAAAGAAGACTGCCGTGAAGTGCCCAGTGTCTTGGGTCAGTACCATGCTGGATCGAAGAGACGCTAAGATGATGCTGAAAGGGTCACGAGGTGAAATCTGAAAACCTCTGATAATCATCGTGAGAAAGCTGCTTGCCACCTTTGCTGGTAATGACAGTGGGCACCAGGTGGCCCTTGAGGCTCGGTACCCGGCAACCTGGGTTGGCAGCATGGTGACACTCTATCGGCAATGCAGAAAACCGTGTCCCCCCTAAAACTGCAGGAGCAGAGGCCGAGCTTAACAAGATTCCTGGTGACTGTCACAGGCTCCTCACCTGGCGAGCAGTCTAGACTAGCCTGTGGCACTGCTGTGTCCTCAAACTTCTAGTAGGTGTTGTCTCTTTCAAAACCCTGGAGCTCCCAAGCCTGGATACAACTGGAAGCCATTTGGGAAAGGGGTTAAAATTGCAATGCTCAGAATTAAATTACAATATCAAGAAGATATGGGCCTGCTCTTTAAAAGCTTGATGGAGCCGTTACGGTAGGAAGCTATAATCCAGAGTTGTTACCCAGGTGCAGGTCCGGGGACCACGGCATCAACATCTGCTGAGAGGCCACTGATGGGCAGCCTCAGGCCCCGCTTCCGGAGTTCTGTCCCAGCTTCCTCACTTACCAAGGCTCCCAGAGGATTATGGGCACATTCTAGCCTGAGAAGCATCACACAGGAATAGAAACCCCTACTAATGGGAAGGAAAGGCCTTCCACCTGCAGAGAGAGGACTGCCAGAGACAAAGCCAGCAGAGTTTTATGTCCATGGGGTGGCTGTCTAAAGCCGCAGCACATTTATCATGATGAGAAGGGACAAAGGTCTGGGCCTCCTACCCACGGGGTTTTTCTTGCTATCGTCCAATGGCATCTTTCCTAACCAGAGAAAGTTCCCATCCCCAGGGCTCCTAATCAGGCAGACACCAGATACACATGTGACTGTCGTTTTCACAGTGTGGTCTGTGGGTCAGCAGCACTGGCACCATCTACAGAGTCCAGGCCTCGGGTGGGATACAGAAACCTCTTCATCACTTCTCCAGGTGATTCCATGTAGGGACTTATATACCAGAGGGAGAAATGGTGGTAGTAATGAAGAAAATAAAGGGAAAAAAAAGACAAGAGCTGGTTCGGGGTAATCTGTTTGCCTGATTAACAAAGGATCTGAACAACAACAATAGGGGTATTTATTTATGCCTTTGCCAAGTTAGTATCAGGAGAAACAAGGTTGCCTAGCAACTAATGGTTGAAATTGTCCAGACAGGATGTTTTTCTCAAGACTGTAGAAGCTTGACTGCTTGAGGCACTGAGGCCTTGTCCTGCCCTCCCACATATGATCAATCTACCACTTCAGCAGCTCCCAACAATTCTGATATATGCAAAAGCTGCAGAACCACAGATATAGCTGGGCAGCACAGCTTAACAGTAGAGTGCAGTTGGGAGGAATTATAGATGTGATTTAGAAGGTGGGCAACCACCAGGGGAGGAACAAAGAATGCTAAAAATGTTGGATTGCTGCACACTATAAGAAAGGAGCCGCGGCCCTGAGAGCTCTTCCCGCACTCGTAGGCAGCCCCACTGTACACAGAGCCCTGTACTCTGCAGGTCAGCAGCCTTAGGTTTTCTTGGTTAGCACCCTTAACACTGGAAGGTGGCAGCAGCGACCTATGCAATGGTCTGAGAGGGAGATAGGGCCAGCTTAAGTCTGTCTGCCAGAGAAGCTGAAATTCATGTTCCACCCTCATGTTTCTGCCTAGGAAACAGCAGTCAACCTTGTGCCTTAGTTTTTTTGTTACTGGGACAAAGTACCAGATACAACATAAAGGAAGAGAGGTTTATTTTGCTTCATGGCTTTTTGAGAATTCAGTTCATGCCTGGCTGACTCCCAGGTGGGAAGGGTGTGGTGGAGGAAAGCCAGTCATGTTACAGTGGCCAAGAAGGAGAGAGCGAAGGGAAGATCTGGGGAGGCTGATACACCTTCCAGGTCCTGCCTTCAGTGAACCAGGCACCACATCCTATGGTATGTCCAGTTATGGATTCATTCACTGGTGAGCATAGAGCCCTCTCAAGCAAAAAGCCTCCCAAAGCCCACTCTGAACATGTGAGCATTTGCAGGGACACTGAGATCCAAAATTAACACCCTGTGTAGCTCAGGCACAGACAGAGCATAAACACACAAGCATGGACTCTGCTGCTCAGAGATCTGCTTTCAAATCCTGCCCCCTTCACTGTGTAGCCCCAAGCACTGGAGATGACATTTTTGAGCCTGGTTCTTCAACTAGAAAAATGGACATGACCCTAATTCTGGCAGTATAAGCTTCCTGGAGAACTGAATGAAATGATGTACATACAGGACTTGGGGGTAGAAAAAGTGGTGCAGGTTCAGTAATATGACCACCCATTCTAGGCACTATGTCTCAGACTTAGCCTCATAACTCAACATTTTGAAATCTTCAATGACACTAGAAGACCAGAGAGCTAGGCGACTTGAAAATTCACCTGAGATTTTATTGTTTAATGCAATTCAGAAAATATAACCTCCTAAAAATCAACCCCAAGTATCACAAAAGATGAAAAATTCGAGTGTAAGAAAGAACGTCTTCCACAAGTAATGGAAACAGGCCAAAGGTCTGCCTCTGATTTAGACACCAGAATGAGAATCTGGTACACTTTACAAGGCAGAACATGCCCTGGGATATCTGACAGTGGAGGCTGCAGAAGACCACATTCCAGATAGGCCAATAAGGAACCTTATCAAGGCCACCAAGAGTTTCAGTGATGCCCCTTGCCATTTGCAGAATTATTTTGAGTCCTGGCTTTTATATCTCCAGTTTATAGGCTTGACAGCTGGCACACATGAAATCATTTAAGGCTGATCTTTTCTAAATGGTGATAAGCTACAATCTTGATGGGATTTAAAGCTGTGGGCTTCCTGCTAAGATATTATCATTTAAGTTGAAAATAAAATGTTATCAATCCCAAATGACATTGAAGCAAACAGTGGATCCAAATTTCAATCTCTCAGTGTGGCAGAGAACAGTCTTTTGATGTGTGACTCACTGCAGGCCAGCACACTTGAATCAGGACTATAAACAACCAACTTGGGGTCCCATCTGCTGAGAATGTGGCCTTTGGTGCAGGGCTGCCCAAATGGGAATTCTGGCTCTGCTACCTCACAGTTGTAGGCAAGATATTTAATCTTCTCTGTGCCTCAGTTTCTTCATCTGAACTGTCCATCCTAATATACTAGGATGATACAGCACCCTGATGAATGATTGAGCAATAGGATGACGGATAGGTCAGGATGACAAAGTTCACACGTGTAAAGGGTTGACAGCAGCAACAGGCTAAGAACCCAGGAGCAATTCTTGTCAGATCAAGTTGCCAGCAGAAAAAAAAGTCCAAAAAGCTTAGACATTCAGCAACTAGACTGCTGGCTAATGACCTGGCAAACAAATGCTATTGAAAATGGTGTGATAGGAAGAGAAAAGAAGAGCAAAATGAAAGTGAGAGGAATGCACAAGAAGGTCTAGAAGAAGGAAAGGCAAGATAAGCAATCAGGATGTGGGAGAAAAATACTGCCCTGGAACAGGCAGGAAGCTGATCTTAACCTCAGCCACAAATGGAAATGACTGGAATGTTCAAGTCAAATACTGATGCCTGACTCCATCCCCAGGGATGTCAGAGTCATTCGGTGTGGACTGAGGCCCAGGCTTTAGGACTTTTCCAGTTCCTTGGAAGTGTCTGATGTGGGGCTGGGTACCACTCATTGATTCAGCACTGCCTTCCTGGTGTCACTCGCAGAGTGGGATTATTATTCCCATTTTCCTTTTAATTCTCTCACTTTTTGATATAAAAAAATAAAAAAGTACAGTTATCACTGCAATAATAGAAAAGCCAAGGTTATTTGCCATAAAAGGGAAGTACTCATAAAAGTAAATATGGTGAAAAATCCACGTTAGGCCTTTCTAGCTGGTTCCAGAGAAGTCCGATCTCTGTTCTCTACAAGAGGAAAATTAGCAAACGTTCCACTGCTCATGATATTCTAGCCCCAGAGTTTTCCTTTGCATTACAACCAAGACTGTGAGGAAAACTAAACAATGACTTTCTCACATGCAATTTAATGTTTTTATGTGTCAGTATCTTCAGAAGCCACCTCAGTGCTACCCAAAGTCATGCCCCTTGGTGATGCCATCCCATGTGTAGGAAGCACAGGCTCAGGAACACCAGTCCTGAGGTCATGAAGGATGGGGCAACTCCCTAGCCCAGGAGCGGCAGAGGCCAGGACAACCAGCCCAGGAGATGTCCCACCGCACACTGCTTATCTCTCACCCTCTGTGAGAACAAACTGTTTTGAACCACAGAATCGAGACAGGAATACAATCATGCTGCTTGGATAAATGATTGAGGAGATTTCTTTTTTAAAAGCTCTATCATGCCAACTCAAGTTCTCAAAGGTGGAAGGCTCTGGGTGGAACAGTAGAGAAAGAGCATATTTCCCTAGCACATAAACTTGGCAGCAGAACAGACCATCTCAAACAGGACTAACAGGATCTGCAGTGGGCTGACAGCCACATGGAGGGCATGGTGAGAACGCGTTCCTGTGCAGTTCTTTGGCAGTTCTGCAGTCTCTATGAGAAGCGGACATCTGTTGAAGAAATACAACTGTGCTATGGTATTGGCCATTTCAGAATGGAAGGTCTGTTCTTCAGTTTCAGGACCTTAATAGAAATACAGAATACTAATAATATTCTCATATTCTGGCTTGCGATGACTGTTCTGAAATTATCAGCTGTCAAGCCCCAAATTAAAAGATACCAGTCTGAGTTGGAAGCTTATATAATTTCTGGAAAATGTGAAATATACTTTCTGGATAAAACCCATCCAGAGAATACTACAAAGAGGAGGAACATCTACCTAGACCGACCTGACCTCGGGCGAGGTGGACACAGGACAAGTGTGTTATGAACAAATTTTGAGAAGAGAGGTGGGCATGCAGGCACATGGTCTGGCTCTCCAATTCAGAGGGCTGAGCAGCCTGGATTAGACACAGGCTCCCTGGGTGGGGGATAAAAGTAATGATATAGGCCATGGGGGCAGTGACCCCTCCTGTCTGACAGAGGAAAAGGGGTGATGCCCAAAGAGGAGGGCAGGAGGGACTGCAAGAAACGAGCTGTGCCCTGACCCAAGTGAGGGCTTACCGCACATCTGCAGATGTTCAGGGGACAGGTGGGCTCACATCACTTGACTTGGCACTGCAGATGGTGGCTGACATTTGGGGGCAGCAGGACACAGTGGTGAAGAGTGTGGGCAGCTTCAGCCAAATCCCTGCTCTACCACTGATTAGGTGTACAGCTTCAGACAAGATACCTAATTTCTCAGTCAGTTTATCTATAAGGCAGAGATATTCACAGTGCCTGACACCCACGGTTATGGTGGAAACTAAATTGATTAGTATATGTAAAGCATTAGAGAACCTGGAACAAAGGAAGTGCTATGCAAGCATTTGCTATTAGGACAGCAGTATTAACTCACTCACTGTTTGCTATCTACATCACTGTCCTTATTATCTCCTACACTTCCTCAAAGGTAAAGAAATGAAGTACATTAAAGGGACAGCTCACATAGTGCTGGAATTTCCAGATCCCAGGGTTAAGCTACAGTTCAATGGCTCCTCGATGTTCCAAAATAGAAGGTAATTTTTGACCTATCCAGAGAATTCTCCAGATGCTTTCTTTTTTTTTTTTTTTGTCTTTTTGAGGCAGGGTCTCACTGTGCAGCTCAGGCTGGCCTTAAGCTCACTTTGTAGCTCAGGCTGGTCTCGAACTCACAACAATCCTCCTGCCTCAGCCTCCTGCTGGGATTACAAGCCTGCACCACCACGCCCGGCTCCCGATGCTTTCTTAATCCAGACAAGTACAATGTGTAATGATAAGCACCCATACGCTCACTACCTAGCACAGAAGCCAGCTAAGGCTAACACACACATACTCTGAGGTGCATTTCCCATCCCACCTCCCTGCTTCTCCTGTGGATTTTCAACCTCACTCCCAGGTTGCCATGGGGGGCACTGGCTGGGTACAGGCCAATTTAATAGCACAGGGAGGCTTGGAAGCCTCCATCCTTGGATGTTTAGGGAACAAGCTCTGCCCAGGACACAGCTGCACCTCTGCTACCTGCAGACAGATTGGTCAGCCCTGACTCACAGTAACCCCGCTTGTTTAGGGGTCACTGCTCCCCAGTGACACTGCCTGGTGATGCACAAATGTGCAGCGTCTCCAAATTAAATGACAACATGGCCCATCAAGAAATGCATTTTGCTTTACAAAATCATTTTCTGTTTTACTGCCTGTCCTGTCCCCCGCCCCTGCTCCTAGAGCACTTTGTTCACAGCTTTTGTTCAAAAGCCAACAAAGAGTACAAAGGTTCAAAACAGGGACTCAGTGCAAAGGTCAGGACTGTGTGGGCTCTGGGCAGCCTCCTACCTGCAGCCCAGCCGCATGGCAAGCAAGAGTAAGCAAGTTCCATTGTAAACTGAGAACCACAGTAACTGTGTTCTCTGATACCACAGAACAACAACAAAAGCAACAAAGCTCTTGTTTGTTTAAAGTTATCAACAACCAAAAAAATATGAAGGCAGGACTTCATGGGAGGGCCTGGACAGAGCACTGCAGAAAATGAGGAAAACTGTCCCTGGATGGAAGAACCTGGAATCATTTAACATCAGGTGACAGAGTGACAGTGGTATCCCCAACCCGTAAGAAAGATCTTTGGCTACTAAAAGGTGACTTCCAGCCCAGGAGAATTAGTTATTTGGGGGATTACTAGATACAGTGTTCTTTCAAAGAACTTTAGAGCCACAAATTATGAAAATCTAAGGACAGAGAAACTTGGAGGACTCTTATTTCTCAGTGGTGTGCTTTCAAAGCTGAGGCAGAGGGATGTGTATGTGTATGCTGGGGGGTGCAGGAGAGAGGGAGGAGAGGAACATCACTTTTTTCCCACTGAAAGTGACCGACTGGGCCATGTGTCACTGAGGCTGCAGCCAGGTGTGTTCCCCACAGGAAGACAATGAACAAGGTGGTGATGGCAGTAGCATTTCTGGAGACTGCGTAGGGATGGGCACTACTCAAAGCCCTCCACAACAGTGCGGTAGGCACCACTGCCAAGCCCATCTGCAGTGGGAGCTGTGATGAGTTAACTTGCTCTTGAGACAGCACAAATGAGTACTTGGCTGGGGTGGGCCTCAGTATATCCAGGCTCATTTGCTACTTCATAAGAACGACACAGACAAAGTGCCAGAGAAGAGACGGGGCAGTTGGCCTCAGCTAGGTAAGGGAGAACTTCGTCCCAGAGAAAACACAGGGATAGGAAGGAGAACATGTAGTCTTCCAGGGGAGGAAGAAGTGCCCAGCACTGCAGGCTTAGCAGGGCCATGGCTGAGCCCCACCAGCCCCTGGAGGGGTAGGCGGGAAGTGTCAGCACCCAGCTTCAGGCTGTGAGTGTAGGAGCATCACAAAGCCTCTAGAACACTGTGGTGCTGGGTCATGAAGTGGTCTCTGTGGCTAGGTTGGCCCTGCTAACATCTGCCTAAGAACTTGTCTGGGCGATGAGGGCCCCAAGTGCACCAGAGAAGCTGGAGGGCAGGCTCTGCCTCTGCTCACTCCAGCTGGGGCTCTGTGTGCTCTGGTCATGCTTCTCTCCTGTGCACCTCTGCCTGCAGCAGAGAACACTGGCGCAGGGGAGGCAGGGGGAGCAGAAGACTGGTGGTTGGCAAGGTGCCCTGTGCAAATCTGCAGTCCTGGGAGATTTTTGAGACTATAACTCAGAGAAACAAAATTCCACAAAACAGCATGAATGCGGCCAGGACAGTGTTCATCTCCTCACTCACAGAACACCGATGATGTACATTCTCTGAGAGGCCTGCAGGGCGGCAGAAGCTGCCTTTGTGGGGTGAGAATCTAACTACTGGACATTTTCCTCTGAGCATCATGTGTTGGCCAATTGATTCCTGCAATGAGTAAATATGATGAAATTGTACTGTTTATATTTCCTGTATTACCTTATAAAAGTTAATAAAAACTTGCTCATCTTGTATTTAAATAATTATACTGGTAACAAGCATTCTTTAGTCCTCTGCAGAACAGAAAAATGAAGAGAAAGATTGGGGCTCATACAACGTTTAGTCCTTGATAAATTAATGTCTAACAGATAAATTAATCAATTGGTGGCCAAGCATCTCAGCCCTTAAGTGGGGTGATCTGGAGAACAACTACGCCTCCATGGCCATCCCGGGATGCGGCTCCCACTTGGGCCAGCCTTTGGCCTCCAGGAAGGCATCAGTAATACTATTATATTATGCCAGCTGGCTTGGGTTCCTGTGGCTTTTGGAACAAATGGCCACAATGTTCAGGACGCAAAGCACATGGATACACCTCTCGCAGCTGTGGGAACCAGAGGCTCAATGGCAGCACCAGCACAGCGACACTGAGGAGCTGCTGGGAGCACGCCCCTTCTGCAGGCTGCACGCAGGACCTGTGCCCGGCCTCGCCAGCTCCGAGCGGCTGCTGGGGAAGCCACCTCCGCAGCACCTCCTTCTCCATGTGTAACTGATTCTGCTCTGCCTCTCAGGTGGGTACACATAGCTGCACCTAGGCCTTACCCACATAATCTGGGGAAATCTCCCCACTTCAAGACTCTTTAACTTTTCAAAAAAACGGTGTAAATTTACTTTTAAATGGATGTCTAAAAAAAAAACCAGACATATTAACGAAGTAACATGTAATGTTTTGATGTAGCACACATTACATGGTATTTGAGTGGGGATGACCATGTATATCTACTAAACATTCACTGTTTCAAAATTATTTCCATTAGCCTCGTGAATTAGACACCCGTCACTGTACTCCACAGCTGCTCCATGCAGCAGAACTTCTTACTCCTGTCTAACTGCACCTTGGTACCCACTGACTGGCTTCCTGCCCTCCCTCCTCCCTCGCATGACCTCTGGTAATGCCTTTCTGCTCAGCTTCCATGACATCAACCATTTCGGAGTCCACACGTGAGTGAGAGCATGTGACACCTGGCTTTCTGTGCCTGGCTGATCTCACCCAACATCATGCTCTCCACTTCCATCCACGTTGGGCTTTTCTCTTTCAGCACTCCACTGTATGCTGTACCACATCTGCTTATGAGCACATTCATTCTACCCGCTAGGTTGTTCCCATTTCTGGCTATCAAGAATGGGGCTGCAATGGGCCTGGGGTGCAGGTGTCTCAACATACTGATTTCATTTCTTTTGCAGACCCTTAACTTTTTCACATCTGTAAAGACTTTTTTTTTTTTTTTTTTTTTTTTTACAAATAAGGTCACATTCACACATTAGGACCTGGTATCTCTGAGTGGTCATTACTCAGCCTATCAGTACCATTAAGGAATTTCTTTCTTGGTTGATGAAAATGCCCTGGAGTGAGACAGTGTTGACTATTCCTCAATCTTGTGGATGTACTGACAACCACTAAATGCCATATTTTAGAAGAGTAAATTTTAGGGATGGGAATTAAATTTCAGTAAAAAAAAAAAAAAGACCAACATATTTACTGACACATGTTCGCATCCCTCACTATTGCCACTCACCCCATCCTCACACTTTCTAGTGAAAATGGGGCCCAGCTGCCCATTTCCCAGATGAGGGAGCCAAAGCATGGGGATGCTGGGCAACTTGTTAAAAGGGTGGGCTTCTACTAAGGGATGCAGCCAGGTGTACAACTGAATCCTCACTCTGAGGACTCTGGTGTGTGCACATACTAGGGTTTGGCCCCTGAGTCAGGCTCACGCACCTGTCTGTGAGGAACAGGAGACAGAACGCTCTTTCTACAGATGGCCAGGTTATCGACAGGCGAGGCTGTACAGGCCATGAAGCCCCTACTCAAACTACCAAGTCTGTAGATTCAGAGTAAAAGTGGACACAGATGACACCTAACCATGGGTGCAGCTGTAGTCCAATCCGACCAGGTTTAAAAGAACAAGCAGTGGTTCAGATTTGGCCCCCAGGCCATAGTTCACATTAGACAAACACCATTCTACCACGCTCCAGGACCCCAAGGACTCGAATTGCCTGAGGATAGGAGTCACTGCTTTGGGTTCCTTTACCTTATAAAAGTTAATAAAAATTTTTTTTTCTCATCTTGTATTTAAATAATTACACTGGTAACAAGCATTCTCTAGTCCTCTGCAGAACAGAAAAATGAAGAGGAAGACTGTGGTTCCTTCTGTTACAACTGGAGCCTGCTTCAGGCTCCTCTGGCCTTGTCCTAGGGCTGAAGAGAAATTCTGAGCTGGGGCAGAAGACAGAAGATGTGTCTGGACAGGACTCTGTTGCTGCCCTTGCCCAACTTTCAGGGCGATGTCTCACGTGTGCGTACGCTTGCTTCTTTTCCCTGGCGGCAGCAGCAGCAGCAGCAGCACGAGGTTTCTTTGGTGTGGTAGTCCGCATTTCAGACAAACCTGATTTGCGGCTGTTCCCTGCAGCATCTGATCTGGCCATGACTCACTGCTCTTGGCCCACCCCACCTGGTTCAGACAGCCCAGCTTGTTCCATACCTCAGCCCCACCCAGGCACCAGATACAAACAGAAGGCTCCACAAGGCACCAGAGGGGCCACTGGTTAATTATGTAGCAGCTGCTCAAGCAGGAAGGCATAGGCAGGAGTGACAGGAAGTGAAGGATGACCTGGTGGAGGAGAGCAAGGCACAGGCAAGGCCCCTCTACCTTCCAGCTTGTGCTTTTACAAGCCATGGGGCTGGCTCTGTTGAGCAGCCTACCCTACTAACTGCCAGATACCCAGTTTAAGAGCATGATGGGCTGGATCAGACACAAAGGGAAAACCCCACCTACGCAGTGGGATGAGGTAGAGGCTCCAGCATATCACAGAGCTCAGAGCTCACAGTCTTGTGGTCATGTTCCTAGGAAGAACGCACAGTTCTTAAGATCTGTTTGCATCTGTGCTTTGAGCATCTTCTGACAATGCTATGAGGGAGAAAGTGTTTCCAAGAAGCTGCCAGTTCCCTTGTGTCTCAGGGAGTCAGTTCTGTGCCAGTATCTAGAATTCCTCAGCGACATGTTGACAAGGAAGCTGGTGGAACAACAGATTGCTTCCGGAACAGGATTTGCTGAAACCCTTTCCACGTAATGGTATGGGGGTGGTCGAGCTGTCTGGCACTAAGGCAAGCTTCCCAGTCTAGGGGCTCTGGCTTGGAGCCTCTCAAACCATTCAGGGAGACAAGTCCTTCACAGTGTTGGTGGGAACACTGGCACACGGACCTCACAGAGAAACCAGGACCAGCAAGACCAGCAGGTGGGCACAGAGGTCCCTGGGAAGAAGGGCTAGGCAGGCAGAGGGCACAGAACTCTTTTAGCTTTGGATGCCAGGCAACCCTAACACACTCTGACTGGACATTCCCTATCCTTTGAAGTCAAGAACTCTTGATGGAATACTATGGTTGCTACAACATTGGGTGGCATACATGTGTCCTGGGTTGAGGGCCTTGTGGTGCTATGAACAAAGATTCTGGCTGAGCATGGAAGTATCTTCCATCTTCCTCCTCACACATACAGAACCTGGTACAGGAGGAGTCTGGCATGCCTCAGGCTGGCCCTGTTGCTTGGGGGCTGGAAGAGGCCTGTGCTCTGGTCTGAGTGTTTGTTTCCATAATTCCTAGGTCAAACTTCTAACCCTCAAGGTGGTAACATGGTGGGGGGGGGCTCCTGTGGAAGGTGAGTAGGTCATAAGGGTAGACCCCTCAGGAATGGAACTAGTGACCTTATGAAAGAGCTTGTCTACCCCTCCTACCACATGAGTGCCCAATGAGAAGAACCAGGAAATGAATTCTTATCAGACAAAAAATCAGGCAGTACCCTGATATTGGATTTTTTGTCTTCCACAACCGTGAGAAATAACTTCTGCTGTTTATAAGTGACCCATTGAATGGTATTTTATGATAGCCTGGACAGAGTCAGGTATTCTGGGAGCTGAGAGAAGCACTGGAAACGAGGAACAAGAACTGATGAGGGCCTGCTCCATGGTAGGGGCTAGGACTAAAGGGGCTCGGCCCACGGACTGTGTCTAGCCACGTGATGCAGTGGAGTTGTTTGGCCAGAAACAACAAAGACATCACATTACTTTCTCACTAATGAATGAGTTTTTCAACTACAGCTTTAGTGGCCTTTAATTACAGCATTTTTGAGGAGCCAAAAGATGGAAAATAGATTTAACGACCTGTATTTCCCACCATTTACTCCATCACTTCTATCTACATTTTAGGGATGCTACACCCATTGGCCCACCTCCCCTGAGCACGGGGTGGTGTGATGCAGAGGCTGCGTGAACTCTGGCTGGTTAAGGGTGTTAAAGAGTTTACTGCATCCAACAGATCACATTTAGAAATCACATAACCCCAAAGGTCCATTCCACACTAACGAAGGCTGTCTGTCTGTCTCGAGCCCCTACTCCCTATCCCAGCATTGTGCTAGGTATGCCATATCTATTTGCTAACTGCATGCATCTCCATGTCACCCTTGCCCCTTGCCCCATGCTCCTGGGCTCACACAGGCCCTCTATCCACCTCAGTTCCACCAGCCTGTACCTTACACAAAGACCCCCCATCTCTGACCTTCTACTCTCCTGCCAGCCCAGCCTCTGTGACTTTCACCTCTGCAGACTGCTAGCCACTTGGGGGCAGGGCACAGGAGGCAGCACTGCATCCCACCTGGGCTCTCTCCATGATCAGTGCTGTGCAAGGTGAGTGGTCAGTGGATTCCTGTAGACTGCCTGGGAAGCTAAAGCAAACAGCAAGCCTGAAAGCACTGCATCTTTTGGCTGCAGTACATAAAGTGTCCATTTGGAGGGACTCCAGGACAAGGAAAAATCAACAGGCCTAAGTCCAAAAGGAATCCAGTACCTTCTCTGATAACATTGGATTCTTTAAAACCATAAAAACTGAAGAACATATATGTCTCCAGCTTTCAGGAGAAATGCATCAGATGGCCCCTCGGGGGGTTTCCATGTGGCTTTTCTTTGGATTTTGAGAAATAAAATGCAGAGGCGTCAACATCACTCAACTGTTGACCATGCACCACCATTCACTGAGGTTCTGTCCCGACAGGGCCTGGGGCTGCCTGGCTTGGTGCACTTGTTCTAATCCCGACATGCCAAGTATGCTGATCCTGTGGGGATTCCTGAACTCCACAGAACATGACTCAATCTTTCCATGCTAATACATAATGGCCCAAATATTTTGGGGTAGCTGTTTCCTTACTGCCAGAGACAAAAGCAAGAAAAATTAAATACACTGAATATATGCCCATTTAGCTGCCCAGTCTCTGCTACATGTGACCTATACAAAAATCTGAATTCAGGGACATAGAAGTGCTCCCATTTTAGCACCTACTACTAATATTCTGTTCTGTTGGTGAGACAGATTGCTTGGCAATAAAGACAAATTTCTGTCTTAGTAAATCCAGGGTCCAAAAACCATGAGTCAGCAACTTCTGGATAGAAGAAATGCTGGAATAAAATTTCCAAGAATTTAGAGCCGTGTGATGAGGTGAGACAGAGCAGCCCTTCGAAAAGGATGGTAACTTTTATTCATGAGGTTAGCTGAAAATAAGATTTTCTGTTAAAGTTCAATAACCTCAGTGTTCCTAAAGGAACTGCAACCCCATTACAAGGCAAGCATTCTGAGGCTCTGAGAGACTGAAATGATTCTTTTTAACAGCATAGGAAAATAGTACTTTAAAGAAATATTTATTTTTCCTTGTGAGTGCAAAAGATACACTCATCTCACAAAACATAAAAACATTAAAAAAAAAAAAAAGATAAAAAGTACCTACATTTCTACCATAATGGAGAATTGATGCCAGCATATTGGGGTACTGATGGTTGCTCTCCTTCCTGGGCTGCTATAGGGAGTGAAATGTTTATTTTTATAGAATGCATAACATTTTATGATAGTTTGAGATCCTTCCTCACCATTTCATAGAATATAGCAACTGATTATCCTCACACATGACTGTCCATATAAATTTTTAGTATTTTTCTTAGGATTTTTAAATGCTTAGATGATTTTCTCAGCAACACCTGAGAAATAAGCCGCTCTTGTGGCTTATTTCTTCATTGGCTCCTGTTTCTCCAGCAGGGTCCGTCTTTGGGGCCATCTACTTCATCACATCCAGCCTTCTGCTGGTTCCTCACAAGCCCATACTTTGTGCTGCTGTGGATTTCCAGCACATTTTGAAACACAGCAGTCTGGGCCCTTACTCAGCACTTGGCATCCACGTGCAGAGTCTCACGACTTGGGGCACCTCCACCTTAGCTGCTTGCTTTTCGATCAGCTGCTAAATCTCTGCAGGACCTTTGTGCTTAGTGTTTATGAACCATTTTACTTTTGGTGTGTGCTCTGTGAACAGAACATGGCTGGGTTTTTATTTTAAAAACTTGTATCTAGAAACTATGATCATATACTCAGTATCTGTAATTACAAGCATGTGCCTTATAAGGTGCTCTGTGTTTTGGACACAATAACCAAGCTGTGTAGTGACCCAACTTGGTGTGCAGGTCTTATGGATGGAGAGAGGGAGGAGCAACTTACGCAAAGCCCTGTGCTAGCAAGGCACGGGACTGGGAACATGTAGGCCAACTGCAGCATGTTCTTTTGTTTGAGTTTCTGGTTTTAATGGACACACAGTAATTGTACATATTGCACAGAGCTGTATGATATCTCCCTGTGTGTACATAAGGCAAATAACCAAATCAGGGGATAGAGTGCCATCTATCACCTCAAGAAGTTTTCATTCCTTTGCGGGGACACCATTCAAAATTCTCCCTTTTAGTTATTTTGAAATACTCTATTTTAATCTTAAGTTACCACATGGTATACTACAGAATAGAGGTTCCTCAAAAAAATTAAAAACAGGACTACTGTAGGATCCTTCAGTCCTGCTCCTGGTTATACAGCTAATGGAAATAAAATCACTATGTGAAAGAGAACCCACGCTGTCCTGATCACTGGAGCAGAGTCCTCATCAGTCAAGACACAGGACCAGTTTGTTCCCGCCAACAGATGGGAGGGTGGCAGTGCTAGTCTTCTGCACACACAAAGGGAAGCCGCTCAGGATGCCTGTTGTCAGCAGGAACACAAATGGTTCTGATGAACATTATGTTACATGAAATGAGCCGGGAACAGAAAGATAAACTCCGCTTGATCTTGACATGTTTGTAGAATCCTAAAAGGATGATCTTGGAGAAGCCTAGAATAGAATAGTAATTACCGGAGAATGGCAAGGGTCAAGGGGAAAAGGGGTTGTGGGGAGATCAGTGAAACAGAATGGTGGTCAGGTGGGTGGGCCAAGGCCAGCACAGCCTAAGCCCCGCTCAGTGGCTGTGCTGATGGGCGCACTTCACATCTGTCGGCATGCTGTCATCCCTTCAGGACTTGCTTTCATTTCAATCTTCTGTACACTGTTTTGTTTTTGTCTTTTCCCAAAGTCTATAAAGTATAAATATTATTTTAGTTGTATAGCTGGATGTCCTTTTTTTTTTAATGTGGCATACTCAGCCCCCCATAGGGGCAAGGCTGATGCAACATGTGGTGCTGGGGATCGAACTATGGCCCCTGCATGCTTGTGTAAGCTTGCCTCAGACCACTGAGCTATCTCATTAGCCCCTATCTTAAAGGCTCAGCCAAACCTTTTATTAATCCTATGTTTCTCCAGTTATCAAAAGGAAGAATGAAATAGTATCTTTTGATCCTTCTGCTACTGTGAAGAACTGGATATGCTATGTCCTAAATTTCTATGACCTCCTATTCCATTTCTTATGCATGCTACCATACAATTACCTGGAGTTTGGGGTTTCGATTGTTACGATTATGGTATAACTTATGTTTTCCAATTCATGCTTGTCAGATGATTTTTAACACTTATGCCTATCCTTACATGACTTTCCCATCCCCAAATTTTTCATTTTACTTCCTATTTGTAGTCCTCTTTAATTTGCTTCTAAATAATTTTTCAAGAAAGGCATGTGAGTGATGTATATTCAAAGCCCTTGCATATCCAAGACTATGCCAAATGAATGTCAACCTGGCTCAATGACAATTTGAGGGCTTATGAACTCTGTCCAAATGTTATCAGTGAAGCGTCCTTTTCAAATTTAGTACTTCATCTGTGTCATTCATGTGGATGAGTCACGGCCAATGCTTGACCAGTTTGCTCTCCGTGAGAGCCTGAGAGAACGTTTTCTCTCCATGTGACTCTCCCCAGGTACACTAGAGAACTTCAATCTCCTCTGTGGCTCCATAATCTCCTTGTTCAGAAAATTTGGAGCTCACTTGAGTTTCATGATGTTGCAGTACAGGCTCTCCTATGTCCTGAGTCTTTGCTGACCTTGAAAGGCTAGGGCCAAAATGTTGGTTGGCCTTGTGGCTCTTCTATTTCTCCAACTTTGATCTATGAACTTAGGTTGTTAACCATCCAGAAGAAAAGCTGATTAGTATCCTGCAGCATATGCCATTCACTTTGCCTTATCAGACTCAATTGATTTTAGTTGTTGTTGTACGTTTCCTTTTGTATTTCTGCTTTTCCCTTCTTATACTAGGGAGATGATACGATATCTACGTATGTGTGTTTGGTTTATCTCACTTATGAGTATATGTTCAAATGGCATCCACTTCAGTATAAATGCTTCAAACTTATTCTTAATAGCTGAGTAATACTCCATTATATAGAAATACCACAGACAAAGGACCTACAGAATAAGGTACAGGACTACAAGATAAACCCTGAGGGGACTTCACTGACCTCATAAGAAACATAAAGTACATGTGTTGGTATATAAGTCTTACTCTATCTAGGACTTAACCATCCAGCAGAAAAGTATTAAAATGAAGTATACATCAGGGGCCATAATATTAAGCTGAGCTGTACATGTCTATGGTTGACAACTTCATCAGATAACTCACTATTGTAGTGGACTGCTGGACTGTGTTGGATTGTGTTGTCAAGTTCAAGCACCTAAGTTAGTTGAATGACAATGGAGTGCCCATCTCTGACAGGTGTAGACAAAGGAAGGGGTATAGAAAGGAAGAATCATGATATGTGTGTATAGACAGTACAGTAGGGATAGATAATGCTGTGCTTCTACATAATTGTCTGAGAGGCAAGATTTGCACTAATGGCGGTTGGACAGGATATTATGTCAGCTTTTAGGACTATGGACAACCACTAGGAAAATAACAAGGTAGAAAGTATTAACTATTGAATCTTTGATGTAACTCAGGTATAAAAAATAAGATACGCAAACAGCTACACTCTCTTTCTTTACTGATAAGAGTCATATCCTCTAATAATGCCTGTAAGTATAATATCATGTATGCACCTTCTATGATACCAAAACATTATGAAAAGTTTGCAATGTATTAATTTATCAAATCCATCTTGTCAAGGTATCTTAAAACTCTCATTGATATTTGTACTTCAATAAAACAAAACAAACAAAGAAACAAAAAAACAAATTTAGTACTTCATATAATGACAAGTTTGGCGCCAACCTGGCTTCTGTTCTCCTATAGGTCAACTATACATTCTGCTTCCTTTATTTGTAATTAGAATTTTTCTAGGATATTTCTAGCTGAACACTTCTGTTAATTTTGCTAAAATGGAACACACTCCTTTTGGAAGTGCTCCTGACATCTGGAATTGCTACTTCTATTTTTCTTCTTTTACTTTTGAGATGAAGTGATAATTCTCACCTTAAATCCTATTCTCTGCCTTCCACTTTGATTATACTCTCTTCCGTCACTGCCCTATGTCCCTTCTCTATGTTGTGTAAGAGCTGCTTAGGATTCTCTTGGAATTTGATTTTCTGCACCACCACCTCCCCAATCTCAGTTGCTCTGTGGATATTTTAATTATGTTGTTACAGTTCAAGTTTTCTTATAGGCATTTCATGTTTCCTGCCCTTGCTCCAGTGTGTCTGCCTCTTTGTATAGCCCTGAATCATTTAACAATCTCTTCCTGTCTTTTTGAAGGTGGTTATCAAAGGAAAGAATGAAAGTTATTTTGGAAGTTTATTTTGATTCAGTCAGAGATACACAGACGGCTGTATTTCCCAAGTAACACTTGGAATGCCACTGCTTCTAGAAAGCCTCGCTTGTTGGAAATGGAGTTGATTTCTCCTGGCCATTCTCTGTTTGCTTAACAGTTTTCATTTTATAATGTTCTTATTTTATCAGCCTCATGTTCTTTTTTTTTTTTTTTTTTTTTTTTGAGACAGTGCATTCTTTCATCCTAATGAAATTTATGGAGTTTTCTCAAGTATCCTTCCATAATTCCCTTTTCTTCAGTGATTCATTTTCATGTATGTCTTTCTGGGCGATACTCCTTTCCCTTCATCTCTCCATAAATTTTCATGGTCCTCTGTATGGTGCGCATACTGCATGTCCTCGCCTTTACTTGTCCTTTGGTGAGGAAATACACATCTGGACTTGACCTCTGTCAAAAGATGCCCTTGGGCCTTGCCGTGGTTCTGCTCATCGTCTGCCTGAATGTCGGCGACTTTGCTTCCCTAAGAGTTAACTTGATGCACAAATTAATATTCATGGTTCCTTATTTATCTCTTGGTGGATTGTTCTGGAATAGGTGGACACATACTCGACTCACAATGTTCGTTAGTTGTACACTGAGTTCATTTAAAGTTAGAATCCCAGTGCCACAAGTACATCTGTCCACTGTCTGCCACTCCCGGGGCTCAGAACCTTTTGGATATAATCCACTCAGACCGAACCTCAGCTCGTCTTTTGGAAATTATTTTGATTCAGTCCAGAGATGTATGGATGGCTGTATTTCCCAAGTAACACTTGGAATGCCACTGCTTCTAGAAAGCCTGGTTTGTTGGAAATGGAGTCGATTTCTCCTGGCCATTCTCAATTTGCATCTCAGCTGCCCATTGCTGTCTTATGCCCATGTAGTGGACATTCTACCTCTGCTTACCTTGTCACCTTGTCAGTGGGCTCCTAGACCAATGTACTCTGTTTTCTAAAGAGTAAGGCTGTGTGACTCCATTCCAGGGGGCCATTTCATTGGCTAGATCCCTAACCTTCAGCAGCACTAAACACTCCAGTCATTTTCAGGCATCCTTTGATTCCCTGGAGCTAGAGTACAGCTGCAGGCCAGGGCCCACCCACGGATCCGAGGACAAGGACCTGCTCTAGGATAAATCAACACTGTTACTCTACTACTTCACATGATTTTATATTGATCATCCGAGAGACAGAGAAACAGATTTCAGGCAAGGCCTTAAAGTAAAGGGACTTGTTGATATTTGGGGGCCGTAATCAAATGATTCTTCATTCCTCAATGTCTTAATCCATTTTCTGTTGTCTGAGGCCAGGTAACTTGTAGAGAAGAGGTTTGCTTGGATCGTGGCTCTGGAGGACGGCAAGTCTGAAAGCACGGCACAGGCATCTGCCCTGCATCTGGTAAAAGCCTTGTGCTGTGTCACAGCGTGGGAGAGGGCGTTCATGGCAAGGCAGAGCAAGCATGCTAGAGAAAGTTTGTTTTTATAAGAAAGTCACCCCCACAATAACCCACTGATTCAGTAATCTATGAATGGTTAATCCATCGTTAGGGCTGAGCCCACATGCCTTAGTCTCCTCTCTCTCGCTGATACCATTCATGGATGATTTTGAAGATTAAGTTTCCAAGGCATAAAATTTGAGGGACATATTGAAACCAAAGCAGTTGGATACTAGGAATGGGGAAAGCAAGATTCTTCTTTGGGCATCAGCATCCTCCTGGATTCATCAAAGCTGGGTCAGGGTATAGCTTCCAAAGTCCCCTGAAGGAGATGGAGGGTTCTGAGGGACCCCAGGTGTGAAGATCAGCTAGTATCTAGCATAAATACAGCATTCAAATAAGCAGAGATCTATTGCAAACATGAGAAGTCACCAGCCAGCAAGACTGGCCCAAGGAGCTGTATTTTTCTTCTGGCCCCAGGAACACAGATACCTCTAGCTTGAGGCAAGTGTTCCAACTTTGTCTGCTGTCATTAGATCTTTATCTGACTCTCATGTTATGACCCAATGCCTGCTGGGCAGTGTTCCTAGTTGCCTATGTTCTGGCTGTGGAGAGAGAAGGGACACCCAAGATTACATTAGGCTATAGTAGGTTTCTACTGTATTTGGCCGATGGGATAACATTTTACCTGATAAATCAGTAAAGTAGGCTCATTATAATTTGTCTCCTTTGGGATTCTGACTATACTAAGAGAGTACACCAACTCTCAACAGGTAATCATTTTTCCTCTATAAATTAATAAACTTTTATCTGGCTGTATGGATTAGTCAGGGCTATCCTGGAATGGGTCTCCATGGATTTGGCCACCTTTTGACTGTAATAACAGTGAACCTCAGAATCTTTGACCTGGAAGGCCAGAATGAGCAGTACCCTTTCTTTCCCCAGATGCTACTGTGTTGTTTTGAGAAATTGATAGTTCACTTTCATCAATGTTCCTCCTACATCAAGCCAAACAAAGAGATACTTTTTTGTTTGCTTTTGTTTTAAAGAAATCTAACCTACTGCAAGGCTGCAACAGGAAATGCCTAGAGCTGTACCTGTCCCACCTTGCTGTGTACAAGAACTGCCTTGGAGGACTCACTAACCTGACAGATTCATAGGTTCTGTTCCTGGCCTTGAAACATGTTGGAGTGGCAGTTAGCACTCAAAGCAGCTGCAGGTTGAGAAGCTGCAGTCGGAGGAGGGTGCGCTTAGCAGGTACAGAGGGCTGAGTTTAATGAGTCTTGGGTACTCGAGTCACCCAAGTGTTCCCCTGTCCTTTCAGACCCAGAGAGCACCCTCCCAAGGCACCTACCCAAGCCTCATGGCAGAACAGCTCTGACCTGCGCTCAGACAGGGCTCAGCACACGTGCAGACACACTTTTTGGTTATTCCTAGGGAGCTGTTCTGAGGGACAAATGAGCACATCATGCTGAGACTCAGCTTCCAGCTTTGTGTTGTCACCTGGCAAGTTCCTCAAGTGCTCTAAGGCTCATATAAAAATGAGTCTCACTTGATAGAAACTGAAAGTATTAAGTGAGGTTACACAAGGAAAACCTTTGGCCTAGTGTCTGTCACAAAAAGTTCTTACTAATTCTTAATTATTTTATTTTTTTAAAAATTGTATTTGACACAGGATCTTACTAAAAGCTCGGACTCAGTGATCTTCCTGTTTTCAGCCTCCCCAGTGCTGGGAGTCCAGGCGTGCGCCACCATGCCTGGACTTGGTGGCCCAGTCCCTGTGCTTGCCTAAACAGGCACTTCATCCATGGGGTATCTTGCTGGCCCTCTTAACTATTTTATCAGTCTCATCCAGGGAAATCCCTCCACAGCTTGTGAACAGGTTATGAACCCTTTCTGGCACCATCATAGCTTGGGGATCGGCAGTCAGTAAGATTGCTGAGGGTCCTGAGGGCATGGGACCAAAGCTCTGAGAGAATACACCTTTTACTTCCAGCACTGGCAAAGGAAACAGAGGCAAATCCTCTTTATGAGAGATTGTTTCTGATGATATCAGGGCTGAGAGATTTCTCCCCACCAAAGCCTGTTATTATCTCAACCACAGTTAAAAAAAAAATCAAGATATTTTCACTGCTTTTTACTCTCTGACTGGGTCTACAAATCGCTCTTGCTCTTGATTACTTGGTGCCAAAACCAAATGTACAACCTTGGGGCACCTAGGAGCAGGGAGTGATGGGATGGCCTTGGGCTGCTGCTCGTGGCTCAGGACTGGCATCGCAGCTCCAGACCACAAAACTGAAGTGACTTTTAACCCTGGGTCTCACTGAGAGAGTCCCTGAGTGGTGTCTTCACTCAGACGATGCCCACCAAACTGGAAGACTCTGGTAGTCAGCTTCCCAACCCCAGAGCAGCCAGACGCTCCAGTGAGAAAGAACTGCCGCATTCCATGATGAAGCAAGCAGTTTGCTAAAGAGGAAAAGGAAGGACTGTGTGTGTGAAATATGTGTGTATGGGGGGGGGGGAGGGAGGGAGGGAAGGGGGAAAGAAGGGGGGGGAGAGATTGAGATTGAGATTATTCAGCTCTCTCCAGGGGCCAGAGGGAGGAAATGCTCCATTCGTATTTCAGCTGCCTAGCCAGTATTCCTTATCTCCTTATCTGGAGCTTCTCTTCTCAGAGGAACAGGTATTAATACCAGCGACAAACACAGTGAGAACTAGCACTCTGTGGCTGACTGGCCTCCATCAAGTCCTTCCCTTTGTATTAAGGTGAGTCAAGCTGGAAGAAGTGGGGTGTGTAGGGACAGAACAGAAGATCCCTTCCCCACCTGCCCCCCTTAGGGTGATTACTTCCCCTTCATCTATGCTTAAAATAGACCAGGCCAAACTCAGATAACCCAAGAGAGTAAATTAAATTAAACTGGGCCTGGCTTCCAGGCAGTTGCTAATAATATCATAAGCATTCACATCAGTGTGGCAGACAAAGACAGCTGCTTATTGGTTCCACCCCATCCCATTTGTAGACGCTCAACCCTTGAGAGGGCTGCTACAACCAGCATTCTTTCACTTTCATACAAGCAGTGAGGTGCCCAGACTTTTCAGGCTCGTGAGGAGCTAGAATCTGTTCTTGCTAGCTTGCCTGAGAGAACCTCGTCTTCTGGTGATCTTTGCTGGGTACATGGCCAGGAATGTCCACGATTCCAAGCCAGCCTGGAACCACCCACCAGCAAGGGCCTCTTGCCTCCAACAGTCTGCAGAAATTGGAGGAAACACCCTGCTCCAGGTGGTTCCCACTACCTGCTTGAACAAGTGCCTTCCATAGATCTGTGGTCCTCCAGAGAAGGCTTAAAACTGATTCTCAGAGGAATGTGTCTCCCAGGGTTCTGGGAAAACACGTGAATAAGAGATCATAAGAACCTATCTCTGAAACACTACAGTGAGAAAATAAGAATAAGACTTTTTTTCAGTCTTTCATCTGTTCTAGCAGTGCCATCCCTAATCTGAGAATACAAAGCTGAAAGGCAAATATTAATTAAACATACAATGTCAGAGCTAAGATGTTTTCACTGACAAAACCACATCATCTTAACCATTGCTGGGGGGGAGGGGACCCTGCAGACATTCTCAGTATCTTTGGAATCTTTCTCTGCTGAGGCCAATCTGTCAATACCTTAGACCACCACAAGGCAGACATATGTGTTGAACTAATGAGCAACTGACCTGACATGGAAAGGGAATGACTAGTGGTTAGGACCTCGGAGGTACAACTTTTAATCTAGCCAAGATACCAATATGATGATTCCTAAATCCTTAATTTTCCAAGATGCTCCTGGACCACTGAGTCATGCTGCTAAAATAATCACTGAATTGGCAAAACCATCAAACAGAAAAATTAAATGGGAAGACTGCCAATGTCACAGAACACGCAAGGCAGCAGTGCATGGGCTGAAGAGCCTTGCTTCGTATAAGCTGGGCAACTGCGACCTATGTCCTTCCTGGTGGGGTGGAGGGAGAGAAGCCCTGCTGGTGGGAGCAGTAAGCCCACAGTTTACAAACCAAGCAGGAAATAATACATCATTTTCCTAATTATGGGAGGGCATGTGGTGGTGACTCAAGGATAAAATGTACCTTGCTTTTCTTTCCCTTTACTGAATGGGTGCCAGGAAGCCCAGCTTTTCTCAGGACAGAGGCTAAGAGCACAGGGCCATTGTAAGCACCATGTCAACTGGTTTGTCTGCACAGTTGGAATTCCCCATGAAAGCAAAGCTCCTGGGGTGAGTGGTACAGGTCTGCCAAGCAACCAACAGGGCCTGTAGACAGAGCTGCCACAGGGGGGAGTTGCTGAAGGCCAACAACTCCAAATGCTATTAACTGGAGGGCTTTGTCCAGTTCCTGGGCCCTAATTTAATGTCCCTTTCCTGTTCCACATTCTAACTATGGCCCCTTTCAAAGGGCTCTGCTTCCTGCAGGTACCACAATTGTTAAACCTTGTCTACATCATTTACACTTAGAATCCAGTATGCCTTTTTACAGCTTTAAAATAGGAGGGGTAATGAATGTGCCAGATGGCTGAGTTGGGCAAATATCACCAAATCAAAATCTTTTTTTTAATCCTTGGCTGTCTCTGGGAAACTGCCAGGCCAGGAGCATGTGAATTTGCTTAAAAGGAACTTTTGAGTCATATTAAACTTTGTACACAAGCTCTGACACTGTCGCTGCTCTCCAGTAATTTGTGGATGTACAAGTGGTTGTCGGGAAAGTGTACCCAGAGGGCAGGCAGACGCTTGGCTCCCAAGGCACCCTGACTCAAGGTGCAGATTGCTTTACCTACTGTTCTGCTCCAGAAAAGGTCTGCCCCTTGCCCCAGCCCTCCCTTTCTCTGCCCTGTATTATAGTTGATTGGCCCAGAGATGGCTTCTGGTCCATAGTCAACATGGAGCATTCCCATTTGTGCCTGACACACCAGCGAAGATGGAGCTGTGTGAAGAACATCGTAGTGCTGTACAGCTCCATGCTTTCTGCAGCGGAAGAAGCCTAACTTTCTGGGCAGGGTGTGTGTGAGGCAGTATGTGAGTATGTGTATGTGACATGACAGTAATAGGCAAAAAGAGGGGGTGAGGTACAGAAAGCCAGTCTCTGGTTCTACATGTTCTCTCATAAGATAGTCCAAATTTCCTTTCTTTCTATATGAGCAGGTTGACTTTGGTTTTGTCCCTGCGATCCACAGTATCCTATCTAGTAATGTCATTCCCTCAGGCAGGGCTCCTACACATAGGAAGCGAGGGTTTCTTCCCCAACAGTGCTTTCTAAATGCAGCTCCAAGCATCGTTAGCATTGTGAAGACAACGGGGCTGCCTTTGTAGTGGGAAAATCATTTCTAACGGAAAGTCACTGAAAGGCCCTTGCTCTTCAAACTTGTTTAAAAATCATGGGCAAACAAGCTTTGCTGGCTGAAGAGTTTGTAGAGTCTCCAACTCTGTTACTGCTTCCTTAAGAAGGCAGAGGGCTGGCACCAGGGGTCTTCTCTCCTAAACAATTCTCACAGCAATGACATGTGAGCAATGAAGATGACATGATAGTTGACACAGCTCCAGTGCCTTCCTGGGACTTCGCAGAGGAGGAAAAGGAAATGGAGTTTACGTGATGGGACCAGTGCCATAGGGAGGCAAGATCTTCACACCAGAATTCTCAGCTTACTATGCTACTGCCTGCCTCCTACGGATGCTGCCGAGTGTCAGAGTGACCGCAGTGCCTCCCAAGTCTCACATGTAGGCAGGGTAAAGGAAAAACAAAGTCTTGGTAAGATTTTCCTGGTGTGGTTAGAGTCCCACTGTGGTTATGGCTACATCAGGAATGAGTCAGGATTGAAGGAAGTAATGTGTCTATGTAGTGACACCCTTTGATTTACTGAACTATATGACTTAATGGGCAGGGACAACACTCTATTCACAGATGCATAGCAACCTCTAAAGTTTATTCAAGATCAGTTAGCAGATAGTTGGAAGCCAAATCCAACCAGTCTGACTCTAAAGCCAACGCCAAAGGATCCTCTGACCCAGGTCACTCCTATTATCTGATAAACACATCACACACACTTTCCTTGTGGAGCCTGAGCTATTTCAAGTATGCTGAGGAGTCTTTCAAATATACCAGCATCCTCCAGAAGCTGAAGTTCTCAGGATAACAGAGGCTCTGCAATAATGGGGAGGGGTACGTGAAACAAGCTTCAGGATACCCCAAGTGACTGCATATTAAGTAACAAGTGAGGGGCCTGGACCAACCTATTTCTAACAGTCACTGCACAGGGGATTTGCTCTGGTCTCTGGGAAGATGTCTACCTGCAACAGTTGTCCCAATAGGCAGTCACCCAGGAAGACTGTAAAGTGTGAGTAGCAGTATGCTTGAACAGTATCTCCCCACCTGCCTTGTGTGCCACTCCCAAGAGACTTGCAATAGGATAAGGAGGCCAGGGCAGTACTTCCCAAAGCAAAAGGCCATCATCCCTTGATGCACAGTGAAGCGGACATTTCTGGTGCACTCCCCGCCTCCAACAAAGTGATAGTTTGTTGCATGAGCCCTAGTACAACCTTTCCTAAACCCAGCGCCCCCACACTGGAAACTTTTTTATAGGAAGTCTGCATTGTTCCTATTATTCCATCATTGTTCTAAGGCAAAATGCCTGTCTTGGTTTGAAAAGGGACCCTGACTGTCTTTAATTAATCACAAGCCTTACATTAATTCCAAAGGAGCTGGAGGCAGTGCGCAGCCCCATTCTTAGTATAGAAAGGCCCCGTGGGATGCTCTGGGGCTGTGCTTCCTGCAGGTGGCCACAGCCCACTATATCCACACAGGGATATTTTAGAACCACCCCAGGAGCTAACTTATTTTTCACTGTCTCAAGAAATCTGCATCTTTCTAAGTAGAAATGTCTGGAAATTGAGATGAACACAGCCTGCTATTTCTTTGCCATTTTGATGCCAATAATCAGAGCATATGCATACACATTAATTAGAAAATCTTCTGCAAAACATCTGAAAAAAATTTTTTGTAGCTATCAGGGTAATTAGTGTTGGAAAGGACCATAGGATAGTATCATGCTTATTCTAGCTTTCTGCAGGAATAGTGTTAGCCACCTTGAAGATAACCCAAATCAAGAGAGAAAGTAATTTTTGCACTTATTTTGGGACATTTCCACTGATGGCTTCCAAATACTACTCAAATTCTCCTTTAGTAGGAAACCAAAAGGAGGCAATTATCTATGATTTATTTCTTCTTTTGTCCTAACCCCACAAGAGCCCTTCTTTCTCCTTCAATAATCAAGGGGTTAAAAATGTTTCAGTGGAAGTGAGTGACAAGACACCATTTGCAAGTTTCTAAGAGAGTCATCACTTGGGTAATATATTGACTTTCTAGAAGAAGATCAAATTCCTTGCAATAATTTCATGGCAATTAATCTTGTGCTTAAATGATAATCCTATAATTAGAAGCAATTAAAATCCTGCACAAGGATGACCCGCTCAGTCAATGTCAACATCTCTGTATGCTAATGGGGTAATTTTGAAACAAGGCCCCAGAAATAATTTGCATCTTCCTTCCAGGGACAGAAGCAGTAAAGGCCTATCTTTAAGAGCAGTTCTTCATGGGTCAAAGAGATGGGTGACAGAGAAAGAATCTGGGAGCTTGGGATCATTCTAAGTGGGAAAAGAGAAATCAGATCACTTGCATATTGGTACTAGCATGCTAAAGGCACACTGTACATTGGGGAAATGACGCTGGTAACCTCTGCCCCTTGCCAGAGCCCTGTGGCCTCTCACGGATATCCAGGGACGAAGTATCAGGCATGGAAAGCTGTGTTTGAAGCACTGCAAAGAGAACTGAGCATGAATAACAGCCTGTAGCCGGGCCTGCTGCTAGTGAGTACATGCTGGACACTCAGTCATGCCACTGACAGGTCAGAGTGACGTCGTACCTCAATCAGGACGTAAATAACAACATATCTCCATGGGAGGATGCAGCCCTTGTCTTGGCCAATGCATATATCTCTAAAGAATCCCAGAAGTCACGTGGCTTCATGGCTTAGTCTAAAACAGAATCAATTTAAGGTGATCCAGGGGTAGGGATAACATGGCAAGAACTGCCTGGACTGGGATGGGGTGCCCAGTGCAAACTTGAACACAGTTTCTTCACTGTGCCTTTTGTTTAGGGGCAGCATCACAGTGTCATCACTGTCATCATCATCACAAGAGCTCATGAGGCACTGATCTGAGACCACACACTGGATGTAGGAGGAAAAACACTGACCTCAAATGGCTCTTGCTCTAGCAGAGCATGACAACACAGAGATGTCTAATGAAATCAGATAAAAATGCCATGAAATGTGCAAAGAGAAGGTGGTCCAGGTTAGGGTATGAACGTCATAAAGGTAAATGGAGCTGAGTGTGGCAAAGATGTTCCTGAGGGAGCAGAGAAAAGGGCACAAGGAAAGGGCAGGAGAAAGGAATCTTGGAGAGCTCGCGGCTACACCAGGGAGGCTGGAGCAACTTCTGCTTATAATTAGGTCAAGGCTGGAGACAGACAGGGGCAGAAGAAACAAAGCTAAGGAGGTAGGAGGCCCTGGCTGCTGAAGGGGTCAAACATGCATGACATGACCTTAGGAATGCCGTTCCAGGAAGAAGATGTAGTAGATAATTCTGTGACCTGCACACATTCTGCTGGGTTCGCAGCCTTGGGTAGGTTCCTGTTTGCCTTAGTAAAAGGACATGGCTGCATCGTAAGTACTGCCAACCTAAGGAAGGCAGCTGACTGCCAGACGTGATTCCTTCAAAGACTAGGAACGTGAGAGCAGGAGGAATTCTGATGGAGGACGGCCAGAGGCAGGTGGCAAAAGCCAACGATGGCCAGGAACAAAAGGGCACTCCCAACCACCCTGCATGTGGACAGCCATGTCCTTAGGGGTCTACATGTCCATGCTCCCTGCCCATTTTAATTCTCCACTGTCGACAAGACTTCAGCCAGGTTTCCTGCTGCCATCTCCATTTCCAGCCATCACCTAAACCCTGGACATGGAGGCTCTGAGGAAATGATGACACCCTTACCCATGATGGTGCCAGTGGCACCGCTGTGGTGACAGGCAGGGGCTAACCATTGCACAGTAGCCACAGCCACTGACTGCAGGATCCATGAAGTTAAAAACACATTGTCAAGAGGCCTGGGCTGTGTCTATATATTCAAGGGACAGAGCTGTGAAGCAAGGCAGGGTCTTCCCTAGCTTAGAGCCAGAATTAACCATGCAGGAGAGTATATGGCACTCTGGGGCACTAGGGGTGGACCGCACTCTGCAGCAGCTGTGTGACCTGGCCAGGTCCCTGGAGCTCCTGAGTCTCAGTTTCCTCCATTATACATAATGGCCACAATGATGAATGACACCATGTGTCTTACTGTGTTACTGCCTCAGGAATTTAGCAGGTGCAATCCAGGCTCTCGTGTGTGATGAGCATGAACTGCAGTGCATAGCTGCTGGCAAGTGGAGAGCAGCTACGTGTACCAAAGGTTATAGGAAGCTATGCTCAGGGTAAGTCTACACTGGTGGTGGGGAATCTATGGCATGGCCAGGGGATATGTGGCTTGCCCTTATTGTTTACCTCTTCACTACCCAGTGCTCATGTCTTGACCAGCTGGCATCACCATGGCAAGAAGCCAGACAGAGAGACCATCTGGTGAAGCGCCCCTTACATGAAGTCACAGCTACTTCCCAAGCTAGATGAACAGAAGCCCTCTCCTCTCTGTGGGCTGGGGATAGGCAATGGTGAGCTTCTCTCCATTCTCATTTCTCCTCCTACACAGCAGGAGGACCTGCCCACCATCAGGTATGGCTACATGCAAAACTGCACCCTTCTCCCACTGCTTTTGGAACTGCTGGATGCTAATGGATCTGTGAAACGTCTACAACAAAGCTATCTCCACAAAGTATACTCTGTCATGAACACCGGGTGCCTGTTTTACAGTATGGACTCTTCTCTACCAGGAATGAAGGCCAGAGCAAAAGAAATGATTTCTCGTGTATTTCAGGGTCATAAAACTTGAAGTTTTATTCAAAGAGACAGGAGCCTTCTGAAATAGAAGCATGTGCAGATCAACATGGTGCTTTTTGTTTGTTTCAAGTCAGTGTTCTGCACAGGTTGGCCTTTAAGTCCTGGGCTCAAGTGATATCCTTCCTTAGCCTCCTGAGTAACTGGGGCTATGGCTATGCTGTGCCACACTGTCCTAGAGCAGATATCTTTGAAGTAGGCACGGTGCACCCTCGTGTGGGCAGTGAGTGGTACCAAAGGAGAAGGCAGATACATGACATAACTGGCCTTTTGGCCGTTCTCCCAATCCTTGATCTATTTAGAGCATAAATCTACCTACTTTTTTTGGAGACAGGGTCTCACTATGTAGTTCTGGTTGGCCTTGAACTCACTATGTAGCTCAGGCTGGCACACAGCTTGTGGTGATCACCTTGCCTCAGCTTCATCAGTGCTGGAACGACAGGTGTGTGCTCCCTTGCCTGATCATCAATGCCTGTCACACATGTATGTGTGCCTATGTATGACTCCCTTGCCTGGTTCACTCATGCTGTTTTTCTCTTTTTTTTCCTGTCTGGGCTATTTGGAAAGTGAGTACAGTGTACAAGCTCCCAGGGAAACAGACCACGGGGGGCTCCTTGGCCCTGGGTAGTGCCTGCCCACCCAGGTTTGTGCAGGTCCCCAGAACCTGGCTCTGCCAGTGCAGGAGGGTGTATAAGAATGATTTCCATGCAGCCAGCTCCTGGTGGCTGTGAAGACACGTCCAGTAACTCACCTGTGTTCCCTGGCATGGGGGCTCATGAAGGCTGCTCACAAATGGAGCTCATAGACATAGCCTTGGTGGGTGCTCAGCCACGAAACTCCAGTGTGGGACAGAATCATCTTCTCCTTTGCTCTGCTGTCTGCTAACAGGAGAGGTGGCAGACAGTGGTTGTGGGCAGAGGCATGCGAGGCTTGCCTGAGTGGGAGAACTCAGGTAGGGAGCTGAACCTCTGGGGATCAGATGGCTGCTTCACCCAGGGCTTCCTTCCAGCTGACAGTGTGCTCTGCACAGCACACCCAAGCACATTATTGAGTCAGCCAGAACAAAGCCACCAGACAGGTATGCGATATGTCCCAGATACACGCAGCACCACCTAGCTCTTGTAAAGTCTGCAGTGACCTCAAGAGTGAAGTTGAGTGTATTCCTGGGCCCTTTTATTCTGGATGCAATGATTATCAATAGCCTGTAAGTAAGAGCAAGTGCCCACTCCCCATCTCTCGCCCTCCGTGAATTGCATAGTTTAGATGGTAGACAGAAAGGGGTCTCTAAGTGCTGCAGGGAGCCTAACCCTGTAAGGCTTGCTCTCGCCCTGGGAGCTCAGGTTAGAACTTCAGTTGGCATACTAAAAGTTAGCAACCCATTTGAGAAAATTACTCTCTCTCAAAATACCCTGTCTGGGAAGAGACATGTTCTGGAAACAGCTGTAAAGCACTGGATACTTTTTTCATTTACTTACAACATTAAATTGAAAATTAATTCCCCTGTGGAATTTTTATACCATTCTTCCAAAACAAATAAAAAAGCACACAAAAATGTAGAAAACCTATTAAAATTGCCTACTGGAGAAAAAAAAAATCACAATATTTTGATAACATCAGCACCATTCCTCAAAGGTAAAAAAAAGTACACTGCAAAGGCAGAGGCCTTTACTATAAATACCACACCAATGGAGCAAGAAAGTTCGCCCCCGGGCCTCTGTGGGGGATTTCCAGCCCCAAATCAGAACTCCCACTGGGAGTTTCTATGTCGCTCTGGAAATCATTTTCAACCTGAGCGAGTCTACGCAGGTAAATGGGCCCGAGCTCATCTAGCAATCAGCATAGCTGCTGGGGGCTTATTTTCAACTCATTTTCCAAGAAATTGCCTGCATTGGGACCACAAGCCCAGCTCATTATGGTTTGCTGTTTATAGTTCTCATTAAAGCCAGGCTAATTTGCACCTTCCATTTAAACCCCCAAAAGGAGCGCTCAACCTCCACCTTTCCAATATACTGACCTTCCCAACTCTGCCTTCTCCACGGGGTCTTGTTCTGCAGCCCCCTCCCCAGCTTGATGCCTTCCTCTGGTGTACCCGGACCCAGCTTGTCCTTCAGTCTCTCTGTCTGGTAGTACCCTTGTGCCCTTAGTTTTAAGTGTTTGGACTTTCTGAGCCCTCACACAATCTGGTGGAAGGTTGACTGGGCCGTTCCTACTTGTTCACAGGGAGCTTCTTCTGAATAAGAGACTCAGGAGGTTCAACACCAAGGCCCTGAAGGCACAGCTGGGCAGACTTTCTACTCCACAACTTGGGGAAGTTTATTCCCTTCTCTCAGCACCTTGGCCCATCTAAAAAGTGAAGATGTAACAGTACTTACTTTCAAGGGACTGTTTAAAGAGTTCATAAAACAAGGTACTCAGCACAAAAAAGGTCCAGTTCTATGAATGTTAAATACGCAACAGGCTCTTGATGAACGCGGCCTAGCATTATCAGAAACACTTATCAAGACCAACTCTCATCTGAAGCTTTTGGTGGGGAGGAGGTAGAGGCAGGGAGAGAAGGGAATAGTACCTGCAATGATAGGACTTCGGGGTTTCACTGGGTACACTTGGCAGTTCTTTTATCCTGCAGAGATGTAAGTCTGATGCCTTCTGTTGTGCTCTTTAAAATAATTCCTAGTGACAGTACAATGTTGTGTGAAGTCAGACATACAAGCTTACACCTCATCTGGTTTCACTTTTACATGGGAAACTCAAAGCACACAGATGCCAGTGAGGAAAGTGGGAGAGAGATGAACAGGAAGGGGAGGGTTCAGACAGGTCCCCAAATGATCTACTCCATCGTTTCAAGGATATTTTAATATACATGCTAATTTGTTTCATTTATACTATTTCTTAGTTCATGGAAACTAGGAAATGTTAATCTGTTTCTTCTCTGTGGGAAAGAATCTAGTATTGATGAGCTTGAGAAACTACTTTGAAGATAACAATACACACTGTATTGACTACTGTTATTCTCTTATTAGTTTGTTTTGGAATTTTGTTTCATTGTTTCATAAAATAAACAAAAGAAAAAACAGTGAAGCAGGCCTGGTGAGGAGCTTAGGCACCACTTGTCACAAATGTTGTATCAGATACTCTTTCGAAGTGCTGTCACCTGGCAGTAAAGCTTTCCTCATGTGAGGGTCTTTACGTTAAGGGTGCAGGGGCTCAAGACTCTGAGCCACATTTTAACTTTTTCTGGTTTTTTTTTTTGTGGAACCAGGGATTGAACTCAGGCCCTTGAGCTTTCCAGGCAAATGCTTATTTTATTGAGCTATCTCTCCAGCCCCTTTTTCTGAAAATATGCAATTACTTCAAATGAAAAGTTCTCAAGATATTATTACTAATCAATTATTCTGTTGAATTTGATATTCTGTACTTTTGTTTGTTTCTGATTTTGGTACTGGGAATCAAACTCAGGACCTTGCACTTGCCAGGTAGGCGCTGTGTCGCTATATCTCGACCCGAATTTCTGTACTTAAAATTAGACTTCCTTCACACAATTTTATTTATTTATTTATTTTGTGGTGCTAGCGATCAAATCCAGAATCTAGGCCAGGTGAAATGCCTTGGGCCTGCTAGGCAAGAGCTCTACCACCAAGTTAAACCCTCCAGCCCAGTAACCATATTTAAAAACAAATTTCAATTTCTATTGGTACTATCATTAAAATATAATTGAAATTTTTAAGCACTAAACTTGCCATTCTGCAAATCAGTTCATTTCCCCGTGCCTCAGTTTCTTTAATTGTAAAGTAGGATAAAGTCAATGTCTTTATAGATACCTACCACAGGGTCTCATTTCCAGGCCTTGCTGCCAGGCAGCTCTATATACTGGCAGGAACTTTTAAAAAATCTTTTATGTATGCATGTACATATGTAAGTATATATGTATTTGGTACAAGGTCTTGCTATGCAGCTGGGACTCATAGTGATCCTCCTGCCTCTGCCTCCCCAGTGTTGGTATTACAGGTGTGCTCTACCACACCTGTCTTGGTGGCTGGCATGGTGTGCTCAGGGTTCCAAGGCCAGCATGGCATGCAATACCAGGGATCTGAACCTGGGTCCTTGTGCTCGCCAGGCAGGTGCTTAGACTGTTGTAATTACTTCCTTTGGCAGGAATATTCAAAATAAGCCAGCCTGTGAAAGTTGCCCCTCTATGGAAATAATGTAGGTATTAACTGATGCTGATTTTATTCTATGATCTGGATATTGGTATCCTCCCCAAGTGGCTATGTTGAAATTCAATCCCCAAGTCCAAGTATTCAAAGGGAAGAGTTTTGGGAAGTGACTAGGTTACAGGGCATCACTCTAAGGCAGGAGACTAGTACTCTTACAAGGGAGAAACTAAAGTGGGTGGGTCTGGGCCCCTCTCTGCCTGTCAGGCATGGTCTTCCTTTCCTCAGCACGCAGGGCACAGCAATAGGGGCCATCGATGAGGCAAGACCCAGAGCCTGCTGGTGCCTGGGTCTTCTCCACCTCCAGAACCTTGAGAATAAATTTCTATTGTGCAGAACTCATCCATCCGAGATGTTCTGTTACAGTGATCTGCAAGGAGTCAGGCATTGCTATTAAATCAGCGCTGCCCTCCTGCTCTCCCCGGAGGTGGTCTACGCTCCATCAAGAGGGTCTGGACCACTTCTCAAAGACATGGGCTGCAGAGCCATGGGGAGCAGTGCTGCTCACTGCTTGGCTTCCACGTGTGAATCGTCCAAGTCCAACTCGGTAACAGAGAGGCTCCTGGAGACAGCTCTGCACCTGTGCTTGAGCTCACTCCTGGGAGGGGTGAAGCAATTGGCTACCGTAAGCCCTCCTACGAAGGGAGCTGGCCTTGCTCTTTCACCCATGGCATCCCAGCCAGGGGGCCAAACCCCTTGGAGCAGCTACATCTGCCAGGCTGCTGGGACTCAGAAGAGGCTGCACACACATGTGAGTGTGGCTTTTATTTCAAGAGAAAGCGCAGGGCAAGTCCAGCACACTCTGTGTGTTTTGCTTTATCTAGAAACACAATGAACACCAGCTAGACATTTAAAAACTTTATGCAGGCATTCTTGCCTTGCTAAAGGCCTTCCATGTCACATATAAGCCCCATAATTAAACGGTTTGCCAGTGATGTGTATTCAATGCCAACAAGGGTAGCACCAGAAGTCGAGGAAGAGGTAAGGAAAGGTGGCGCAGCATAGTCACCAGGTGATCCCAGCTGTACTCCTCCATCCCTCGCCACCTCTGGATACTGATGGCAACTCAGTCCTGAGCTGCGCGCTCCCTACCTCCAGTACAGGGAGGTCACAATCTGGGAGCCTTAGAGAGAAGCAGGAGAACAAGAGGAGAGCCATAATATATCCCAACACCAAGTCTCTTCTAGTCCCCATGGAACCTCACTTCCTCCAGGCATGGGTGCAGTCAGAGCAGCCCTAGTTATCAGCAGAGAGGGGTAGAGTGGACTCCAGTGACAGCATGAGCTGAGTGAAAAGGAAATGGAAGTAGAGCCACAGCCCCAAATGCAGGGGTTTAACAGCAGAGGCCAAGAACAAAGGAACTTCTCTAAAACACAAAAGTCAAAAGAGGGTCTTGGCTTAAGGAGTTCACACACAATTCTACCTCGTGGCAGCAATACTCTTAATCCTTTGGTTTCTCTGCAGCTTTCCTGAGAGGACAGCACTGGGTAGAAAAGTGCTTAATTTAAAAAACATGAGGATCTTTTCCATAGTAAGCCTTTCCTAGAACTGTTTTCCCTTCCTTTTTTTTCTTTTTAAACAAATGACATCCAGCCTCCCCACCTCCATCTCCAGTGTTACCAGGAATTGAACTCACAACCTCACATTTGCTAGGCAGGCACTCTGCCACTGAACCTTTCCAGCCTTTCTGTTGGGATAGCTTCTATTATTCACAAACAAGTAGCATTAAAGTTAATTTACCCAACACATATGAAAGCTTAAAATTTTAAAATAAAAATGAAAATATAATGCCTTTATCAATTAGATGAAAATGAATGCACTTGTCAAAGAACAAGCATGTGGGTGGACCAGGATGGAGTCCGGAGGGCAAGGAAATAAGGCTGATAGCTGACAACCCATGAGCCAACATGAGTGGGTCACGGCACAGAGAAGTGAAGACAAACTGAGGAAGCACATTAGGTTCCAGGCCACTAGGGGGCCAGGATAACTAGAGCCACTAGGCTTGAGCGTGTTGATACAAAACTTGGGAAGGCCGAAGGAAAAACCAGAATATGGTGGAGGCCCAGAAGGGTGCATGCTGGACCATGGACAATGAATTCAGCCTGTGGTTGGGCCCCTGGCGGGAGGTGCATAGACTGGCGAGATAGCAGCAGGGGTCTGAAGTCTGCTGTGAGTGAGCTTTGGGCCTGGCTCTTCATTAACTGCTGTGGTATAAATTACCGTATTCCTATGGCCCCATTTCCTCTTCTGGAGAACGAGGCTAGCAATCAGGCAGCAGTGAGGAGCACATAATCTGGGTGACATTTCCAGCACCATGCCTGACACAGGGGAGCACATGCTCACAGCCACATGCTCTATTGTTCAAGCAGATTCAGCAGGTTATCTCAGCTCAGTGCCACTGGAGCTGGATCTCTCACTGTCCCCTCACTTGCCCTAGTTCTGTTCTCACCAACAGTGCTTGGACCAACTGGCTTCCTTGTTCTACTGTCCCTAGAAGGAGAGCACCCTGGTTATGCTCTGCACCCTGATGCACACAGAGGCTGTGACCCTGCATGACACTGAGAATGTGAGAACTGGGGTAGAGAGCCTAGTCTCCTGGAGATGGGTTAGCCCACACTTGACTTGGAGAAGGCGATAATGCAGTCATTATTGACGCTTTGGGAGGGGGTCATGGCTGCTAGGCCAGGTCTCACCCTCTCTTGACAGGACCTCGACCTTAAAAATGCTGCTAGGGGACAAGCATTACCTGTGACGTGGAGCTTTTCATCCGTGACCTCAGCCTTCAGGTAAATCCGGCCCCTCTTCTCTGTGTGATCCATTCCACAGAGGCTGGGGACATTTATTACACACTGCTTGTGAACATTCATGTCGCAAGCTGTGAATGGAGAAAGCACAGGGTCAGAGTGGCCGTCTGGACTCTCATCACTGCCTCCATATGTTGGTGTCTGAGAAAAAGTGGCAGCAAGCTACCCTCCGGCTCGATACTTTGCTAGAGTGTTTTTGGTGACATAGAAAATGGTTAACAGATGTCCCTTCCAGCACAAGCTATGCACGAGTGACAATATCCTTAAAATATCCATCCCATATTTTCTCAGTTTTTATTGAAGCAAAATACCCCACTTGGTCTTCTGTGGCTGCTTCAAATATTTAACAAGATCCAGGTAAATGTATACAAAGGCAGACTAATCAATATTCTATGAACACAAATCATATGATATGCAAATTTTAAATGGGGGATACTTTTTGCCAAATGATTCCTTCTGCCTTACTGACTTCAATATAGAAAGTGACAATCTGGAGGTTGATTATAGGAAATTCATAAAATTTTATTTTCTTCAACTAACTCTGTGTTTTCAAGAAGGTGTATGTTGCCTTTTTTTTTTTTAAAGTGAACTTGTGTTTGATATTTTAAGCCTGTCTTCAAATATTTAAATATTATTCCCAGTACAACAAATATACAGCTGGCAGAAGCCATTCCTTACAACTGACATTATGTGGGCGAGACGGAGGATAAAAAAAGATCAGTCTTGTTGCCGTGAACCAGAGAAACCCTGCGTGGAATCCTGGGTGCTGCCTACAGACATTAAGTGTCCCAGGCCTGCCACCCTAGCGCCCTCAGGCTTCCTGAGGGAGGGATGGCCACCGCGTCCTGGGGACTCCTCCAGGAGAAGCTAGCAAGCTTATCCTGCAATGTTCAAGGTACAGACTTCCCACTCCTTTCATTTCTAGTGTTTGATGTTAATGTGGCAAAATAAGTTGTGAAGCACGTCACACTGAGAGCAGACAGGTTCCATCGTTTTCAATATCAGAGGTATAAATTACACACAGACTTTTAGAGAGTTCTTATTTGATTTGTGCTTTTTCTTACAAATTTTCTTCTACATTAGGTGTATTATCACAACAATGAGTTTGTGTGTAAGTATTGTGCTTGTACCCCAAAACAATGAAACTTCCTTGGTAAACAAAGGCATGTGCTCTGCTATGCCTGCACTAGGGAAATGTAACATTTCCTGCCAGATGTGATGCTGTACCCTTGTAATCGCAGTTACTCAAGAGGCTGAGGCAGGAGGATGGAAAGTTCAAGGCCAGCCTGGGCAATTTAGTAAGACCCTATCTCAGAATTTAAAAGAAGGGATGTAGCTCAGTGCTCCTTCAGTTCAATCCCCAACACCACTAACAGGGCAGGTATTGGGGAGCATGGTCTCTGAGCACCTGCGTTTGTGGTGCTGACTCACTGCATTTTCTGATCTATCCTCTCAAGACTTAGATTTGCCCCTCACAGTATGTATTTCAGGTGACTGCAGCTACAAAGCTGGGTGTGAGTTGCCAACGGTGGTGTTCTGTGCTATGTGGCTCATTTTCTTTATCTCTTGTGGATGGGATCTATCTGCTCAGAAGTGCATCTCTCATTAATAGATCAGTGATTATGGTTGCAAAGTGTGTACACACCATTAATGCCTGTTTATTACATAAAATGCTATGAATTATTTTCATGTTCATGTTTTGATTTAGAAACCTTTAAAAATATAAATAAATGTCTTTCAAACACTGTTTGAAAAACAAAACCTGGGACTGGAGAGATAGCTCAGTAGAATAAGTGCTTGCCTGGCAAGCACAAGGATCTGAGTTCAATCTCTGGTTCCACAAAAACAAAAACAAAAAACAAACAAACAAAAGAACCCTAAGAGCAGCAAGACAGACAGAGAGCGGAAGGAAGGAGTCCCAGCTCTGCCCACGTGGTCTTGCTCGGCTTCTGTTCTGAAACTAACCCTTCCAGATCTTGTGCCTTGGCTTAGCCAGAATTAGGACACTTGGAAAGTTGTGCTCTGTATGTGCCTTGAGCTAACGGAGTCCCAGGACAGACATTCTACAGGAAACTTTCTCTCAGAGTCTCACAGAGAGCAAATTGGTCCACATGGCTGACACTGACAAAGGATCCACAAACTGTGGTACAAGGTTTCAGGATAAATCCTGAAGGGACTTGACTGACCTTGACAGATACAAAAGTTACATTTCTTGTTATATAGGTCTTGCTTTATCTTGGTCTTAACCATCCAGCAGAAAAGTATAAACATGAGGTACGAAAAGCAAAGCCATACTAATATGCTGAGCTATAAAAGGCTCAAGTCAACAACTTCTGACATTGCCAGTCCTATGCACAAGCCACTACTATTATGGACTACTGGACTGTATTAGAATATTTTGCTGAATTCACGCACCTACAATGTTTAAATGACAATGGAATACCCTTCTATAATAAAACTAAACAAAAAAAGGGGATACAAATGAATGACCATTTTGTAGCTTTATATTCATATTAGGATAGATATATGGCTACATTCTCTTAATTTAATGAATAAAAAGATTTGTTCTAATAGTATTTGTGGACAGGATATGTCTCATCTTGTACAATGAATAACCACTAAGACAACAATATACAATGTATTTATTATTGAAGCTGTCCTACTAATTGGTTTTGAAACTGTTTCATTATTATTTGTTTCTCAATAAAATTATTAAAAAAAAAGGAAAAGAAAGAAAGCAGAAGCCAAAGCTTCTAGAGAGAACCGGACAGCAGGGGAAGCACAGGCTGAAATGCTCTGGACTGCATTCTTCTCTAAGCCACACAGACGGCTTTTCAACTTGGGAAGCTCCTCTGCCCTCATTCTGAGGCCAGCCCAGATGAGAGGCGGGTAACATTTTGCCCACCAGGTGGAGCTGTACACAGGCGCTTACAGCCTCCTGAGGCACAGGTGCAGAGAGGCTGTGGCCGAGAAGCACCCATCTGCAGACTCTCCTCTGCTTCCCCAGAAGGAACCCTGAAGTGCTAAAAGTCCAAGTGAAAGAGTTTAAAACCAAACAGAAGAGTCCTAATATAGGTCAGTGGTTTTCAGTATTTTCAGTAGAATCAATTTTTCAAACAAAATCTAAAGCAGGATCCTAATTAATAAGCCAGATGAATGTTTTTTTATTAGCATAAATTTAGTTAACAGACTAAAATTATACCATTTACTTATTATGAGTATTCAAATAGAAACTCTTCTGACCTAAAAATAGCAACTGTCTAAAACTATTAGTTGGTATCTGCTGTGGTCTGAACGAACGTGTCCCTCAAAAGTTTAGAAGCCTCACCCCCAAACCCATGTTGATGGCATTGGCAGGCAAGAACTTTGGGAGTTAATTAGGATTAGGTGAGTTTGGGGGAACCAGGGCCCTGAGATCACATTAATGGCCTCTAAGAAGAGAAGGAGCGGTCTAAACTAAACGCTGCTGTCTCCATGTGGGAAGCCCTCTTGTCATTTTATGACATAAGAAGAATCTTCTCAGCATTCTTGTGCCATACCCTTGAACTGCCTAGTCCCTAGATCTGCGAGCTGAATACGCTTCTCATCTTCATAAACACCCAGTCTCAGTTCTTTTATAGCAACAGAAAACATACTAGACAATATCTCCTAGCACTCCAACAATGTTTTTTTTTTTCAGAACCCTTGCACTCAGGCCCTTGCACTTGCCAGGGAAGCAAGCACTTATTCCATCTCCCTGGCCCACCCCAACATTTTGTTTCTGTGTCCCATTACAGTTGCACAGCATCCCTAAGTTCTACATCCAGCAGAAGAGAGCATGCACAAGAGAACAGCATGGAGCAGCATGCCAGACCAGCCCAGGGAGAAACTTGACTGCAAGTTCTGCCCCATAAAGGAGGCTGACCATGTCAGCTTTCCAGTGCGCCTTCAACTTTATCAAGGCTGGGATGGATGCTACATATCTGCATACTCACTTACATTCCAAGTTGCAAAAGAGTGAAAAATACACTTAGAAATGCACTTGCACTCATACAATTTTGCAAGGTGAACCATCCCAGAGCTCTTGGGAAATCTCCATCTGTTCCCTAAGGCTCACACACATTGACTTGCATGCACAGTGCTTGTTCCATGCGTTGGGAAACAGACAGTTCTGGGCCCTCACTGCGGTAATTAATGAATGGGACACGCTGGAATCCCATGACAGTTGCTCATCTGTCAGAGGAGCAGGGCTCGGTACTGGCCTTTTCATGCCCTAAAACTATCCTCTTGTACTTTAAATGATTAGCCTGGGAACCTCATAATTGAAGAATTATCAAAACAAAAAGCTTCACTAGATGTTGTTCTTTCCTTCTGATATTTGATGGAGTGACCGACAAGACAAAAGAAAAGGGCTTGTGTCTTTCTCATCATTTGTCCTCAGCGATTTCAGGGAGAACTAGATTGATAGATACTTGATCTCCTCATGAAGAGGCAGGATGAGTGAACTTAAGTAAGATGCTATCCTGGTTTTTATGTTCATTTGTGCTTCAGTTTTAAAGAGAGCCTGCTGGATTTTTCCACAGTCCACCCACTAATTAGAGACACAGGAAGATAATGACTAGGGTTGCTCAGCTTATTTTGAAGCTTAACCAAATGTAGAATCTGGAGGTGGGAAGTCTTCTTTGGGCTTTGACTAGCCTGCATTTTAAGAGGGTGAAGATTTCTACTACCAAAAAAAAAGTAATACCATCCACTAACTTACACACCAATCCTTGCTTTGGTTCATAATTAAGTAAAGAACTTGGACAATGGAAAGATTCTAACTTTTCAGTCTGATCTGAGTTGAGTCAATTCTCCCAGTGTGGCGAGTCTATGTTGAGAAGTTACCAAACTTGCAGTGCTCAGCAAACCCAGGATGGGAGCTGCAGAGTTTCTTCCTCTACTGGGAAAGAAAACTTACTTACTGTCACATTTCATCCCCTGGTGGATGAGCCCGTACAGCAGGGATCCGCAGTGATCACAGAAGGTGGGACTTCCATACGTGTGGATTTTAAACTTGTGCTTGCTCCTGGGATCCTGGGAGAGGAAAACAAACAAACAAACCAGAATGCTGAATCCAGGAATGAAAAGGCTGAATTTCTGATTAAGCCGAGTTCAGGCCTCATCCTCACTGCCAGAGTTTGATGATACCAGATAGTACAGTCACACAAAGGGAGCAGCGATTTCCTGCCACCTCATGTTTTAATCTAACAAATACTCATGTTTCTTTTCAGGTGTAATTTACACATGCCAAGGTTTCCACCAAACCTATCGCTCCTGGCCTATTGTTGGCAGTTGATGCTACTGTTTTACAGCAGTGGGGATGACCTACGGCCTTCACACTGACCTATATCCCCAACACATTTTTATTTTTTACTTTGAGACAAGGTCTCATTAAGTTGCCCAGGCTGGTCTCAAACTCGTGATGAGGGAGAAAGGATAAGTCATTTGTCCAAGGGCTTACAGAGTGCTGGGATTAAAGGCATGTGCCACAGCACCCAGCTCACCACAGTACTTTAACAGACTCAGTATTTTTAGGTCCAGTGCCTAGAACAGACTGTGGCAAAGAGGAGGCACGAAGCTGGGTTGCTTTTCAAGCTGAACTAAACGACTTAGGATCTGAATCCTTTAGGAAGTCTCTTGTACAAGTTTTCCAGACCCACAATATACTATGAAACCAGATACATACCCAAACCAACGGGGACCTCACACTGCTTTAGCACTCTAAAGTGTTATTTGCATTTGCATGTAGAAACTCAGCCCAGTGAGAACTGGGAATACAATGAAATACCCTTGCCCAGCACCACAGAACACACAGTACCTAAAGACCACACAAAGTGCAGAAGGTGCAGCTAGACATTTGCTTTTCAAATTGTTTTTGTTTTTTGTTTTGCAGTAAGGGGGATTGAACTCAGGACCCTGCGCTTGCCAGGCAAACACTTATTCTACTGAGCTATCTCCCGGGTCAACATTTGCTTTTCTAAGTAAAGTTTTGTTCCTTTATTTACAGAGAGATTACGGGGAAGCATAGCCAGCACACCATAGTGGTTCAAGAGTCTGGATTCTAGAGTTCTGGCACAGGTTCTGCTATTGCCCAAAAGCATGACCTTGAACAAAGCAACTGTGCTTTCTGCCTCATCTGCAAACTCGGAAATCAGCAGCACTTCTTTGGCCATTGTCATATAAATAGATTTTTACAAAACACTAAGAATGATGCCGTGTGCAGGGTGAGCACCATGCTCATAAAGGAGGTGAGCTTCAAGCTTCTTAGGACTCTGTTCACTAATAGGATGAAAGAGAAGGTTGGGCCAGATATTCTTTATGTCCTACTTGAACTACAAAACAATTTCACACTCAGCACATCCTTATCAGGAGGCATTCTCATTAAATGCTTCCTCCTGAATCACTCTTTGTGGCCTGGGCAGCTGGAAAGACAGTCACCATTGACCAAATGAAGGAAGACCCCAAAGGGGCAGGATCTGGGGAGGGCAGGAGACAGAGCTTAGCTTTGAACATATTATGCTTGAGCTTCCTGTAACCCAGTGCTTCTCCAAGGCAAAGAGAAACAAAGAAGGCTTCTTTTAGCTTTGACTTTCTAAGAGATTCAGTGTGAATGATCTATGGGAATTCCAAAGATGCCTTCAACGGTAAGTTACTTTACCTACTTTACCGTTTGGCTGCCCCTAATCCTAGAACAGCCTAGAGATTACAGAACAATAAACCAAACACTCTTGGATTCACCGTCCAGACTTGATAAAGACTTTGCATTCCTCCCCACCTTTCATTATACAATCCTTACCTCCTTTTAAAGAAATGCTAATAACCCTCCTACAGTAATGTGGCTCATGCAGACCCTGGACTAGACCAGCATCTCATTCTCACCTGAAGAGTTTTCAGAGATGTATCCAGAATAAGGATCTGGCTTATCCACTTTAAAATCTCTATAATGTGACATAATTTTTTGAAACAAGTACACCATCTGTTTTTATACAGTAAATTTTACTGGAATCTGGCCACGCTATTTTCTGTGGCTCACATGGCAAAGGGGAGTAGTTGTGACAGAGACCGGGCAGGCTACAAACCCTACAATATTTACATCTATATTTCTGTTACAGAAAAAGTTTCTCAATCCCTGCTTTTGGATCATGGTTTTCAAGGGGCTCTCCCAATGTCAAATCACATTTCCTGAAATGTGTTTGAAATGTAAGTTACATTTCTTCTCCTGGACAGACTGAATCAGAAACTTGGTGGAAAGAGCTTCCAGTCTGTGTCCTAACAGGACCTCCCAGTGATCGTAAGATGGACAGGCACACTGAAGACAGAACCACCATCTAGAAGTTCATTCAACAGGTACTAGCTGAATGTATGTGCAAATGCTTAACAGTGTTCTGGAAGGCAGGGTGCTAGTCTACCTTTCAAACATCTCCATGGGTGTGGAAAATCACAACACTCCTCAAGATGGGATTTTTTTCCTAGCAAGTGGCAGCTGTGAATATTAAGTGAGATATGGACTTAGACTTCCAACATTAATGCAGTCCACTGAATTTCCCAACACCCAGAATGTGGAGAAGAATGCAGAAGGCACAGGCTAGTGTCAGCCCTGATTAATGATACCCAGGCTGACAGTGAAGGTTGTGTCCTACAATGTGGAGGGCAAAGACAGCGCTGCGGGAAAGGAAGAAATCAGATTTTCTGCAGAAATGAGGCATCAACAACTGGCAGTAAATAAATAATGTCAGTTCACTCAAAGCCCCCAGAGTATGTGTGTGCCAGGCAGCCCCAGGGTGGCTGTCCTGCCAGTTGACTGTTATGCAGATCTCTACTGATGTGGTCCATGGGCATGTGCTTCACTCTTCAGGAAAACTTAAGTCTTATTCATCTGCCACCCATATGGCATCTTTAAGCTATAACTGTTGGAAGGTAGAGGAAGACAGGAAACCATCGTTTCAACCTCCTGTGTGACTCTGGAGAGCCACCAAGTCCTGGAGTCCATTGTGCCCCAAAGCACACCCGTGGCCAGAGATGCTGTTTATGAACTATGACAGTGGGAGTCATAGTGCTGACCATCGAGCACGTGCAGACACTTTACCAGCACTGAGGCCACTGTTTAGAACAAGGCAGTCCCTCGTGAGAAGAGCAGCATTCTGGATTTCCCATGATTCTGGAGAACTGCCTTCTGACTCCTGCCCATCAGGAGTGACCTTGAAAAGCTAGGTAGGTCACTTATTTAGAAAGCAGAAATAAATCCAGTCTGCAGCTGGGGATGAGGCCGACTCAGAATTGCTGGACGAATACAAGGCATTGTCATGACATTGTCTTTAGAATAAACTTAAAGGTATCTAAAGTTTCCCCAAAATACTTTAGTGACTTGGAATTGAACGGAAGCAGAAAGGAAGACAGTCAGCGTCCATGTCCACAGAGGGTCAGTGGGCAGAAGGCCGGGAGTCCTTCTCTGACCTGGGCTCCTGCTCCCTGCACCTCACACCTGTACTCCTGAGGAGGTCACTTAGCCAAGGCCCTGAGTAGTACATGCCCAAGTTCTGGTCAACCCAGACTACCACCCTGTACAATGATTTTCTCTGTCTCCACTGAAGTGGAAGGCAGGAAACTGCCAGTCGCATTAGTTTACTGTGACAGACAAAAGAAACCAGTGTGAGCTGGAGAATAGTGACTCATGATGCTTTGCGCAGAGCAATGGGAACTGAACGTCTCCTAGGCTCTGTGTTTCCATTAATAGCCCCTGAGGAGGGACATCTTTTCCTTTTTAGCGCTTTGATGTTCTCACCTGGACCGTGAAGATGGAGGTGGAAAGAGCATTTTAAAAATGGGATTTCAGGGCTGGCCAAATAGCTCAGCAGATTAAAACGCCTGAAAACAGGCACAGGGGTGAGGGGTTTAATCCCTGGGCCTGCTCTTCCAGCCCTGCCCCCGAGGCATACTGAGACAGCAATTGAGACTTAGTGTGGTGGCACATACCTGTAATCCCAGCACTTGGGAGGCTGTAAACAGGAGAATCACTACAAGTCTGATCTAGTAGTGAGACCCTGAGCACCCTGTAGACCTTTCCCTAAAAATACAGAAAAGAAAAAGGGATTTCACAGTGCCCTATAGGTGACAGGTGGCACTGGGCTGCTCAGGATGGGATGGAAGATGAACGAGGTAGGCCACTGCTGAAGTTATAGGTGAAAACAACTGCACTATCTAGGCTCTTTGGTAATAAAAATGTTTTATTTTGAAATCATTTAAAACTCACAAGAATTTGCAAATCCAGTACAGCCTGTTCCCATAAACTCGCCATCCAGATTTCCCAATGAAGACATTTACATAACCATGGGATGTTAGCAGAACGGAACTGCTGCCACTGCCACAGCCACTACTGTAGACTGTGGGCCTTCACCAGACTTTCTGTGCTTCACGCCAAGGTGAAGATTTTCACTGAACAACTGAAGAATTAATACTAGGGCGGGGACCACAGCAACACTTGCTGGGCAAACACCACTAACTCAACTAGACAGTGCCAAAAGAGCATCTGCTACTTGCTCAGGAAATTTTTAACCTGCTGGATTTCAGGCTAAGGGCTGTGGGAAGACAAATCTGAAGCTGTAGCTGAAAAGTAGAACCAGGACACTTTTTTCTAAGTAGAAGAAACATGCTATTTCTGAACCTTTTTGACTAGTCTGTCAAAACGCAGTCATTTTGTTGCACCTCCTGACTGAGGGTGCAGCCCAGAATCCAATGGCAGGGTCCCGGGAGGCGGGGGAGTGATGGCTCTGGGCTTCCAGGCAGGGCTGGGACACACAAAGGCAAGACAATGCAGAGCCCCAACACACAAGCTGTCCCCTGCTGGTCTGAGAGGCTTTCCTGATAGCCACCATATGAAACACACCATGACACCTGTTGTGTCCCTTGGAGGCTGTGTGTGGCCAGGGAGGTAAATGGAAAGGAGCTGGGCCCTGCAGGAGCTGAGTCTTAAGTGGGCTCATATCCAAGTGTCATCCGTCCCAAGTTCTGAGCAGTCTTAGGGAATTCCAGCACCCAGCCCTTCTCATGGGGAAGCACCCAGCTTCGCACACTGAGTCTCCCTTGGCAGACCACTTACATCTGCCACATCCCCTTCTGTCAAGACTGCACCTGCTGGGACACCTGAGAAGGCAGTGGGGAAGGCTCCTGCCTCCTCCAGGAAGCCGCTCCAGATGTCAGTAACAGATACAACTTTCTTACCCCATCTGACCTTCTACAGCGTTTTATTTCTGTCTTTTAAATGTCACTTATCACATCCTGCCACTTGTAAAGATTATTCCGTATACTTCCCCCTTTACATATTCTCTCTCTCTCTCTCTCTCTCCCTCCCTCCCTCTCTCTCTCTCTCCAGTGTAAAAAGACAGAAAAAAGGCATACCCACATTAGTAGCTATGCCAGAACCAAGGGTAGATTTCGAGTTTTAAGTACCAACTTTATTTCCAAGCTCCCTCAAAACCAAAGCCAGAAAGGAAAACAAACACAAGGTTCCACAGGGACTGCAAAGATGCCTGAGTGCAGAAGTCCATCTGGGCATTTTCTAAGCCATTTTTGTCTCTTACATGCTGGGTCTTGAATGAATGTCTATGAAAGCCACTAGCACATCTTCACCAAGGCATGCTCTGCCACTGTTCACTCATTTACCTCAAGTGACCTCAGGTATGTCAAGTGTGGCTGCACTAAGTGCCACAGGAAGTGGCCATACAGTCTTCGTCTGTGGCCAAGCTAGGAAGATTTTTCTTCTAGAGAAGTATGTACAACTGCTAGCCTTTTCATTTTCTAGGCATTGGAAGCCTCTTGTTAAGTATGAAACTGCTACTGTGTGTCACAAACCTGATAGTACTTTATAGTAAAAGAGGGAAAACATTCAGTTTCAATACCTCTGCACATGTGTGGTTGGGAAAAAAAATGAAGATTTTGGGCAAACCACCTCTCACAGGCACATATAAAGTCTAACCCATAATCTAAATCTAGTATTCTTGAGGAAAAAGTTCAAGTTCTAGTGAAGGCATCTGCTCACCTGTTTCTCATGTCTTAATTTTATGGTACAGCACCTTAATTAGCCTCCCTGGCAAGCACTCTTCAACCTTCCTACCAAGACATTTCATAGATTTCCTCCTCAGTGTCCTCAGCAGCATTGTTACTACCATCAGGTGTTCCCGGCTAAGAATAAGTCCATGGCTCTCGCTGCACAGTGTCTTCATGCTTGAGTGGGCTTTGGTTTTCCAAGGTGCCTTCCCGCTGGACTGTCTGCCCACTACCATCTGGAAGGCGAATCCTAGGTGTGTCTGCAATCTGAGCCTTGCAGGATTGAGACTCATCTAGCCAAGTGGACAGTGAACCCTCTAAAGGGATCTCTGGAGGCAGGCAGCTAAGGTCTGTGACAAGGATGTGTCTATGCGAACGGACACTGCTCCATCTGCACAACCCCCTGGCAGCATGGCATGTGATGCAGGGGATTGAACCGTCATCCCTGAGCTTTGCTTAAGCTTGCCTAAGCAGGCACTTTAGACCGCTGAGCTATCTTGTTGGCCCCATCTGCCCTTTTCATGTGAGTAAAATACTGGCAGGACTTTGGCAGAGGTCATGCTGGCTCCCATGTTCTGCCTGCATCCGATGGTCTCCAAAGAGTCTAAAGGTTCCTCCCAAAGGACCAAAATGTGTGCCCTTCAGAGGCTTTCAGTTTCTGGGAAGGACAGTTTTTAACACTGTGAAGCTCTGTACTCTGACTTCCTTAAGCACCTGCTGGAGCAGGGTGGCTTCTTCAAGCTGCTCCACCTAAATACCAAGAAAAATTCCCTGCTTTGCCATCTGATGTGTTTTCATGAGTCACACTTGTAAGGGAAGCTTGGGTCTAAATGTCACCCACATGCTGACTACATAAGCAACACCATAAACACTGTTCTCAGAATAAAGCTGGCACTAACACCATGATCTTAAATTTCTTAGGAAGCACAATTTTAAAAAAAAATTGATGAGACAAGAAAAATTCCTATTCTTTAAGTTTTTTGTTAACGAGAAGATGCGAGTATTACTAAAGTCAGGGTGATTTTACATAACCTGAGGTCACTGGGGGTGTCACACCAGGCCTAAGGCCCTATGCAGGCTTCCTGTAGCCCTGCTCAGTTGCCCATGAGCACTGCCTGCTTGCCATCTGGCTTCATGGTTTCCTTCCTTGGCCTCTGACCACACTGGTCTTCTTGGGTGGATCTTCTGCTAAGAGACAAAGAAATTTCCATTTTTGGCAATGATAGTGTTTGATTCTGGTCTGTAAACTAAGCCTTTTTTTTTCTTCTGATGATTAACAATCATATTTACAGTTGGACTAATCTGTCAAACCAGAATACTGGTAGAAATATTCTTAGGGTTCTTTCCTCAGCTAACCAAGATGCTGTTGTTAAGTATGAAGCAACAAGGTCTTTCTAAAATATCTAGATAAATCTCCAACAGCAGGGCAATAACTAAACCATAATATATTTATAACGTGGAATCCTACCCAACAGTTAAATTAAATGAGCTGTCTTCTTTAACAATGTGAACAGGTCTTCAAGATCTACTGTCCAATGAAAGAGACAAGTCATGAATGAAACATAAACCAGGATGACATTTATGCCAAAGATAGAAACAGAGATACTCTCTATCCTCATGGAATAATCATATAGCTTTTCTCTTGCTAAATTTAGAAGTAAAAGGCTCCCAAAGAGCATGGGGACATACAAGGTTCAGAGATGAAAGTAAAAGGAAAATTTGAATGCTGTCGGAAAAGACTGAAGTGAGAAAAAATTAAATCCACAATTTTTTAAGTAATTCAAACGGCTGGGAAGCCCATCCAATGCATTTGGTTATATTTCAGCAGGTTCATGAGGCACCACGGAGGCGAGCAACTGCATGTTGGAGCAACTGAGGTGCAGCTGCAGTGCCTGTAAGACGGGGGTTCTGCCTGCAGCTTCCCTGGCCATGTGCCAGGAAGAAGTCATCTGTGCAAGACAGCTATGAAGACATTTTCATCTTCAATACAGCTAGTTACCAATACAACTAAAATGTTGATCAATATCCCAGCTTCTCTTCAGATCATATAAATCTTTTTGCCTTTGTAAAATCTCAATCAAAAGCTTCACTATGATCCATTTCTTCCTATTTTGTAATACGTTTTATAAGCCATCATCATCTGAAGACACCGATCTTTAGGAGGTTTTGCTCCAGCCATCACAGCTTTCCATTTCCAGAGAGAAGCGCTGAGGATTTCATATAGAATTCTGATATTATAATGTTTTAAATGTGCAAATATTCACATCATAAAGCTCAAACATTTAAAAAATAAGGTTATTTCCTTATCTGTAAATTCTTCATTTTTATTCAAAAATTTACCATTTGTGTAGGTGGTGAAGATGAGGTGGGCTCAGGTTTGGCCTCACTAGTGAGGGACTCAGTCATGCTACACAGAGAAGCAGCCCCAGTGCTTCAGTAGTTAGACATAATGCGCATTTCTTATTTCGGGGCCTTCCCACTATGGGAGCACCTGGCTAGGGCAGAGCTGGTCCCATGGCAGAGGAGATTAAAATGTGAGGACTACTCAACGGCTCCTAAGTCTTGTCCTTGGAACTGGTATCATCATTACCTCTCATGCTTCACTGGCCAGCCTTGTTTCTCTTTCACATCACATGTCAGTGGCTGCATATATGGGAAGCCATCTGCTCGTCAGGACTAAGGCATGAAGGGTCAAGTCCCATGTGGGACACAGAATTCTTGTGGAAGAGGAAAATAAAAGAGGGGGACCAGAGCATGTGGTTGCTTGCCACTGGTGCAGGTGGCAACTTTACCTAGGAAAGTCTCATTCCAGGTAAGGGATGGTGCCCTTCCAGGGAGGGATGACAGTCACAGAGCAATGTGGGGGATCAATGGCCCTCTTACACATAAAGCAAAGCCAAGGCAGTAGTCATACACTTTTCTGCAGTTACTGCTTTATTTCTTTGCTTGCATATATACTCAGGGAATCATGGAAGTTTTTGTTTTAATGGTAGTTTTTTTTTTTTTCTATTGTCATACTTACTACTCTAAGGAAGAACATCATTCAAGTATTGTATTTTTTTTTGCCCTCTCATTTAAGTGTGCTTGATACTTTCACTAGCTTTATGACAATCCTGAGAATGGGAATCTTGTCAAGAAAGCATCACTTTTTAAAAATTTGCTTCAAAAATGTTCATTCTTGCTTATGAGTTTTAGACTCACAAGTTGCAAAAACAGTGCAGAATTTCCACGAATTGCCCCTTCCAGAGACAGTGGCGTCTCACATAATGGCAGCACACAGGCAGACCCAGAAAGAGACACTGGTACCATGCTATGGATGGATGCCAGGTTTTACACCCTCTTTACTGCATGAGTGTGTGTAGCTCTATGGAGTTTCTGATCATATTCATACTCATGACACAAGACTGCTCCTGCATACCAAAACGCTGCCTTGGGCTCCCCTTATCTTCATACCCTCCCCACCCATACTCTTGGCCACCATGGATATGTTCACCACTAAAGCTTTACAACTTTTTTTTTTTTAAAGCACTAACCAACATTCATGCTAATTACAGATTTGGTTAGTTCCATTGCCTCAGTTTGAAAGGAAAATAAAATAGGAATAAAAGAAGCATCTTAACTCTGTGGATCCCTGACAGGCCTTTAAAAAGCTATGTGTCATTTCCAAAAATTCACGGCCAAGTTTACATGACTGAGAGCACATCAGAGATAAAGGGAATACATATGTATTTGTGAGTGTCCAGGTTCCCATCATCTTTGTTTAATCTAGCAACGACAGAATCAGGTTGCTTTGTCATTCTGTGATAGTCTGGGACAAAAGTGGAACCCTAATACTTGGGAGTGCCTGAAGAAATGCCTAAGATTCTGCATTGATTTTTTTCTTGTGGAACCGGGGATTGAACTCAGGCCCTTGTGCTTAACAGGGAAACACTTATTCCACTGAGCCATGTCCCGGCCCCTGCACTGATTTTTGTAATGGACTTGAAAAAGTATAACATTATTTGCAAGGAGGATGACTTTTATGCCTTATAAAAATGGTGAGAGGTTCCCCAGCAGCTGGTATTTGTTCATCTGATTAAACACACAAAGGAGGCAGAAGGTGCAACCCTGTCTTTCTATAACTATGAAGTCCAAAAGGGCAGCAGTCTTTCTCTAGGTGCCTCTTGTTTTCTATGCATACCGCTTACTACTCCTAGGCATTATCTCCCAACTGCAAACCCTCCCAGCCATGGAAAAGAAATTTAATTCTTGCTGCTTAGTGAACTTCATAGCCATGGTCCCACTTTTAAGAAATGTGCAGCTTATGGTTATTTTCAATATTTTATTTTCATTTACACATATTCATATTCATTATAATAATACTATATATAGTTTTGTTAAATTTGCATAAAATGTGGTTAATCAAAAGAAACACATATTAGCCGGGCATGGTGGCACATGCCTGTAATCCCAGCACTCGGGAGGCTGAGGCAGGAGGATTGTTGTGAGTTCGAGACCAGCCTGAGCTACAAAGTGAGCTTAAGGCCAGCCTGAAGTGCATAGTGAGACCCTGTCTCAAAAAGACAAAAAAAAAAAAAAAAAGAAATAAATAAAGAAACACATATTAATATTTTGGTATATTTCATTCAGCAAGAGAGACAGGGAGGGAAGGAAGGACAATTGTATGGATGGATGCGTGGATGGATGGATAGATGGATGGGTGGAGGGAAATGCAAAGGATCAACTAAAACTGGTCTATTCCTTTTTTTAATGTCATTTCATCTTAAACATCTTTCCATGTATTAAATACAAAGCAGTATCACATCTATCACATTTCATTGTATGTATTTACTATAATTAATTTAGCCAATCCCCAATTTCTACAAATTTAGGTTCAGACTGTCAATTTGTTACAACATTACCACAAGCATTTATGGGCGCACACTGTGTAAGAGCCTCGTCAGTTCCTAATGACAAAAGCCAGAAGTGGAAATCTTGAGCCAAGCAGATGAACGTGAGCTGCCACACTCAAAGCAGCTGCCTCTAGGAGGGCGTTCTGGTCGCACTGGAAAGTGCTGAGCCCTCTGGAGCAGCTCAAGAGCAGCCAGCTTTCCCCATCAGCGTTAGGGTGCTTTGTGAGCGCTTGATGCCCCTGGCTAGGATTGGGCATCCGTCCACAGAGCAAGCTTTCCTGTCTGCCAGTGATCATTCCAAACCTCCACAAATGAACAGACAATATTTTCTTCAACTGCAGTAAGCTTCATGCTACTCAAAAGTTTATTGGTTTTGGGCCAGGTATATAGCTCAGTGGCATAAGCACCTGCCTGGCAAGCATAAGGCCCCAAGTTTGATCCTTGGTACAATGAAAATAAAATAAGTTCCAAAACTAGGTACTGAGAAAACACAAAGATTCACTTTAGTGAATCTCCAACCATTTGTTAGTTAAGGAGGATTGATTTGAAGCCAAAAAGAATGGTAGAGCAACTTACAAACTAAGTAAGCAGACGGACAGGCATTCTAGCCTGCTCTAGGGTGACTCTATTTGGATGCACTGAATAAGTTCTTATAGATGTGACAGGGAGGAGCCCCTTGCACCCTGCCTTCTCTCATGAAAAATGCTGACTCCACTGCAGCACACTGTGCCCTGGCCATGGCCTCTCCTGCCCTAACGTGGCTCTTTTCTTTCCCATGGACATTCCAGCATCCCTGCCTGGCTGCGGTGCACCTTGGCTATGCAGTACACACTGGCACAGAGTGGAAGTGCTCTGCCTGCCTCTCTCCCAACTCCTAAACAACAGGAGGCAATGCTAATGCACTTTGAATGTACCCCAAGCAATGCTCCCAAACTCCATCTAAAAACTGACAAAAATAGTAGTACTCATGGAGAGATCCCCTGGAGATGCCAGACCTGCATCCTGGCCCACCAACACTATTTGTTCGGCTTTGATAAAAATGTGAAGTTTGCCCTTCAGGTGGCAAAAACCTACTATATAGATCTAAGTCATTTTTCTGGTCATTTTAAAAATGTAAAATAATTACCTAACAAAATATCACTATTAGTATACTAATATTTCTGCTGGTAGCAAACAGTGGGATTAAGATAAAGGAAGAAAATCCATGTTATTTACCAGGACAAATGCTTGCATTTGTTGCTTGCTTTGTCCCTCTGCAGAGGGAGTCTGAAATGGTGACTGGAGTAAAGAAGAGAGGACAGTAGCCCTGAATGCATCTGCACATAGGCCTCTGGGGTGTTCCTTCCATTTGAAGACACAGAAATACCATAACTGCTAACATTTATAAATTTTTTTCCTATTAGTTTAACCTTAGCATACTCCGCATTTGAAGGGAAAAGGGACTAGGACAGAACTAAATAGTAGTCCAGGGCCTAGGAAACCAATTGAAAAGCTGCCCCACGCTCCACTTCTAGGAGGATGGTTTGGAAATGAAGGCTGTCTGTCTGTTTGTCCACTGTCCCAAAGGAGGCCATCAGCAGCATGGCAGGAGTGAGGCAAGGTGAACAGAGGGCCTGTATACTTCCAAAGGGCCTGTACTGACCTTTTTATCTGGAGATAAGGTCACCAGGGTCAGAGGACAGTGCCCAACTTAAAGACAAAGAAACAAATGCTCAGAAAAGTGAACCAAATTGGAGCCTCAAACCACACCTTGGACCCAATTAGAAGGACTCTAGTACCGCACAGAGCTCACCATATGGCACCAGGATAAATAACAAGATTCAGCATAAATGCTTTTCTCCAAGTAACTCAAATAGACACAAAGCTGAAGGTTATTTTTCCTCTAAGAATAGAAAAAACAGATAAAATGTAGAGAAGGAGCCTGTAAAAGTATGGACATAAATGAGAGTGACATCTCCACAGCATCCAAGCTGGAGCCAACAACAGGTACCCTTTCATTCCACTAGAGGGAAACAGAATGACACCCAGGGATGCAAGCCAAAAGGTTCTATACAAGTTGGTCCCCATTAGGGAAGTGAGAGATCTGATGTCACTGCACTTCTGTTAGAAGGCAGCCCCTGCCCTACAACATTCTGCTTCATAGATCCTTGCAAAAGTTTTTTTTTCTGGAGAGTAATTTTTTTAAAAAAATTTTTTGCCAAGCATCTGACCATCAAACCAATGGAATACCACAAAAGAACTAATCAGTATCAGTAACTGGATATGTTCTGTACTCATAGGAGTTCCAACAGAGGGTAGTGACCCAAAACACCATGGAGACTCTGTTAGGAGAAAGACAAAGGGATTTTCTCATCAAAGAAATTCAAGATCCAACTCAATGCTAACAGCACCTTCTGCAGTGACGTAAATGTATCACAGCTGCACTGTTCAACAGCATAGCCACTGGCTACCTATGGCTGTGGAGCCCTTGAAATGTGATGACTTCTACAGAGGAACTTAATTTTTAAAATTTTCCTTTGTTTTCAATTCATTTCAAATTTAAACAGAAGACTGTGCATGCTGGCATGTGTCTATAATCCTAGCACTTGGGAGGCTGAAAACAGGAGGATCACTACGAGTCCAATCTGTATAGTGAGACCCTGTACTAAATACATTAAAAAAAAAAAAAAAGAAAGAAAGAAAGCTGAAGTTCTTAAAACTAAAATTCAATCAATTCAAATTTAAATAGATACAGGTGACTGATGGCCACTGGGCTTACAAACTGAGGACTCCCTTCCTAGGTACATTTTGTTTTTCAAGTCTATGATCCTTCTCCCTACTTCCTCCCCAAAGTTAATGATGGTAGAGATAAATGGGAGAAGGATTTCCCACTTGGGAGGTGACTACACAACTTCTCCTTGGCTTTCTTCTGAGACTGCTTTTTCACATGAACCCCACGCTGCCCTCCTATGCATGGCCTTAGAGCTGCTCTGCAGCTGCTTTACATCCTTCTATGGGATTTCCATGCCCATTACACTACTCTTGGGATTCACTGGCAGCTCTGGTCACTCCCTTGGCTCTAACACCCAGTGGCTCCCATGCCTACTAGTGCAGCTTCATTCACTATGATCTACTCATTCAACCTTCCTTACCACAACAGGATTCTCCCAAACTTGCCTTGGTGTCTTGGTTTACCCTCTTAACACCCTACTCGGGAAACCCATCTCCCTTTTCCCCTACATCTTCTCAGCCTAGGCTCTCTACATACCTCAAGCCCCCATCCAGCCTACCTACTCCCTAAGATCTTTCTGACAACCCCTTTCAGCCTTTTTCTCCTGAACTCCACCAGCAACCTCATACAGGGGACTGGACCTAGGACTTCTGCACTGAGCACCCTTCCCCTGTTTTGAGACAGGGCCGTACCATACCACTAAGTTGCCCAGGCTGGGCTCAAACTTGCAATTTTGCTTCAGCCTTCCAGAGTGCTGGGACTATGGGCATATATCATTGTGTCCAGATCCCCTCATTTCATTTCCATAGCCTATACTTAACATACTTACCATTTTTTAAATTTTTTATAAAGTATTGTTATTTGGTTTTGGAAAATACCCTCTATTTGTTCCCATCTCAGGGCCTTTGCACTTGCTCTCTACCTGCCAAGCAGCAGGTGCTCCAGCTCTGTACAAGGACACCTGGCTTGTCACTCAGGACTCAGCTCAGCTGTCAGCCCACCCTTCTAGGCTTCTCCCTGACTTCTATCGAAGGAGGCCCTGCCCCCAGATTACTCACACTGTAGTTTCTTAATCTCTTCACACTGGTTAATTAAAATTATCTTTCTTATTTGGCTTTTACTTACTTACATTTTGCATATTTTTCTGTAAAATAAAATTGCATGAGTGCGGGAGACCTTGCCTGTCTTGTTCCCAGCTGAACCTCTAGGCCCCAGCACAGGGCCTGCACAGAAATGAACATCTGTTTAATGAGTGAAGCTTGCACTCCCTCCCCATGCACGGTGCCCTCTGGGTGACCAGGGACTATACCTCAGACCTTCTGGAAGCTCTGCACATGTCTGATGAAGTTCGTGACAACAGCAATGTTTAACACAAGCTGTCCCCTTCAGTTTATTATCTCCTGCTGGCATGCCACTAAATGAGGTCACTTGCAAATGAGCCTTCTGAGGTTTGTAAGCAGACCTCTCATCAGTATGTGCATCTTCTTCTAAAGAGCCTAGCTACATGCAGGCAAAGGGTTTTGGCTGAGGTTGACATTTAAGGATGGAACAGTTAGATATTCGTAATGCTGCTCACTGAGGATCGTTTTAAACCTCTAGAGGCAACATCGGTGACAACCATTTTGTGGTGCAAAGAGGGAGCACTTCAATGCCATCTACCAAAGGGAGGAGGGTCAGGTTTCTCCACCAAGAGAAGAAACCAGTCTCACCATGTGCCCTCCAGAGCATGGGGAGAGGGGCAGCTGACAGGCTACAGAGCCTGTGGCCTGCCCCCTCACATGTCCCAAGTTTCCTGGGCAAGGCTGGTGTCCTCTAGTTGATTGAGCTGATACATGACAAGGATGACTGATACTTTAATTTCTGGGGAAGTCAATTTCCCACATGAAAATGAAATGCACAATCTTAGGGGAAGATAAATAACAGACAATTTTAGCACTATCCACGTTTAAAATCCCTTTTTAGACCTTTATTATGGATTAAATGAAGTGAACCATCTTCAGAAGCTTCCCTCTTTGCTCTGATGGGCTAAAATTCTTCTTCTTCTTCTTTTTTTTTTTTTTTTTGGCGGAACTGGGGATTGAACTCAGGCCCTTGTACCTGCCAGGGAAGCGCTTATTCCACTGAGCCATCTCCCTGGGCTAAAATTCTGATTGTAAGTGTATCTCTTTGTAATTAGCTTTCCTGTTATTGTTAATCTCGTTTCTCAGATTACAGACTTTTAGAAGTGGCCACTGTTTGCATGCAATCAACTAGAGCAATCCAGTGTTCAACAGAGTCCAAGAGGGCAGCTGTCATCTTCCTGTCATTATTCTACTTAGTTCTAAGATCGTTTTCCTAATGTTCACTCTGTGAACTTAGGCATAAACTACGATGCAGCTTAACATAGCCAATATACTTGAGGATCAGAAGTTATTTTGACGCATTCAGACACATGGCTTCTGGCAAGGTTTTCCTGACTGCCTCTGGAAATACATGTACACAGGCATATTTCCTAGTTCTTGCCCTCATGTGCCACTTAGCAAACACCCATAAGCTGTGGGCATCTGTCCTGCAGAGTGCATCTTCCTCTGTGCTGCATACATTTTATTTTATTTTATTTTTTGCCGCATACATTTTAAGCAGTATTTTCTTTTAACTTCACTCCAAGAACTAGAGACTTTGCAAAGAAACCTCCTTTAAAGGAAGACTCCAAATGATTGCTACTTCCTAAGCACAGCAAAAGATCCTCCTGCTAAATTCTAGGTGATCAAACTGGTGAGAGGAGTTAACCAACTATAATAGGCTTTACAAGAGTTAACTTGCTTACAACAAAGTATGACTTTAAGTGCAATGACTAAGAAAAATGGTTTTTTTCAGGCCCCTGGAGAAGAAATAAAAATATTTTTAAAATGCCTCAAAGGACAAAATTAGATGTTAGTTATCTTCCAACCGAAATAATTTAAGATATGCCTGAGTTCCAAATCTTATTTACCTCCAAAGATGGCTTTCAAAGCAACTCACACACCCAGCCATTCTTCTGGGGGTGGTTCTCTTGACTCCCCAAAATTCCAGGATCACACCTGGAACAGCTGGGGTACTCCATAAGCCCAAGGACAGCAGGCAGCTGCCTTTTTCATGAACATCAAGGTCAGCCCGAGTCTTCTCTATAGGATGCTCCTGCCCTCTGAAGACTGGCTCTGAGGGACTGACAGTAGCCAAGAGCAGATGCACACGCTAGAGCAGAGTCCCTGAAAGGCCCGGCTGCACTTGTGCTAATGATGGATAAAGACTTATTTTTACCCCATTGCCAGAGGACAGCTTCATCACGGAACTTCAGAGTGGAGCTATTTTCAGATGCTCCATGGTAAGATGTATTCCAAGCCCATGGCTATTTTGCTAGCTGTAAGAGAGATCTATTTCCCTTTACAAAACATGCACAGAGTAATTAAGGAAGAAGCTGGGCAGAAATTTCAGCTCTCCAGGGACAGCAAATGTTTGCATACTACCCAAGGACTGTTGACAGTGACCAATCTGGACAGGACATAATTCACGCCTGCTCTTAATAGCCCCTGAAGATGGGCTCACTTGGACTTCTTGAAATCGCTTTTTGCAACCACTTGAACTCCCTCCAAATCACCATATCAGACACTGCTACGGCTCCCACCAAAATGTAGTAAGTTTATTCTCTTATGAGCTGATTCTTAATTTTTGTTGGAATGACAACAGACAGGTGCCACTGACAAAACACACTTCCCAGATGTTGGTGTGGCTCCAGATGTTGAGGGGACCTGGTCTGTCTTGATCCAAGTCTGCTGGAAGAGCTGGGCCCTCTCTTGTTTGTCCTACTCTTCTGCTCTCCTAGTGGGGAAACAATTGCTTTCTGACCAGAAACAATCCTGTCCTCTCTTTGGAAATGGAGCATTTTGCCAAGTATCTTAAATAAGCCAGGCTTTTTAGTCTAAAAAAGAAAGGCCACTAGCTGATAGGGGCTGCATAAGCAGTGGCAGAATAGCGCTGTAGATATGACCCATTTAGGGCCACTTTCTTTGCTAGAAAAAAGCAGAATGGATGGTTTCATTTTTTGCCACTCGAGTGGCAGGTGACACAGCTCTTGAGCCAATGGCTATTTCATGAAAGCTGCACATGCCATTCTGGAGGACACCTGTCCACAGATTTGGGCTGTGTATGACCGACCCACTGTGTTCCTGTGAGGAACCACATGACTGTCGCTGCAGCTGTCTGAAAGGGTCAGTTTGTTTTAATTACTCCCAATGCCTATTTCCTTAGATGTTCAGACTATCCCACGTAACACCCACAAGCGTCTCTATCTAGTCTCCTGTGTTTCTTTAAATCTCAAGATAGAATTCAGAAGTCAATGAAAGGGGAAAGACACAAGCAGCCTGATTTCTCTGCTTCCCTCTTCCCTTTCCTCCCTTTCAGAGGCCTAAAACCCCCAAAACCCCCTACTGAACTTCTCCACACATCTGCGCTGCGAGGTTTCTACTGGAGATGCTGAGTGGGGGAGAGCAAAGGGCTGGTTTCCACAGAGTTGAACCTGTGGCTCCGAGGGGTTTTCACAGTGCCGTCATCCCTCGAAGGCTTGCACTGCACGGATGGAGAGAACACTGTTCACTCGAGGGCATGCTATGCCCCTGTTGCATACACAAGCCAGCCTTAATGGATATTTTTTAAAGCTTCCCACAGGGAAAATGGGCCACGTGAAAGTGCCAAGCAGCCAACTGTCACTTCCTCCCAGGGGAAGCATGCCAGCCTTGCTCACATGGACCAGCTCCCGCACTCCCTATTAAAGGCTTCAAGTGCTTTTGTCTACACATTTGGCTTTAGGGATTCCTGAAGCCTGCGGTCCATCCTAGGAGCTGATGCTGCCAGCATCCAAGACCAGTTGGAATAGCTTATTCAGATGATGAAAAGAAAATGGAGAGAGAATAATTTGCACCCTTTTGTGCTTGGCACCTATGCCCATAACTCAACACTTCATGACAGGCCTGTTTTCCTGACCACAGATTTTTCCAACCTACTTAGATGGCTGGAGGAAGCTGCTGAGGCCACGATGCTTTAGCTGTTAAGTCCTGCTTGCTCAGTTTGTGAGGGAAGGGTCTGAGGCAGGGCCAGTTATGTTCACCGGCACCCCATTCACTCATATGAGTTCCCCCTCTTCACCTGCTTCTGACAGGAAGTCTAAAGATCCTAGAAAATAATAAATGAAGATGGGTGGATGGAAGAGAAGCTGGGACAGTGATTCCTGAGGAAGTGGCCACAGGTGCCTTAGCTGTAATTTTCTTCTTCAGATGTCCAGCAAAGGTGTCTATCCATAGCCACTTCTGCAAATGGAGGCATATAGAGCAGAGGGCGAGAGCCTCCCCAGATGAATATAGCATTGCTTGACTCAGAGACTGTTAAAATTCATGAGCAAGGTCTCATATTCTGCGTGTCCTGGTTACTTGGTGTTGCTGCTTGTATCTGAGAGCCCCAGAGCTTCCTCAATACTATACCTGGTTTTAAAGGGTTTTGAAAGTCACAATTTTAAAATTATGATTTAAAAAAGTCATAACAATAAGCTCCCAAATAATCTTTCACTAATAATCAAATGAAGTACTTTTACTTCATATATACAGAGAGGATAGGTGACGAGAGAAGATTAATACACACCATGGAGACAGAATAAAGGAGTGAGTGGACACATGAGGAGGGCAGGTTTATTAGCGGGCTCAAAGAGTGACTCTATCCTTGCCTTAAAAATCAATATGGGGCCAGCAAGACAGCTCAGCAGACTAAAGTTCCTGCTTAGACAAGTCCAGGGACCACAGTTTAATCCCCGGTGCTACCTGTCATGCCAGTCCCCAGGCGCGCCGAGTCTGGGTATGGTGGCACCCATAATCCCAGCGCTGGGGAGGCTGAAAACAAGAGGATCACCACGAGTCTGAGCTGTGTAGTGACACCCTGTAACAACCAAATACTAACACATAATCTGGCCCTGCTCCCTCTGACCCTCCCCAAATAGGGGACCATGTTGGACTGAGTAAACCCTCAGGACACATGTGTTTTTAGCAGCAGAAAGGCCATAAGAAATCCATGAGCAGCCTGCTGGACTGATAAAAATCTCAGCATTAATTGAAAATAGTTTCCCTCTCATTGTGATACAAGAGGCCCCAACCATACAAGTGCTTTATTTCCCAATGGCCTAGGTGTTCACCACAGATCTTTACAAGGGAAAGCCCAGGGGGTTGGAACACACCCATGGAGAGCCGAATCATTTGCAGTACATTTTTAGAAGGGAAAGGTGCAAATGTGTACCTCAATGCCACAGGCAGGACGTGGCCCAGGTTTACTCAGCCATGGGCAGATCAGCCCACACTGGCAGCTCCAAGTCAGCACATGCATAATTCACCCAAATGGATGGAACAGACCATGAGGGACAAACCCTGGCCGCTTTCTCCTGGTTCATCATCAAATTTGCTCTCTCTGTTTGATCTCAATGGCCCTGTAATCCTCTGCCTTTGATAGCAATTGAAGCTGGTATAAGCCAGATAACAGCAAGAGACAGCTGGTGGCAGACAGCTTGGGCCCTGCTGAAGAATAAAATAAGGCTTCAAGTTTAGGCAGTGAACTGTGAGGACAGAAAACAGTGAAAGTAGGAAACTTGGTTCCAACTTGGAGAAAGCAGCCCATACCCAGGTAGGTCAGAAGACAAGAAGCTGACCAAAGGGTCCATTTAAAACTCAGTGCATCATCCTGTCTCTGTCAGACCCGCGACGCAACAGCTCCCTGAACATCTGCTTCCTTTGATCTCTGGCTCCTTGCATATTTTATTAGGAAAAGACTGAGAATGACTGTTATCATGCATTTCGTGTCACTTTTTCCAGAGGCTGTATTTTATAAATGTTCTGTGTTAAGCAGAATTATAAATGAGGAAATTATTTTTATTTTTAATCCTGTGAGCTATTCAGCCTTGCATCTAGTTCTTTCTTCAACCACCAATTAAAAGCTACAGTTCCTGCTCCCACCAAGAAGGGCACCGCAGCCTCCCTGCGGCAGCATTGTCTTGGCCCCAGGGCCCTGTCCCCCTTTTGTCCTTACCACCAGCTCTCCACCTTCCACCTACTCTTTCCTCCTAGTTGGGTCCCTATGGATAAAGGTGTCTGATCTTAACACAATGTAGCTAATGCAGACCATGTGATGGTGGCTCAGAGCACCTCTGTCCTGTACAGGCACACTCTGCGCCACAGTGTTTCTGCCATTCTGGAAATCTGGGCATGGGCTCAGGGTGCTAGGGCTGAGCTGCCTGTGTCTACCTGTCTTCGCTCAATCCCAGGACTGGTCTTCAGGCCTTACTCACTTGTAGCTCTGGTACAGAGGCTCACCCAGCAATTCCAGCCGAACGGGTACCTACACAGAGATGGAGTACTAGTGCCACAGAGGGCCTTGGTCATTGCGGCTCCCTGGTCTTATGCTGGAGCCAGGATGTGCTCGAAGACATTGGCATTCTGATAGGCAGGCAGAATATGAATCCAAGTCTTACAGTTGGATGGACAATGTTCTGTCATTATGAGAATGGGAATGAAGGAAGAGAATCTATACAGCCACTTCAATGCTAATTTTGCACAATCTATTGATTCCAGCACACATTTATCTTTTATTTTGCTCATTCTGACATTCTTAAACATACAGCAAGTACTGGAATGATTTGCTAGAGCCCAGAAAGAATTGCTAAAGGGGCCTCCAGGAAGGGCTGTCAACTGTAAAGCAATGTCTATTTTTCTTGCTGTCTGAAACAAGATTCACAGTAGTGATGTATAGCTCATTGCCTATAACCTCACAGAATGAAATGGCTGAGCAAGGTATTGAGCAATTTTCCATAGTTCTGGGTCTGTAAGTAAAACATTGAGTGATCAAACCCAAGCAGCGTAAGGCGACCTTGGGCAATATGCCCTGTCTCACCATGGCGGATGTTGGTGGGGGAGCTGCATGGCACAAAGGAAGGAACGTGATGGACCCTCAACAGGCCCATGGTCACAGCTCCTATGAAATGCTTTTCTCCTGGTGCTGTGATTCCCTAGTTGGGGGGTCCTGCTCATTAGCTCAGTTGTTTAATGCCCGCTCATGCAAATGCAGTCAGGCACAGGATACCACGGTTCAATCCCCACCTCCTCCTGCCTTACCAAACCTGCTCTTAAGGCAGCCTGAGCCAGCCACCAATGCCCACCTCCCCCCGAAAAAAAAATCATTGTGATTCCCTAGTTTATGGTGTGTAGCGGTACCTCTCAAAGCAGGACTGAACAGCAGCAAACACAACTTAATTACAGTGGACAATGTGGTCGCCTACACCACATCCACTTCTTGCCTTCTTTGTGAGAGAACCTGCCCATGTAGATGGAAACTCTGAGCTCTGAAATGAGAGAGAACATTTCTCCCCCATGTAGGTAAGTGAGGTCATGGGACAAATGAGATGTAAGTCACACTACAGGGTAGAAGCTTCCTGATAAGCTGCCCCGAGGACCTCACTCAGCTAGCAGAGTGGTCTTCCTTCCCTACGTGTCTGCAGTGTGCAACACAACCAGAACGGTCGATGCTTCAGGAGCCAGTTTAGATTGCAGTGACTGCATGGAAGCCACGGGCTCGGAAGGCACAACAGAGGGACAGAGGATTTGTCCTGATGACCATGGAGTTGCTCTCTAAGCTCTGGCCTCACCCTCTCTATGCTTGTTTCACAAGAAAGAGATGCACACATTCATATGTAGGGTGCTGACATCTGGGAACTTCATATTGTTTATAGCTGTGTGCAATTCCTAATGATACATCTGTGAGTAAAAATTACTCTATGGAAATGGAAAGATATCACTTGCTCTTGGGTAGGCAGAACCAACATAATGAAAAAGGTCATACATTCAAAGTGTTATACTGATTTATGTAATCCCAATCAAAACAGCATTGGTACACCTCACAGAACTAGTGAAAACAATCCTAGAATTCATTTGGAAACAGAAGAGACATAGAATAGCAACAACAACAAAAAAAAAAATTCTAAGCAACAAAGATAAGACAGGGAATATCACATGCCTGGAATTATACTACCAAGCTACTGTGATAAAAACAGCATGGTATTGGCAAAAAACAGACTTGAAGATCAGCAGAACAGATTATAAGATGCAGAGACACATCAAACACACTCAGTCACATTATGTTTGACAGAGAAGCCAACTATGTTCATTGGAAGAAAGACAGCCCCTTTAATAAATGGTGCTGGAAAAGCTGGCTGTCTACATGCTGAACCCTAAGTGAGACCCATGCCTATCACCATGCACTAAACTACAGCCAAAGTGGATCAAGACTTAAAGATGCTGGAAGAGAGAATAGGAAGAACTTTTGAAGACAAAGGGGTTAGTAAAGATTTCATCAACAGAACCCCAGTGGCATAGGAAAGAGATACTATATCCGGGATCTCACCCTACTTAAAAGCTTTTGCACAGCAAAAGAAACCACCAACGGGGGTGGGGGGGGATCCTTAGCTAGCTCAGTTCCCAAAGGACAAATATCTAGAACATATAAACAACTGAAAAACAATCAGATTCCCAGACTCCCCATGACAAATATAAAGACCCAATCAAAAAACAGGTATTAGAGATGATACTTCTCAGATAAAGAACTACAAATGGCAAATAAATAGATGAAAAAATGCTCAACATTAATACCATTCAAGAGATGCAAATTTAAAAATGCCAGTATTCTATCTTACTCCAGAAAGAATGGCTATCATCAAGAAATGAACCAATAACAGATGTTGGTGGGACTGTGAGGAAAAAGAAACCCTTCTCCACTGTGTTGGTGGGAGTGTAGACTGGGGCAAACACTGTGGAAATCGGTGTGGAGATTCCTTAATAACTAGGACTAGAAGTCCAATTAGACCCAGCTATTCTCCTACTTGCTATTGTCCTAAAAGAATTAAAAGCATCATACCATAGTGATATTTATTTATAAACACCCATGTTTCTAGCAGCACAGTTTGTAATAGCTAAATCCTAGAAATAACCCAAATGCCCATCAATCCAGGAATGGATAAAGAAGATGTGGGATTTTTTTTATGCAATGAAATACTACTCAGCCATAAAGAAGGATAAACTTGAGACATTTACAGCTAAATGGATGGCCCTTGAGACCATATTCTTTTTTTTTATGCAGGGTCTCATTATGCAGCCCACATTCATAGTGATCTTCCTGATTTCTGCCTCCCTAGTGCTGGGATTACAGGCAAGCACCACCATGCCAGGACTCCATCTCTGTCTCAGCACACCGGAAGGCAGGGCCGGCGTGGCATGAGGAACCAGGGATTGAACCCTGGTCCCTGTGCTAACCTAAGCAAGTGTTTAGTCTGTTGAGCTATACCACCAACCCTGAGACTGGATTCTTAAGTAAAGTAAATCAAACAAACACACAAATTTTGTGTCATCTCTCTGGTGGGAGAAACTAAAAGTGTAAATATGAACCAAAATGTACAATGGGCATTGTTAAATAGGAAGAACGTTTTCAAAGGAAAAGGGGAGCTAGAGCAGGGGAAGGATTGAAAGGAAAAGAAAAATAAAATGGAAACAAAGCTTTGTCAACAAGGAGGGGAAGAAGGATTGAAGGGAGGGGAACAGGAAAAAAAGAGAATCAAGATATATGTCATGTAAAGATACAAATTCCTTATGAAGAATGTGATCATTATGCTTATCTAAATTGTACCAATAAACTTAATTTAAAAAGAAAGAAAATACCCAAATCAACACAATTAGAAATGAAAAAGTTGAAATCACAAAGGACAGTGCCAAAATAAAAAAGATTATTAGGAATTACTTCACAAACCTTTATGCCAGTAAACTGGAGAATTCAAAAGAACTGGATAAATCCTACAAACATATGAATTATCAAGACCAAGCCAAGAAGATAAAAGAACCCTGAATAACTAACTCATAAGAGGCAATGAAATCAAAGCAGAAATAAATTTATAAAAAAACCAAACTACCAACTAAGTAAAGTCTTGGTCCTAATGGATTTACTACCAAATTCTACAAGAACTTCAGGGAAAACCTAAAACCAATACTTCACAAACTCTTAATAAAATTAAAGGGGAAAAGTACTGCCAAACTTACGCCTAGAAATTAACATTGCCCTGATTTCCAAAATCAAGTAAGGAACCAACCAAAACAGAGAACTATAGGCCAAAATCCTTAATAAGATACTGATAAACAGAACACAACAAATCATCAAAAATATCATACCTCATGAACTAAGAGGCTTCTTCCCAGGGGGATACAACTGGGTCAATATGTACAAATCAATAGATGTGATTCATCACACAAACAGAGGCAAGGACAAAAATCACATCATCCTTTCAACAGATACAGGAAAAGCCTTTAAAAAATCTGACATCCATGAATGATAAAAAGAAAGCTTGAAAAAAACAGGTATGGGAGGATCTTACCTTAATCTGATAAAAGCTTTTTATGCCCAACTCACTGCCAACATTAGATTAAATAGGGAAAAACTAACAGCTTTGCTTCTAAAGTCAAGAATAAGACAAGGATGTTCACTATTCCAACTCCTATTCAAAGTAGCCCTCCAAACAGCCAGGGAAATCAGGCAAGAGAAAGAAATAAAAGTGGTATATATTAGAAAGGAAGAAGTCAAATTACTATTTGCAGGCAACATGATCATTTAGGTCTTCTATGTAGAAGACCCAAAAATTAATAATCAAATTCAGCAATGAAAGAGATTACAAAATTAAAATATAAATATCAATATTTTTCTGTATATAATACTAGATTCATGTGGAAAAATAGAAAAATGACACCATTCACAATAGCATCAAAAAATGAAATACTTAAGAATTAACCTAACCACAGAAGTGAGAGAGCTCTGTAATGAAACACTGGTACTATAAAAAGGAAATCTAAGAAGACATCAAAAAATGGAAAATATCCACTGCTCCTGGATAGACAAAATCAACATATTAACAACAGCCATACTTCTAAAACTCATATACAGATTTAACACAATCCCAATCAAAATACCAACAAAATTCCTCACAGAACCAGAAAAAAATTCAAAAATGCATACGGAACCAGAAGAGACCCAGAAGTAATCGTGGGTAAGGAACCACAAAGCAAGAGGTACTGTAATCTCAGATCTCAAGTTACATTAGAAAGCTACAGTGATAAAAACAGAGTGGAAGACGCAAAATCAATCTCAGACACATTAAGCCACCTAATCTTTGACAAAAGTCCAAAGATTTACACCAAAAGGTATCTTGTTTAATAAATGGTGCTGGAAAAACTGGTTATCCAAATGTTTACCTAGGTCATATCTTTTTCACTGTATGCCCAAGGTTTACCTAGGTAAACACTTAAAAAACAGATCAGATATTAGAACGAAAACAATCTGTTGGAAGACAAAATAGGTAAAACTCTTGAAGTCATAAGTATAAACAAAGACTTTAAAAAAAACACAACTGCACAAGAAATAATACTAAGAATCAACAAGTGTGATATAATCAGATTTAAAAGGTTCTTAACAACAAAGAAAATCATCAACAAAGTGAAGAGACAATCTACAGAATGGGAACATTTTTTGCCAGCTACTCCTCAGACAAAGGACTAATATCTAGATCTATCAAAAAATTTAAAAAATAGACACCCCTCAAATTTAAAGATACAATTTAAAAATGGGTATCTGAAAAGAACAGATTATGTCTCAAATGAATACAAATGGCCAATAAATACATGAAAATGTGTTCAACATTGCTGGCCCATCAATAAATGCAAATGAGAATCACACTGAGATTCCATCTCACTCCAGAAAAAAAAAATGGATACCATTAAATCAACCAATAATAAATACTAGTGAGGCTGTGGAGAGAAAGGACCCCTTTTTCATTGTCAGTGAGACTATAAAGTGATATAACTACAATGGAAGGCAGTAGGGATATTCCTCAAAAACACTAAAAGTAGAAATTCCATTTGACTAAGCTATTCTCCTTTTAAATATTTTCCCCAAAGAGTTAGAGATATCACACCACCTTGACCTATGCATACTGATATTTACAGCAGCACAATTCACCATGACTAAAGCTTGGAAATAGTGTACGTGTCCATCAGTAGCATTCCTCACAGAACTAGACAAATGAATAAAGAAAAGCAGTATTTGTAATACTTCTTCGAGTATTATTGTGTTGTAAAGAAGGATAAACAAGCCCTCTAGGACAATGGCTGCACCTTGAGACTGTAACATTAAGTGAGTAACTGAGATATATGAGCTTAAACATCACAGGGCTTTATTATACGAAACATTTAACATATATAAAGTACAAAAGAAAAGCTAGATAATAGGAGAAGGGAGAGAAATAAGTCATTTTAATCTAGTGCAGACAATGTATCTAAAAGTGTGCCTGACTTAAGTACAATTGTTTTGTATATTACATTTAATTTTTTAAAAGTCATATAAGATAAATAATCTGATGCTAGCAAAATTAAAAGGGTTCAGTGGGAGGGGACATAAGAATTGAAATTGTTATGTACACATGCCAGTTCCCTACAATGAATGTCATCATTTTGTACTGCGAACATGCATTAATAAAAGTAAAAAGAAAGAAAATATAATTTTAAAATGGTGCTGGGAAAACTGGCTAGCCACAGGAAGAAACTGAAATCTAGACCTACAAATTCATCATGTATTGAATTAAAATAAAAATGGATCAAAGATCTACATACCAAAACAGAAACACTTAATCTGCTGGAAAACAAAGTAACTTAAAATTTTTGGAGACACAGACATAAGCAAGACTTTCTGAATAGAATTCTAGTGCCCCAAAGTCAACAAATGAGATCCTAGCAAATTAGAAAACTTCTACATGCAAAGAAAACAACCAATGGAATGAAGAGACCACCTACAGCATGGAAACAATTTTTGCTAGGTATTCTTAAGACAGAGAACTAATATCTAGAATATATGAAAAACTCAAAAAATTAGACTCCCAGTGTAAAAGGCCCAATCAAAAAAATGGGTAATATCAGTCAGGGTACCAGGCTAATTAAAAAAAAAAAAAGAAGGCAACTTCCAGGCACAGTAGTGCCTTCTTGCAATCCCAGCACTTGGGAGGCTGAGGCAGGAGGATCACCACGTGTTTGAGGTAGCCTGAGCTACACAGTGTATTTAAGGCCAGCCAAAACTACAAAGTGAGACCCTGTCTCAAAAATCAAAAACTAAATAAAACAAAAAAGTAACAACAAAAACCAAAAATGGGTAACTGAAATGTTGACATTTCTAAGAAGAAATACAAACAGCCAGTAAATGCATGAAAAAATGTTCAAAACCCTAGCCACTAGAGAAATGCAAATTAAAACAACACTGAGATGCATCTTATTCCAGACAGAATGGCTATCATCAAGAGACCAAATAACAACAAATACAGGCAAGGTTGCAAGGAAAAGGAAATCCTTCTATACAAGCTCCAAGCCAGCCTGGGCTACAAGGGAGCTCAAGGTCACTCAGAGCTGCAAATCAAGACTCTGCCTCCAAGAGAGTGAGAGCCAAGAGTTAGGAGTGAAGAAAAAGATTGAAGAGAGAAGAGAGAAGAGGGGGAGAGAGAGACAGACAGACAGACAGAGAGAGAGACAACTAACATGTGCTCTGTACTTGTACCAATTCTTCACAAGGAATATAATCACAATGTACTAGAAACATACCAATAATAAACAAATCCAATTTTTTTTTTGATATTCTAAAAACAATTCTCTACGGGAAAACAAACTTCTGCAGCACGTCTATCCCTAGACTCTCTCTGGTCATAATGAAAAAATGCATGTATATCGCCAAAAGAACTTTTGAAAAAGGCATAAAAAGCAGAACTGAGACTTGTGGAACTCTTATGCTTGATATGATATATTTGTTAGCCACCACAGAACTGTGAGTTAACTGAATTGTTGGCCCACGTGGAAGATGAGGAAGCTGAGATTTGTGTCACATCAGTTGTTCAGTGGCTGAGAAAGAATTAGTCCCATTTAACATGAAAAGGAGATAGAGATGGCACTGGGTAAAAAATAGTAGAATTTTAAAATTTCATCAACAAATTTAGTAAATTACAATTAAATTTACTAAAAATACTTGACAGAATTAAATGTAATTTGACAGAATTAAACTAACAGAATTCAGTGAGCTGAGACTCACAGAAAGCTGCTCTAGGTTATTGTAAGCACTTTAACAAATCTCTGTGTGGATTTTATTATTTTTCATTTATGTATTTAGTACAGGGTCTCACTATGCAGCTCGCACTCATGGTGATCCTCCTGTTTTCAGACTCCCCAGAGCTTGGATTACAGGTGTGCACCACCATGCCTGGTCTAGGTCACTGGCTCAGCATGCCCGGGTGTGTGTGTGTATGGGGGGTGACAGTGCAACATGTAGAAACTGGATGGAACCCTTGTGTAGATTTTTGGTAGGTTTGTGAAACCTACAAACATACCCATTTTTGAGGCATGTTTTGTTAGGTCATTTCGTTTAGAAGACAACATACAGAAAAACTTGTAACCATTTAAAGAGTTGTTCTGGAAACTGAAGTGGCTAGTAGAATGCTATTCAGCTTTCCCTGTTCCCACATGGTGGTCAATTTCAATCTTAGGCCATGACCTTATGTGGAAATACACAGCACCTTTGCAGATGCAATTTTTCTGATGAGGTCACACTGGGAGAAGGGGGAAGGCTGATGGCCCTAAAGAAAGAGGACAGGACATGGAGAGATCCCTGAGGGACAGTGGCCACATGACAGCAAAGACTGAGATGGGTGTGATGGAGCCGAATCAAGGGACCCCAGGATTGCTGGTGGCCCAGAAGCTAGGAAGACAGAGCCTTCAGGAAATGTGACCCTGGACCACTGGATTTCAGAATTCCAGAGCTGTGAAAGAACACAACAGTGCTGTTTTAAGCTACCTACTTGTGGTAATTTGCTATAACAGCTCTAGGAATAAACAGAGTTGGAATAGATTTAGGACACCAAAGAGCACTGATGAAGGTATCTGTAATACTGAGATCCACTTCAGGAATCTGAAAACAAGCCATCTCTCTCGTGTACCCTGCTGAGCACTTGACCTCGAGCTCATGTGGCACAGAGCAACTGCTGTGCTACTCTGGACTTGACTCGCAGGAGCTCACCCTGAGCTTACAGATTTTCATGGGGAACTCTAATTAAGGGTCTGTGCTCTGCTTCCTCTGTTCATGATGCTCTAGTCATGGAGGTGTGAAGAGTCAGTGGCTGCATGTCAGGCACAGCAATAAGAAGACACCCGCTACATCTGGGCATGGGATTTGATGCTATCCTGGGAATATAAGCAATGCGTGTAGACAATTGCAGCTTGTGCATGTTTGTCTAATTCTTCATGTACTATTCTTCTGAAATTAACATAATCAAGTTTAGTATACTTATGTTCAGAATATCAAATGAATAAACACGGCTTTATACATACTCTATAGCTTTACAAATCTTTGATGGAGAAATTCAATTACGATAATTTAAGAACAGAGAAGATAATTTCCTTCAACCGTCTGTAAGAAAAAAAGGGTTTTCTTCCTCTGGAAAAATTCACAATACCACAGATGAGATGCTTATCTCTTTGGGTTTTCATATGACTTAGCTAAAGACAAAAAACCTCTAACAGAAACAGTGAAATGTTTGCAATTACGCATATGAATTTTGAATTTATATAATATGAAGATTCACAAATATCAAAATATTCTCAATGTAAACAAGTTATCTCCACTAAGTGCTTCCTAAGTAGGCCTTACATCTGTGCTAATGGGGTATAAATATACATTATAACATTATATATATACATTATGTATAAATATACATTACCACTATCAGATTTCTCCAGAAATGATCCCTAAAAACAGGTTACATGAAAATGCATTCAAATTGTTCAGAGTATTTCTTGGATATTTACTATTTTTTAAATCACTTTTTCACTTACATATGTTTAAAATGAAAGAGCTATGCTTACAACCCAATAGGAAGGCACACAACAAACACAAATGAACCAGTGATGTGCGTGGACATCTATTATTGACAATATGTGAGAATCAACAAGGGCAAGATGCTCAACATTATTAGGCAGTGGGGAAATGCAAGTGAAAGCCACAGTGAGACACCATCCCCACCCAGCAGGATGGCTGCAATCTAGCAGATCTGTAGTAAGGAGCAATGGCAAGGGTGTGGAGCCTTTGGAGCTGCACACATTGCTGATGGGGCTGCAAAAGGAGACAGTCACTTCAGATAACTGTTTGTTCCTCAAAATGCTAAACACAGAGTTACCACATGACCTAGCAATTCTACTCCCAGGTATATACTCAAGAAAACTGAAAACACGTGCTCACACAAAACCATCCAGCAATGTTCTGAGTAGCATGATTTGCAATAGCCCAAGAGAGAAAGAAGCAAAAGGTCCATCATCACTTAATAAATGGACAAAACACAATTCCATAAAATAATATCTGGCCATTAAATGAATGAAGCAATGGTGTGTCTTATAACACGTACAGAGTAAGAACATACTAATTGAAAGAAGCCAGCCACAAAAGGCTACTGATTGTATCATTCTACTTACAAAAGACAAATTCATAGAGATAGGAAGTAGGCAGTGGTAGCCAAGGGCTGGAGGAATGGAGAAACCAGGAATGCCTATTGGTAAGGGTGGAGAGTCTTTCAAGAGTGATAAAGTCATCCTAAAATATATTATAGTAATGTTTGTACAACTTGAAGATAGTGAAAAGAAAAATCCCACTGAGCTGTATATCCTTTAAGCAGATGAAAATTATAGTTATGAAAATAAATAAATAAACGAATAAGATTAAGCATGTTTGAAGAGACTATAAATACTACAGAGCCATCCAGAACCCAGTACCTCAAATTTTATTCAAAAGGTAAACCTGGAATTTCATACTATTATTTCATTAACTTTGGAACTTTTTAAAATTCATTTTAATGAGAAAAAAAGATAAAATAGCAATGAAACAGTTTCAAAACAGGTTAGTACGATGGTTACATATTGTCTTTATAGTAGTTATTCAGAGGACAAGATGCAGACATATCTTGTCTAAACAATATTAATACAAACTGTTATTCTCAATGAACTAAGAGAAAGTAGCTGTATATTTATCCTAACTCTTGTGTATATACAAACATATATTTTTTTCACAACAAAACAGTCCTTTATTTACACTTTTGTGAAGTTATTAATGCATGACACTAGGTTGTCTAGCAACTGATAGCCAACCTTAACTAGACAAGATGCTCATCTTAGGACTGAGGTAGCTTGTTTGCTTTAGGCACTGGGCCAAGTCTCACTTATACCTATTAGACTGATCCCTAGCTTTGTAGCTCCCAACACATCCCTCTTGTTTTGTTTTGTCAGAGACATGTATTCCATTGCATTTAAGAGAAGCTGTATTTGGAGAACTCTTTAAAGGACCTTTTCATAATTGAAGCCAGTCTAAAGATTGTAGGTACTTCAATTCAGCAAAATAACCCAATATAGACCAATACTCCATAATAGTAGTGGGTTATCAGCAGAACTGGCAATTGTAGAAGTTATAGACTTGAGCCTTTTACAGCTAAGCATATTAATATGGCATTACTTTTAATACCTTGCAGTTATACTTTTCTGCTGGATGGTTAAGACTAAGTTAAACCAAGACCTATATTAACTAAAAATGTAATTTTTGTATCTGACAAGGTCAAATCCTTTCAGGATTTACCCTGAAACCATGTATAGCACCTTGTAGATCCTTTGTCAGCCATCTAGATGAGTCATGGCCATTGCTTGACCAATTTGCTCTCAGTGAAAGCCTAAGAAAATTTTGTCTCTCTAGGTGATTCTCCTTAGACACACTCTACATCATCAATCACTTTCCTCTGTGGCCCCATAATCTCCTTGATCAGAAAATATGTGGAATGTTTTCTCTTTAACTCTATTCAATGTAATCAAAGAATAAAGATACTGTAAAATACTAAAAACTATAAAATAAGGTATTTAGACTAATAGTGTGGGTAAACTGAACTGCATATGTTGCAGGGTAACAATAAAACTTCTCTAGTGGAGAGTTAACAACCTACATTTGCAGATTAGAAATTGGAGAAAAAGAAAGGCTGCAAGGTCAACCAACATTTTGACCCTACCCTTTCAAGGTCAGTGAATACACAGGACATAGGAGAACCTGTGCTATAACATCATGTAACTCAGTAGTGCCCCAAATTCTGATCAAGGAGATTATGGGGCCACAGAGGAATGTGATTGATGATATGCAGTGTGCCTAAGGAGAGTCACATGGAGAGAAAACTTTCAGGATTCCACAGAGAGCAAATTGGTCAAGCAATGGCCGTGACTCATCCACAAGGCTGACACTGACAAGGGATCTACAAAGTACAGTACAGGGTTACAGGATAAACCCTGAGGGTACCTGACTGACCTTATCTGATACAAAAGTTACATTTTTTGTTATAAAGGTCTTGCATATATATATATATATATATATATATATATATATATATATATATATATATATATATATTAGCCATCCATGTTGTGAAAATCTATAACATATGTATCATTGTATGTTACCCTGCTTATGTCATTTGTTCTCTTTTTTTTTTTTTGCTTCTATTTTTCACTCTTCAAGTTAAAATACAAATTAATAAATTTAAAAAATATAATGTAACAAATACATACTTGGTTTCTGCCCCTCTTTTGGTGCAGAGCCCCTACATTTTCTGTGATATCATAAGAAGTAGGGATTCAAGGAGAATTTTTCCCCTATTTGGTTTTTGATCCTGGTTACTAATACAGAACTAACCCCGGGGATTTCTCTGGGAGATAAAAGTGCCTTTTGCCCTCAGGCAGTGACTTGTGTTGAGCTCCTGGGTGAGGGCTGGACCTCAGAAACATCACACCATGACAAAAGAGGCCTGAGAGCTTCAGCCCGACCCCTTCCTCTGGGACAGGCAGAGGGAATAGAGATGAGTTAATCATGCCCATGTTGAGGTCCCAGGATATCCCCAGAGGGCAGCCCTGGAGCTTCTGGGTGCTGGGCAGTGGAGATGCAGGAAGACGGGGAGCCCTGAGGGTGTGAAGGCTACGCACCCACGCTTTGCCTTCTACATCTCCTGTCAGCTCATGCACCTGCATCTTCTTTTTTTTTACTTTTTATGCAGTATATGTTTTTTTTATTTTTTACTAATACAGTCTCATAATACAAAGGCAATTTAGTGGAAGAATCTTCCTTTTTGATATTTGAATCATGTGAACACATAACTATACACTTAAAAAAATGTGTTCGGATAACAACAAAAAGACAAGTTAAAACAAAAACAACAAAAAAATTGTTCTTTTTTTTTACAGGTGGACATTCAAGTGGACCTAATTCGGTTTTCTTTTTAAAAGCCTCCAAAGATACAGCTGTTAAAACCTAAGATGAATAAAAAAAATTTTCACTAAACTAACTACTGCTCTCCACCATTTTCTGTTTTCTGTTGTTTTGATGCAGGTTCTTCATCCGTTTCTTCTCTTGATCTTTTCACTGGTCCAGCTGCACCATTTTCATCATGTTCTTCATCACTATCAAATTTTGTTTTCTTGCCCTGAAACTGTGTTTTTCCTTTACCAGACCCAGGCTGGGCACCTTTATTTCCTTTTCCTTTCCCTTTAAATCTGCGACCTTTTGATTTCC